>OY735212.1:33455639-33613139 GCA_963457665.1 Thysanoteuthis rhombus | reverse complement strand
ACTTCAGGACAAGAGAATTAGTCTCAAATCAAAGAAGTACGAGTATTTTGGTGGATTGGTAGTTCCATCAAAAAGTCAACAACTGAATGATGTGAAAGAAGTATTTTTTGACACATAAAGTATTCTTTTTTCTATATAACCTCCTTATTTGTCAATAGAGTGAATATTGATAACACAGATCAAACATAATATTGAGAAATTTCAAATGAAAATTTTGCTAATGCCCACAAGTCAGATTCTGAACTTTTGATCAACCCTCATATTCATGTGTGACAGAATGTATATTGCCATCATGTAAACAAATACTTGTTAGTATCACCGTTAGAGAATGGGAGACTTGACTCTGCCAGAAATAAGCGGCTTGGTTGTCACATGACTCCGTTGGAATCACAAGCAGTTTTGCAGTATACACATATATAGATGTGTGTATGTATGTATGTAATTGTTTATAAGCATGTCAGTGGTCAGATATAATAATTACCCGGGGTCAATTTTCAAGGCCTTATCATAGGTCAGACACGGCCAATTAGTCTCTACTCTGGTGGTTTTTGATCTGATTATTTGGGGGGTGGGGATTGGCGTGCATGGTTTTAATTAATCCAAACGAATATATTTTAACAGTTGACCAAAGATGTTTTAGTTGCAGTTAAATGCGACGTGTACATGAAAGAATTCTGCTGGGCCTCATTTGGAGAGACCACAAGACAGCACAGTACAGGAAAAGACAAGAGTCAGAGACATCACAGAATTCATTAAAAAACTCAAATGGCAGCGGGCAGGCCATGTTGCAAGAATGGCGGGCAACCGATGGACATCGCGACTCACGACATGGATCCCCCGTGATCACATGCGCAACCGAGGCTGGCATATTATTAGATGGAAGGACGAACTAGACAAATTCAGAAAGTACTGACTCCGCGACACCCATGATAGAGAAATGTGGTACATCCTGGGGAAGGTCTATGTCCAACGACGGACGTTAAAAGACTGATGATGATGATGATGATGATGATGATGATGATGATGATGATGATGATGATGAAATGGTCCGTTACCAAGTGTGAGGAAAACTTGCACTGGAAAAAAAGAAGGTCAATTAGTATATAAAGATTAAGATGTCTTTATTTGAAATTAGAAAGTCAGCCATGATTTTGTTGGGCAATGACTGCGGATGAAGGATTACTTCAGCTATCAAAAATCTTGTCTCTATGGTGTTATTGCACAAACGTAAGATTGCAAGTTTTCAGCTTCTCCAGTGGAGAATTGCACAGCAGAAGACAAATTATAAAAAGATGTGCATTGTACTTTGTCCTATTCCTTTCTCTCCTCTCATATCGTATTGTTCGTACTTTCTGTTATATCCTGCTCAATCATTTTCAGATACCATGTTTCTTTTTGTCTCTGTAGTTACAATACAACAGGCTTTTCGGTCGAGCTTACAGCACTTGCACGCAAGCAGGAACGGTAATGCCGTAACTTGAGGGTTCAAATGCACCGATCCACATGATATTGCTACATCACTTCCCTTCCCCAAATCATCAATTGACTCACACACACACACACACACACACACGTAAATACGCATTAACATGCATTACACAGACATCGATTGAATTCCTCGTCTTGAGAGTCCTTACACAAACTTCTGGTCATCGCAGTATTTGTATAGAGTTACAGATTACACTTAAAAAGAATCATTTTCTTGGAGTCACAGATTACTCGAAAATGTATCAGATAATAATAATAATAATAATAAAGAACTAGGAGAAATAGACAAGGGAGAACCAATAGTACTGAATGAAACCACATTGAAACATACTCTTAGGAAAGTAGCCAACTGGAAAGCACCGGGTCCCGACGGGATCCATGGGTATTGGTTCAAAAAATTTACCACATTACACGGTAGACTCACTCACCTACTCCAAAATTGTCTGAATGAAGGCAAAGCACCAGAATGGATGACTAAAGGCAGAACCACCCTCATCCAAAAAGACCCGGGAAAGGGGAACATAGCAAGAAACTATAGACCAATCACTTGCCTACCACTTATGTGGAAAATCCTGACCGGGCAAATAGCAGAGAGAATATACATGTCAATGGATAGAAGGGGGCTACTACCAGAAGAACAGAAAGGGTGTACGATAGGAACCAAAGGGGCAAACGATTTACTCTACATAGACCAGATGATCTTAAAAGAAGTAAGGAAAAGGAGAAAGAATATCGCAATGGGATGGATAGATTACAAAAAGGCATACGATATGATTCCACATAGCTGGATACTCGAATGCCTTAGAATGTTCAAAATTAGCGAACCGGTGGTTAAATTCATTGGTAATTCAATGAAAGACTGGAAAGTAGATTTGACAGCCGCAGGGGACAAACTAGCCGAGGTAGGGATAAAAAGGGGGATCTTCCAAGGGGACTCGTTGTCCCCACTATTATTTGTTCTAACAATGATACCGCTTAACAGAATCCTGAAAAACAGCAAAGGATACCACTTCTCTAAAACAAAAGGAAAGGTCAACCACTTAATGTACATGGACGATATTAAATTGTTTGCGAAAAACAGGGGAGAGCTTGAGACTCTGTTCAACGAAGTAAGGGAATATAGTGAGGACATAGGAATGGAGTTTGAGATAGAAAAATGCGCAATCATGGTGATGCACAAAGGAAGGCTTTCAATGACTGAGGGAATTGAACTTCCGGACAACAACAAGATTAGGGCATTGACTGCACAAGACCGATACAAGTACCTAGGTGTCCTTGAATGTGACACGATAAAACGGGAAGAGATGAAGGAGAAGATTAAGAGGGAATACCTTAGAAGGATAAGGAAAATATTAGAAACCAAATTAAATAGCAGAAATCTAATAAAAGGAATGAACACCTGGGCTGTGTCAGTAGTTAGGTATACAGGACCATTCCTAGGATGGACAAAGGAAGAGCTCCAATCAATGGATAGGCGAACAAGGAAACTTATGACGATGCATAAAGCATTACACCCTAGGGATGATACAGATAGACTATACGTTAAGAGAAAAGAAGGTGGTAGGGGGCTCATCAGCATAGAAGATTGTGTCCAGAGAGCTAAAGTAGTCCTAGATAGATATGTGCAAACAAATAGTGAAGAAATCATAAAGAGCGCGAGGGATAGTGCAACAAACAAAGTAGAAAGCAATGGAACGGTACAGCAAACTAGAAAAGAAAAGTGGGAAGGGAAAAAATTGTACGGCGAGTTTAAAAGACAGATAAAAGATATAGCAGACGAGAAATCATGGACGTGGTTACGAAAGGGAAACCTTAAGAGAGAAACAGAATCGCTCATCATGGCAGCCCAAAACAAAAGCATAAGGACAAACTACATAAAAGCAAAAATCGACAGAACTCAGACAAACAGCAAATGCCGCATGTGCGGTGAAAGAGATGAGACAGTAAACCACATAACTAGTGAATGTAGTCAACTCGCCCAGAAGGACTATAAGCATAGACACGATAGAGTAGCAACGATGATACACTGGGAACTAAGTAAACAAATGGGATTCAACCATGGGGAAAAGTGGTATCAGCACAAGCCAGAGGCAGTTTTGGAGAATGACAACCACAAACTACTGTGGGACTTTGACATCCAAACTGACCACCTCATCCAGGCAAGAAGGCCGGACTTAGTAATAGTAGACAAAAAAAGGAAGGCCTGCCAAATAATAGACGTTGCTGTGCCTGCAGACCATAGAGTAAAAAAGAAGGAGGGTGAAAAAAGGGAAAAATACCAGGACCTAGCAAGGGAGTTGAAGAAAATGTGGAACATGAAAATCAGGGTAGTACCGGTCATAGTGGGAGCACTAGGAACTGTCCCCAAAACGCTGAGGGAGAGACTGGAGGAGATCGGGATTAGGGGGAGGATAGAGACCGTACAGACCACAGCACTACTTGGAACTGCACGGGTACTGAGGAAGGTGCTAGAGATATAAGTACTGCAACGAATCGTAGCTCTGTCATGATATGCGAAAGAGAGAGGAGACGTTAGCTGAAGACCTGAGGAGACTTATTGTCACTCAGCCTTCAGCGATAACCACTGGGCAACCGGTGTGAAACTGTAAATCGCAAAATTACTGCGACCTATGAGTACTAGGAGAGGAGGGCTGGAGACTTGAGGAGACTTGCTGTCACTCAAACTCCAGCGGTTACCACCAGGCAACTGGTGTGAGATTCCGAAATAATAATAATAATAATAATAATAATAATAATAATAATAATAATAATAATAATAATAATAATAATAATAATAATAATCACTGGGCAACCGGTGTGAAACTGTGAACCGCAGTACTACTGTGGCCTATAAGAACGAGGAGAGAAGGGCTGGAGACTTGAGGAGACTTGCTGTCACTCAAACTCCAGCGGTAACCACCAGGCAACTGGTGTGAGATAGCAAATAATACGGAGAGTTCAAAAGATAGATACAAGAGGTGGCAGACGAGAGATCATGGACATGGTTACGAAAAAGAAACCTGAAGAGAGAAACGGAATCGCTCATCATAGCTGCTCAAAACAAAAGCATCATGGCGAACTATATGAAAACAAAAGTCGACAGAACACAGACAAACAGCAAATGCCGCCTATGCAGTGAAAGAGATGAAACCGTAAATCACATAACTAGTGAATGTAGTCAACTCGCCCAGAAGGAGTATAAGCACAGACATGATAGAGTAGCAACAATGATACACTGGGAACTAAGTAAACGAATTGGATTCAACCATGCAGGGGAGTGTTATCACCACAAACCGGAGGCAGCCCTGGAGAAATACTTTGGGACTTTGACATCCAAACCGACCATCTCATCCAGGCAAGAAGACCGGACTTGGTAATCGTAGACAAGAAGAGGAAGATCCGCCAAATTGTAGACATGGCTGTACCTGCAGACCATAGAGTAAAGAGGAAGGAGAGTGAAAAACTGGGAAAATACCAGACCACAACACTGCTTGGAACTACGTGGATACCGAGGAAAGTGCTAGAAATATAAAAACTGCAACACTAATTGTTAACAGTGACCTAACAGAGGAAGGGAAATGAAAGCGGAAACGTAAACCACAGCACTGGCATGATAGGCGAAAGAGAGAAGAGATGTTGGCTGAAGACCCGAGGAGACTTATTGTCACTCAGTCTTCAGCAATGACCACTGGGCAACAGGTGTGAAACTGTAAACTGCAGTATTACTGTGACCTATAAGAACTAGGAGAGAACTAGGGCTGGAGACTTGAGGAGACTTGCTGTCACTCAAACTCCAGCGGTAACCACCAGGAAACTAGTGTGAGATAGCAAATAATAATAATAATAATAATAATAATAATAATAAAACCAGGGTAGTACCGGTCATAGTGGGAGCACTAGGAACTGTCCCCAAAACGCTGAGGGAGAGACTGGAGGAGATCGGGATTAGGGGGAGGATAGAGACCGTACAGACCACAGCACTGCTGGGCACTGGACGGATACTGAGGAAGGTGCTAGAGATATAAGGACTGCAACGAATCGTAGCTCTGTCATGATATGCGAAAGAGAGAGGAGACGTTAGCTGAAGACCTGAGGAGACTTATTGTCACTCAGCCTTCAGCGATAACCACTGGGCAACCGGTGTGAAACTGTAAGTCGCAAAATTACTGCGATCTATGAGTACGAGGAGAGGAGGGCTGGAGACTTGAGGAGACTTGCTGTCACTCAAACTCCAGCGGTTACCACCAGGCAACTGGTGTGAGATTCCTAACAATAATAATAATAATAATAATAATAATAATAATTATAATAATAATAATAATAGTAATAATAATAATAATAATAATAATGATAATAATAATAATAATAATATATCTCGTTATTTACTTTTATCCCCAATATATTGGCCAACATGAAAGATGGCGTGGATCCAGTGGCCCGGATCGATAGAAAAGCAACCCGATACTGAGAGAGAAATCAGAAAAAAGAACAGACTCTGTTCAAAAACGACTTTGTATTTGCTGTTTTTTGGCAGCATTTGACAATATTAGTCTAAATTTGTTTCTGTAAAAACAAAACAAAACAAACTATTTGTTCCCGATCGATTTTTCAAATTAATCCCGATTAGAGCGTCTGGAACAAAACTAAACAATCATTGCATAAGAAACGAAAAATATCGTCCAAAATGCAACACAATTCATTGGGGAAATGAAAGAATTATAGACAAATGTACGAAAGGAATGCATTAGTTATAAACACTGTATAGTTTGCTTTCTGTCTTTCTTGTACATTTTATTTTCTGTATGTAGAGAATCAATTGAAAAAGAAGGAATAGTATGACGTAGTGTGTTGTAAAAAAGACAAATGTATTCTTCTTGCTTTACCCACTCACTGAATCGAACCTTTTCTATCTCACCGACACTTTCTTTCTCTCTTTCTTGTCCTTACTCTTATAAAGATGACTTTATTTCTTTCTTAGAAACACCGTATATCTCGCTTTAACTACGCTCTCTTCAGGTCATTTAATTCCTTTCAAACGCCATTAACCCATTGAATTGGTCTTGACATGGATTTTCGCCGTTCTTAGGATTGGTGGCTTACGTTGCAGTTAAAAGGGAAATTCGTACAGCGTCGTTCATAATGTGCGTCGTTTTGCGTGAGTGGAATACTTATTTGACGGCACTTGTCGACTTAGGTAGCAACGTATAAAATTTCAGCAACGCTTAATAATTTCCTTGGATCGTTTGGCATTTAGGTTTATATGTTTCCCTGACGTGAATACCAAAGAAGGTCTGCAAGTATCGCTTTCATAAGGTCGTATCCTCTCAAGACAAAAAAAAAAAACAAACAAAAAACCAAACCAAATCAAAACAGAAGCGAAGAGAAATAAAACCAAAACCAAAAACAGAGAAAGAGCAAAATTACCCAAGCCCTAAGTCAAGTACACAGTTCCTTATGAAAGTATGGGAACGACTTGAGTTTTCAAATATTCGGAAGCACGACTTACTAGACCTTTTCTCTGAATAATCTCATTTGATCTTTTAATCATATCGTGGAACGATGAACAGCAAGCTGGTCTCACAAACCATTACTCCTCTAGTGAGTTCGATCCTCAGCAGATACCTCTAAGTTGTGGCCTTGTGTCAAACTTAGCTAGGCTTAGTAAATACCTATGTGCACCTTGCTGTGGGGAAAATAGATAGGATAGTAAGCTTATCACGCAGACTATTTCTACTATAGTGACTTCGATCCTCTCTTGTTACCCCTCACTTCTAGCTTCGTGTCAGAGTAATCTAAAATCAGTGACTGAGGCGTGGGTTAATGAGAGAGTTTAACAGACAAATTATACATGAAATCACTTACCTCAAAGTAAGCAATATTAAATGACAAAGAAATCCAAATACTAAAAGAAACTCTGGTGTACTGGTGATTTATTCCACGGTCCCCAGACGAATAACGGAAATTGCAACTCTAGTGCCCAGTCTTACCATTGAAAAGGAATAATTATCAAAATTTCCTGTCAAAATGATTCAGTGAGAAATGATTGTAATCAGCTAAAAGCAATTCCTCGAAAGGGAGAATTGGCTGATAAATCAATGAAGTTAGAACTTGTTTATTGAAAGGCAAACAGTGTGGTGAATATCAAAAGGAGAGGAAGAAAAAGAAAGGTTAGAATGGGGTAAAAAGTCATTAAATATATTAAAAAGTGGAAGGATTTTTACTAGACATGTACGTACATAAAAGGTAAGTTTTATCTTGCGTTGAAGTCTATTCATTTGAAGTTCGAACTCACGTGCGCATCATCCGCAGAAAACATTCAGTAACTAGAAACACGAAGAAAGTGCCAACCTCTGCCAACGCCATCGTCACCAAAATTGGGATGGGGAGTTCTTCTGTATGCGGCGTAGTTTGGACACCATTCATTTCCAGACGATCATTTGTTTCGTTTCATGAAACATTCCTTGTCTGGCCAGCGGTTCCGACAAGTTCAAGATATCCAAAAATTATCCAAGGAATTAATCGAATTTAAACTGGGATCGTTCTTCCATAAACAGTTTAGCAGGTAGATAGTGTGAGGTCATTGAGAGCCAAGGCAAATACTTCGATTTACTAATGATGTTACAAATGTATATACGTGCACAATTATACATATATTTGAAATACAAAACAACAGAATAAAAGATTATTACTCAGAAATACGATATTGTTATGAAAAACTATGTTAAAGTTTTCAAGAACGTGATATTAACAGTGTGGAGAGTGTCACCTCAGCCTGTATTAATGATTAGGAAGCTAGACTCGAAGATTATCACTACTGTGGTGGATTCGATACACACAATGTATCCTACTTCCCTTTATTCAGACCTAACAAAAATAACTGTAGTGCACTTCTTTAACCTGGACTTGGCCAATCCTCAGATAAGCTTAGTAAATGACTGTAGCTACCAAGTGGAATATCAAAAAGTTTGTTGGAACGGAAACAGTGAGACGAAAAAGGGTAAGGATTCAAAAGAGTAAAATAGACGGAAACAACGACAAAGACAACCTCCCCCCGTGGAGTAGCGAGTAGCAAGCTTGTCTCGTAGACCATTACTAATTCTGTGAGTCCGATTCTTGGTGGGTGTACCAAACCTGTGATTTTTAGTTGTTCGAGGCTAAATTTACAAAATATCAGCAGACTGAAAATAACTGGTCTTGTTAGTCACTCAATAGAAAACATCATGGGATCAACGCCTTTTGGCAACATACCGTGTTGGAGTGATCAAATGAAGAAAAATGAAGAAAAGTGGTGATCAATAAATGTTCCTTCTCTCGCCTTATTTTGTTCGACAGTGACAACCCAAAAAGTCCTAAATGAAATATAGCCCCCCCCCCCACAAAAACAGCAATAACATGCGTGAATGTTATTGTTCACAAACCAAGAGGGCAATTCAGCATAAACTCACATTGCAAATTGAACTTCTCAGAAACTATTGAGGGTGGAATTACAAAAAGAAAAAAAAGAAGCTTTTTTCTAGACATAATAAGGAGTAATTGTTTGTATTTTTCAGCCCTGTAGCCCCATTGGTGCACTCTCTCCCCGTGACACATACGGTTGAAAACTAAATAATCCTATGTTGATAGTTTTGGTGACAGTAGTAGTTGACGGTTTCTGAACGATGAATTATACTATAAATGATTGAGTGTCACTTTGTATTTTATGAATTCTGTTTTCTTCTCTGGATGGAGAGTACTGACGACCAACATCATTTTTGAAAAAGTAACTTATAAAAAAGTATCCTATCTCCTTCTCCCTTTGTTTCTCTCTTTAGATTTCATAACTTACCATCCCCCACCCAATTTTTTTAGCGTTAACGTAGAAGGAATATATTTTGGAAAAAACTTTTATTTGTACAAATTAATAGTATTAGTATTCACTCATCAAGCTATTTTCCTAGCTTTCTACCTTTCAGGTAAATTGTGTATTCTATCTTAAAAGAACGATTCCATTTTTAATTCAATGAACATTTCAAGAAAAAAAAAACAACTTCCCATCTCAACTCTATGATTGTTTACAGCATCGCATTCAGAAACTTGTGAGTGTTGGTATGCATCAAAATCTTATAGAACGTAATTCTAACGAACCAATTGCTCACTGCAGCCTTGCACTGCAACAGTTTTTCCAGGTTCCAGAGATTCTTGATGGAAAATGCCCTTTTAATTTTACTAAGAGAATTTCCAGTAGATACTGTTTTGGGTTGAAATTTTGAAAGCTGTATTGGATCTTGTCGCGGACCAGTGTTTTGAAACCTAGTCCCACGTGAGCACTGCTAGTGTAGTGAGTTTGGTTCTCTCCATTGAGTTCTCTGCAAATGTGGTCTTGTGTCAGCCTCGACTTGATTTAGTACACAGCTACTGTAATATGATTCAGTCTTGTCTTGCCGTGGCTTCATTACGAGAGAATGTATCCTTATTTGATAAAGCATACTGGATCGCTTTGAATGCACGTCTATTTCGCGTAAAGTTTATAAATTTTCGCTGCAACACTTAAAAAAAAAATTTGTATTAAAATACAAATTCATGAAATTCAAGTATCATGACTGTAATTGATTCAATTTCATAGAGCGACAGATAGATATAAACAAGCTTGGCTACGCTAGGGTCAAACTCCTCTGCTTCATTGAAATCTAAAAGGTAACCAAAACAGAACCCATTTCTTCATACAAGATTATTCCAAAACTACATGTTCCATTTGGGATTTGAAAAAATATAGTAAAACAAGTCGACCTGAGTGCGGCTTTAGAACTGGGAGTAAATTCATCATCAGTTTTTGCGTACGTCTCTGTGTCACTGTTATTCGTGTATAATTCCACTCGTTTTTGGTCTGGTCATTGTCATTCGCAATTATTGTTACACGTTGAAATCAATTTAAAAAATCAGTTGTTGTAATTCGACAAAAAGTTGATATAGACATGAACTGGTTGAAATAGATAGACAGACGGATAAATAGATCTGTGTAAATAGGTTGAGATATATTGAAATGAACAGGCTGAAATTGATATATATATATATATAAACAGGCTGAGATGAATGAATGAATAGGGAGAGATAGATATACAGATATACATTTAGATATAAAGCAAGTTGGGATATACCGATAGATATGAGCGGCCCAAGATAGATAGATGAATAAATAGACTGATCAACTGATATATATATACGGAGATATAGATCGGGAAGTTGATTGAGATGAACACACCGAGATAGATTGATATGCTTAGGCTAAATTAGATCAATAGACAGACAGATAGATAGATAGATCGATAGATAGATAGATAGATAGATCGATAGATAAATATTAAAGGAGATAGTTCAATTGAAAAATGATGCACCTCTTTACATTGTCTGCAACTCTTCTTTCTCTTTTAATTATGTAAAGTCAGTTTGGTGCATAGATACGCAGTTTCCACGATGTTGAAAACATGACTCTTTTTATATTGTTAAGAAATTTTCACAATTTTTTCGTACTTTTTGTGCAAATATTAACTTAAATTTTGCATTTGAATATTTTCCTATTGCTGGAAAGCAAAAAGCCCGGAAAAAAAGTAAGTTATGAAAGTATGAAAAATATTTCCGAATGGATATACGAGAAATTAGATTTGCAGAGACTGTTTTTTCTTTTCATACGAGTATTTCAGACCTTCCTTAAATCATTTAGCATTCATATGAATTTAAGAATATCATGCATAATTATATATATAAACTGACGAGCCAAAACATTATAACTAGCTACGTGTGGAAAGAGCGATAGATACTGTGTCGTAACAACTTTCAGTGATTTTGATAAAGGTTAAATTGTTATGGCCAGAATACTAAATTAGAGCATTTCTTAAACAGGGCACGGTTGTAGAATATATATATATATATATATATATATATATATATATATATATATATATATATATGAATTGCGTTATATCATATTCAAACTCTTATTTGAAAGGATCGCCAGTTATCATATGGTGAATGTATATGATCATATGGTGGCCTAGACCAAGTAAGTAGAATAAACTTTCAAAGAAAATGAGGCTGCTGCAGGCAAACAGACCTGTGACCGATGGGGTAGTTGCTTCAACATAGCATTGCTCTTACTTTTGAGCTAAACAGCTTCTGGTAATTGAAAATATGGCTGCTGCAGAAATCCAACCTGCATTCTCCCTCTCTCTCTCTCTCTCTTATATATATATATATATATATATATATATATATATATATATATATATATATATATATATATATAAACGTATTTTTTCTGTACAGGTTTCATTGAAAAATACCGATTTTTGGGGAGTTTCTCCACTTATTGAATGGTAGCGATAAGCTGGTTAAAAGTTTTGAAAATTCAGGTGTATTCTATTTTTTATTTTTACTATTGATCTTCCGAGTATTCACGACCATCACTGGTCTTTGTCAAGGTTTGTTTACTCTGAAGTCCCAGAGCTGAGTCAATCATAGAGTTTGTCTTAATTTTCAATCTTCAACTGTATTTGACATTGCGTGCTAGTTATGTCCTTTTCTTTTGTTAGTTAGTTGTAATTAGTTCGTTCGTAAATTTTTTAAAAAAATTGTTAATTGACGTTATTTCAAAATCTAATCTATGTATAAATTGGTGTATTCTTGTTTAAGGATGTCATTTTAGGATATAAGACTTTTTTCAGGGATATGCGAAGGGTCGATTGCATTTTTGTTTTAGATGTTGGCAATTAGAGTGTTTAATAGGTGGTGTGTTGATCTTCCTGATATTGATGTGGGGGTATAGACAATGTATTTTGTATTGTCGAGGTGTATTCTCTCAATGTCATTTGAATTGATATACAACATTTATTCTTGATGCAAGGGTTTCTTTAAGGGGTTGTTGGATATTATGTGGTTTGAGATTTTCAATTATTTGCGGTAAATTGTTTGACTCAGAGCGAGCTGAACCTTTGAGGACAAGAAAATCGTATTAGTCTTGAAGAGAAAGATATACAACCAATGCATCCTTCTGATAGTCGCCTATGGAGCTGAACATGGAAGCTAACCGTGATACTGACACTCAAACAGAGAACCATGCAACGTGTAAATGAAAGAATCATGCTCAACATCAGATGGAGAGATCACAAGACAGCACAATATATTAAAAAAAAAACAGTTCGAGACACCACAGAATGCATCAGGAAACTCAAATGGCAATGAGTTGGTCATATAGCAAGGATGTCAGACAACCTCTGGACATCACGACTCACAACATTGATCCCTAGAAAGGCTGACAGAATATTCAAGGGGCGAGACGAACCATTGAACCAGTAACTGGACACATAATTTGCACTAAACCATGAACATGTTTTGTTTGTTCTCTACTAGTTAGAGTCTCCTTTATCATGTTTATATTATTATTGTTATGTCTGCTGATCGAATGGTTTGAGCATGGTATATGTGCTGATTTCTTTATTCGTCTTATTCTCCAGTGTCATTATATATCGATTATTTTGATTCCATTTGATGGGTTACTGTTTGTCATTTCCACTCAGTACATGATCAATCATACCTTATTTTGAGAAAATGAAGAAATTCAGACAAAATCTTTCGGTCAGTTAAGAAAGAAAGAAAATTGTTGGTGTTGTCCTAAGAGTACGTACTGAAGAACTTTAATTAAAGTTGTCGTCACTTCACGTGTTAGGCACAGGCAAAAAAGACAGAAAGAGGGAAAAGTTGATTGTGGGGATTTAAAGAAAAAGTTTGCTATGAGCTAATCAGGGTATTTGCCTACGTGGAAGACACTCCATTTTTCTGTTGACTGAAATCTTCCTTTTACGCCTGATTTGAATATAAAACGAGTATTTTGCATAAGTAAACGCATTCTTTTTGCGTATAGTATAGCAATGCCTCACCTGAATACAAGAGAAAATTACGCGGTTACTGGCAGCAATATTTTCCGTTTTTAGTTTATATTCATTCTATCCGTTAGTTGAAACCACTTGGCACAAGTGCTCAATTTGTCATTTGATTAATCGTACTTTATAAGGAGAACACTGTTTTTTCTCTTTTCACCGAGTATTGCATGATAAAAACGAAGCAATCACACAATAATTTAATTTGTTTCTTCCTTTAGTACGGAAGCCTTCGAACTCGGTTTGTATCTGTATTTTATGAAGAGAATGTATCTTTAAAATTGTTTACAGTCTATACTTTAAAGTATTTATGAACTTTAGATGTTTCATCGCTTTGGAGAAACCGCTGAACACCTATCATGGCTGCTCTCAGCAGACATCTCATGACCTTTCTCAGTTAACACAGAGTTGAGCACGTGAAAAAATGACTCCGCCTCGCCTGCTTTTGATGAACAAAGAAAGAAGTCAATCCAGGACGCTGCTTTGACACTATTCAAATCTTTTCCTTGCGACATTCTATTAAGAGTAAGTTCCGTGTCCAACTGAGACAGATCGTGTCTAAATAGCACGGCTGAAAAGAAGTCTCCCGGGGAGTGCTTTTGACGCTGAAAGCTATAATGTACATTTGATGTAATCTATAGATGAGTAGAAGTGGTTTTCTAGGTAACCTTTGTTGAATAGTGATGCATATTCTTTATGAGCATTCCCCATAGATGTTGTTGTTAAACCATTAGTGACGCAGGCAAAATCAAGGAAGAAAACCAGAATGCGGAATTTGTGGACAAAAGTCTGAGAGAGAGAGAAAGAGAGAAAGAGTGAGAGAGAGAGAGAAAGAGAAAGAGAGAGAGAGAGAGAGAAGGGGAGAGAAAAGGATCTGAAAAAGAAAGAATGAAGCAACAACTGTTCTGATATGTACCGTATATGCTCTAATACATCTAGGCGGAGTAGTCGTGAAGTAAACCATGCTGCTTGCTTTCCCAATATAGCACAATGGGTCCTCGCAGTTTAAAATCAAATCTGGTTTCATTGCTTTTTGTTATGCGATAATAGGGAAACCTACTATTTTCGTACGAAGGAACCGGACGGAAATCGTAGATACAGTTCTTTGCAGGACTTCTAAAACTATGAATCACATCAAAATGGCAATTGGACACTAAAAGTTTCTATGTCTGTCTAATCACTACTATTTTGCTATCACCTTCTTTCTCTCTCTTCCCATTTCTTTTCTCGTCGAACCTACCGGGTGTGTAACGCTTACCGGCACGGAAAACAGAATTGGCGAACCAAGTTCGAGATTCGACTGAGACAGCTTGTATTCATTTCAGAATAATGATCTTGTGAAGGGATGAATCTACTCCTTCTCAAGCTATGGGTACATAGCAAAGTAGGAGCCGTTTAGCTCTGTAAGGCTGTCCATCTAAGAGAAGTTCACCCTGGAAGAAATAAAAATCTACAATTTTAACAAGAGGCTAGCAACTCTAGCTTGTTAAATTTACTGAAACTACAAAAGTTGCTCTAAGCTCCTAAAGTAGTGTATTGGATTAAACAAAAATTATCTATACATGATATTCAAAATTGAATTGTATGTTAGATATCAATCAACATAAAGTATTTGGCATCTGTTTGAAAGCGAGTATCAAAATACAATATGCAGTGAAAATATATTGTAGCTGCGTTTATTAATCACTTAAATAGGGATGACACTTTGAAAGAACTGTGTGCTGATTGCATTTATGCTGGTCAACAATAATTGATTAAATTAGAATATTGATAATTATGAAAAAAAAACTGTCTTTATCGAATGTGTATTAGTCTTAAGAGGATATTTCAGCAATAGAGTGATCCTCAACTTACGAATTTTGAAGATTCGAACCCTCAGATACACAAACAAACCTATCTTCAAATTCAAATTGTTAGCGCCACGCCGGTGCGGATGTTCAACCACCGCCGAATAGATGCCATTTCTGTAGCTGCTCGGTGCCTTTCTGTAAAGACAATGCAGTTGTTATTGCATATCTGGGACATCATGGTGTTATTGGTGGTTATCTGAAATTATATGTTTTCACTATCACATATGTTACAGACATACAAGCCTTGAGTTTATCTTTTCTAAATCGGGGCATCATTGTCTATTGACAAAATTCTTCTTTTCTTAAACACCTGCGAATTTTTGAGACCTTGTCAATTGTTTATAACTTAATCATACCATTGTGCAAATTCTTTAAATTATAAATCACTTGAACCTCTCTTACCTTTTGATAAGCGATAGCAATGTAAAGTTTTCTGACTTAGCGATACAATCTAAAAATGAGTAAACGAACATTATACCGAGGAAACCAAGAAGAAGATCTCAGAATGATAAAGACGTTAGCTTATTTCGAGTCTCGTGTCCTCAACATTGAAAGCTTCACAAAAGTGACCACAGCTGTTCATGAAGCTATTGCCCGCTACAAGAAGCTTTATAGAGAAAAAGAGAAATTAACCATGCAGATATTTCTTGATAGGTTTTTCAAGAGAGAATCTCTACAATAACTATCTAGCATTTGGACTTGCAGGAACAAATCCCGTTAGTAAGTATTGGAGCTCCAGTACATTTAAAATAGGTACATCAAGAGTAAAAGAACAGCAAGTTAAGAAAAATAAAATCTTATCTTATACGAAATCATGGGATTCGAATTTATGGTATACAAAATAGCATTATCAATATTATTGGTTATCCCCGTCCACAACACTCCGGGTCGATAAATTATTCGAGTGCTTGAGAAACCAGCAAAAAACTCGGAATTAAAGAAGAGACTTTCGACGAGACTTCTGAAGTGGTATTCAAAACTATGGAAGCCCATCTTTTATAGATGATACCTCGACGACTTCGGTCATAAAAGCATCAGTGATCAAGTGGTCATTCTATTGGCTTGGTGAAAAAATAACTGCGGTTTTCATCATCGATGTTAAGGTGGTATATTTCAGTTTATGATGAAAGTTATTAATCGAAATAAGAACCTTCAGAATCTACACATTTTTACCAACTACAAATATGTCAAATAATTCTAAAAGCATAGAATTCGTGTGATTTATACGAAGGTGTTTTGAGCTGCTTCTTTGTTGTTAGAGCCCTTCCCTCGTTCGGAATGGTCGTAATGCTTTGAAAAATACTTGTCAGTCAGAGAAGTCTAGTGAGTAAGCTTGGTGAGATTGATTTTTGTAGCCGTGTTCGTTCAATTTTTTTTATAGAATCATTCGTGTGACATGCGATCGTGTGTTGTCATGTGAAAGAATTGGTCCTTCCATATTGACCAATATTGGACCTAAACGTTGCAGTTATTGGTGCATTTTATCGATTAACTGGCAATACTTTTTTGCAACGATTAATTCGTCTGGATTCAAGTAATTGTAGCAGATGTACTTGTCATAAACTTTCTTTTGATGCAGGTTGGTTTTGGGAAGAGATTTGGCGCTTTGCTTCTGTCCTGTCATTGTGTGGAACGCCGTTCATCGTTGTACAAAATCCATCTTTTGTTACATGTCTCAATGCTATCAAGAAATTGATTGTCTTTAATGGGCAAAACAAGAACAGACTTCGTGACAGCAACTTGAAAAAAAAAAACCGTTCAGCAACCATTTGCCGAGCTTGCTTTTTCAATACGGCACAAATGCTGAACAACTGTTGAATGGTCAATGTTTAGTTCTCTCTCAACCTCTTGAGTTGTTTTGCGGGGGTTCGCCTCAGTAATTGCTCTCAACTGGACGCAGTCGTTCACAGAATCAAGTCCGGAACCCTCGCCATTTTCAAGGCTCTCATCTCCTTTTGAATTTTTTGGGAACCTAAAGATGAGTTGTACGTTCGTTGACGGTCTCCTGGAGAAATACTTGGTTGGCATTGCGAACAGTTTCCGCTGATTTACGTCTCATCTGAACTCATAAATCATAATAGCTCAAATTCGCTTTTTCCCCCAAACTTTGATTTAAAAGTCTGAAACAAACCAAATGAATAATGAAAAAAAAGTTCAGCTTAAATAAATAGAGCAGAACTCACGCTTTTAAAATGATGTGTATCATGAGCCTATTTAAATGGTAGTTTATTCCAAAATAAACATCAAAGTTTTAAGTTATCAATCATCTTTGCAACAATATAATACCACCATTCTTCAACTACCATTGTCATCTCCGTTTTATTTGCTCCTTTCAGTCTTTGAATATTTAGAGAATATTTTTCAGATGGATCACTTTCACATTAACACTCGATTCTGAGTACAACAATTACATGCATTAACTCTTGGTTTGTTATAAGAATTGTCTATTTTGTTTGAAAAAATTGCCTATCTTGTTTAAAAGAATGTCTGTTTTGTTTTAAAAAAATGCCTATCTAATTAAAAAATCTGCCTATCAGCCTCGCAACGTGAGTAAACAAATAGAAAGTCTACAGTATCAGTAGCATAACTCCCACTTTATAACAAGAATCGTTCAATATAATGTATACACTGGCTGCTAGCTTGTCTTGCACAATCGAAGATATGACCTGCTACAAAACACATACAGAAAGGCAATATAATGTTATAATATTGATTTGATTGAAAATCATGTCAACGAAACCGTTGCTTGTCAGAAACACGATTGGTTCTGTGGATTTATAGAAACTCTCATATATATAATAACAATTCTGCCAGGAAGGTTTCCTGACTACTGGCAACCCCCCCTTTTTTTTACAATTTTCAATGCATTTCTATAGTGAATGTTTATTTATTATACATATCACATTATCAATAACACTTATACAGTTCCCTGACAACATAGACAATCTCTTTCTCAGATCTTCAATGCATAATATACGATTTGAGTACTAAGAAAACTACCAAACAAATTTGAGATAAAAAATTCTTTATATACTGTTTAACGATAACTTTTCCTATCGCCAAATACATACAGAAAATTATTAAAGCTAAGAAAGGAAGAGTAGTAGTAAAGTCTGTGGGTAGCATTTAGAAAGGCTGTAAACTTGCCAACTGGTACTGGGTTAAAATATTATCGATGCTCAAAATACTACTGTAATTATTTTTTCATTCTTCCATACCTCCAGAGCTGTGCCATTATAGATGCATCCGTTCAATAAATCCAACCCATGATATCACGGGCTATAGAGACAATGCACATCGCCAAACTAAGGGAAAAAAAAACTTGAAACAACTTCTTCGTAGCTATTTGTAAATTCTAACTATTATTTTTTTCATCTTACTTTTAGTTGCTTTTCATCGCAACCACCGAGACTATGGTTATTAGAGTGCAGAACGGATTGAGAATGAATAATGGCCTCTTGGAGAGACTTGCACCTCTTTTGCATTGGGAAGCCTGTCCTTCCGTAACCACTGTTTTGCTGCTACGTGAGCTTTACATTTGGCAGAAGTTCAGATCTAAACACATACTCACTGTTCCCTAGTTTCCCCGATTGCTCGGCGCCACGTTTGATGTTATTACTGTTAGTTACCTAATATAACTATTATTAGTAATATTACTTAAAAAAATTTTTTTTCATAGATAAAGCATTATCAGTACTATTATTACTTTTTTAATTACTTTTTCTTTCATCTTAATAGAACTCAGTTTCTATAAAAGCAAATGGGGTGCAAGTTCATGACTCATTAAGAGCTCGCTCCTCACTTCAAATCTGCACTATTTACTAATGACCGTATACTGACGGTCTTGTTGGTTGCATTGAAACACAGAAGAAAATACGGAGAAAGAAATATTGATAAAAAATAAATAATGATTTACAATGTTTCATTTCCATAAAACTTCAATGATATCCATTAGCAGAATCTATTGTACAAAAACATCGACATGTGCTAGACTAAGTTAATATTACTAAGTGTCGTGTATCAAAATATGAGCAGATAGCCAAATTATAGACAGATAAGCGAGCAAAACTTTCTCTAGGTAATAGCAAGCAGCTGCAGCATCATATGAGTAATTATTGCCTTGAGCGCTGTGGGATAATTAATGGTTACGTATATAGAAGTATGACAGGGATGATGGAGTAGCTTCAATTCATCTATTTACATCAGTCAGAAATTTCAATCCATGAAGATTTTGTGTCAGTCAAAGAGAAACACACCTGCTCCGAAATTTTCGTCATTAATTTGAAGCAAAGGCGTCACTTGAGAAATCTGATCAAGACCGATTATAAAAGCTTCACAGACAAAAATAATGATGACGACGATGATGATGATAACTGGAAAAATAGCCGAGAGAATATATTTCTCCGTAGAAAGAAGAAAAACCAGAGGAGTAAAAAGGATTCAGAAACTGAACCAAAGCACTTGCTCTACGTTGGCCATATGGTCCCAGAGGAAGTGAGGATAAAAAAAAATGTTGCAAGAGGATGGATTGATTACAGAAAGAAAAATAAATTGACATGATCCAACATAAGCTGGATATTTGAATGCCTCAGGACATTCAAGATTAGCGAATAAGCGATGAGATTCATAGCCAATCCTATTGACAGCAGACTTGACAGCTACGGGAGAAGACTTGGCAGAGCTAATCATAAAAAGGGATGTTGTTTCAAGTAAGACACACAAGACCATTTCTTAGATGAACAAAGAACGATCTCCTATCAATGGACCAGCGAACTGAAAAAACTTATGGTGATGCATAGGACTCCACTATTTGTACAAACCATGGAACTACTGAACATAATCTTGAAAAAAAAAAAGCTAGAGATATCAACTCTTCAAAGCAAAGGTAAAAAAATGAACCATCTCATTTACATGGAGGACAGGGAAAAGCTCGAAGCGAAGTTCAAAAAAGAATTAAGCAATAACATTGGAATGGAATTTGGATCAGGAAAATGCGCGCCATTCATAATACGCAGGAAGGACTCATGGAAGCGGAAGTAATCGACTTACCGAGTAACAAAACTATTCGAGCATTACCCGTACAGGACCGATATGAATACCTTGGGGTTCGCAAATGTGATTCAATAAAACAGGGAGGGATAGAGAGAATGAAAAGAAAGATACTTTAGGAGAATAGGAAGAATATTCGAAACTAAGCTAAATAGCATTTATTTCATAAAACGGTTGAACGCATGGGTAGTATCAGTTGTAAGATACACAGGACGATTTCTTGCATGAACAAAGAATGATCTCCTATCGATGGGCCAGCGGACCGAAAAGCGTATGTCGATGCACAGGGCTCTACACCCCAGAGATGGCAGGCTGGCTGTATATGAAGAGAATAGAATGCGACAGAGGGCACATAAGTAGAAGAGAGTGTGCATAAATTACCAATATTGGATTGGAAAATTATATCCCAGCGACGACTTTATCATGAAAAGCACTCGAAGCAGCACAATAAAGAATAAAAAGGCATCCAACGAGGGAGTTGCAGTAAATATAGGGAAGAAAAATTGGAGCAAAAAAAAAAACTCTATTGAGAATTCTAAAGACGAAAAAAAAAGATGTCGCAGACAAAAGTTCATGGCAATGAAAAGGACACCTGAAAAGGGGGACAATCCCTAATCGTGTGTATGTGCATATGATACTGTAAAGCTATCTCAATGCTATAAATTGGTTGATAGGACGGAGTTTAATTCAACTTGAACTCTCGTTCGAGACCAATCCACTCCTCTAAATTATAATAAACTCCATTAAGGAAGAGAACACCATTTTTAAGATACAGCCTAATGTCAATAATGAAACCCAACCAATAGAAAAAGAAGCGACCAGCATGTACACCAAACAGTTGAAACAGAAAGCCAAGCAACGTATAAAAATTGCAGAGAATCTGGGGGGACAAGATGATACCCCAGAGGGTGGAAGAAGCAGACATAGACCATCAGAAGACTCACCTGTGGCTTATATGTGGGTGTTTTTTTCTTATTGCCTATGTGTAAAAACTAAAGCAAATGTCTTTTAATCCCCATTAAATACTGTATTTATAACCAAGAGAGTGATATTCAACATGAAATTGTTTTCTCGCTATATGTGATTATAAAGGTGCTAATTCACCCGTTGTCCAATCTGAAATAAGTAGATTTCAAATTATCATTGCCTTGGTAAAAAAAGCAAAGTTTGAAGGAAATCTTGTTTCCTATACCTTTTTGACATGGTTACCTATAAAACAGCACTTATTACCAGGGAACAAAAGTTGTAGATCTATGTGTGTGATACGTGTGTTATTGTGATTTTGGAAGTGCTTACGTACTTTTTTTAGTATGCCTTTGTATATTTGCTTGCATATGTTTACGAAATGATATGCAGAATTTTTATTTTCTCAATCTTTAGAAATCATTTTATCTTTAAAGAGTTGAAACACAAATAATAACAATAGGGCTGGCTGCTGCAGGTTGAAACTCCGCTACTATTTCTATTCAAACTGAAGATGATTACGGCGACTTTTCTGTTGTATACATAATTAAGTAGACGTGCAGTTGAGCTTTTTAGATGTTAGAAAATCCTCTTGTAAATAGGTTTCAAAGAGGGTGATTTTGCAAGTTTAGGGTAAATTGATCCTTTAGTTGGTATCCGGTAGCATTCACACATTTTTTGTTTTTGTAAATTCGGACTGTTTTATTAATCACTGCCCAATGAAAAGTAAGAGAAGTATGTTATTCTTTTGATCACTCCTTTTTCCAATTTTAGCTGATCATCCCCAACACAGCCAAAAACGTTGGTCAAACGGCAATTTCATTTGAGAGAGTAACCAGACAAGTTCGCTTATTCTTTAAAGCAGTATTTTTCCAAGATTGTACAGGATTTAGTATAATTCAATTTGGAGATTCATTTGAAGCAAATAACTTTTTTTAAATCGGCCGCGTAATATTTTGGGGATGGGGTTTGGGCCATTGACAATTTTGTATTAGCTTTTTTGTTAATTTTCTGAAGCAGTATTTTTCTTAGGTTATAAATAATTTAATCTAGTATATCTAATTAGATAAGCATTTTTTAAAAAAGTAATTATATTAGCATTTTCATTTTCATTATTTCTGAATTATCAATCATTTACTTATATTTGTTTATTTTTTGATCTATCAATATTTATCATGGTTACAGCAGATAATAGGAATTCTGTTTTTCTTTCATGAATTATCTTTTCATTTCTTTATATTTGTGCACCGTTTTTGACATTGAATGAACGAGGGTATGAAACACGACGATTTACAATCGGAACAACCTTCCCAGAATTGTGCCAAAAAAAGCTTTTACTGTTAGTTTCTTTTTACAAACACTAGAATATTTTTGCCCTATAGTAGTAGATTTTGATACAAAACAAAATAATCAAAGAAAATACACCAAACTCGCCATCAGAGTCATAAAAAATTCCAACAAAGGATAAATATGGTCAGATTGAATTCTATTTATGACATCATTGGTGTTTTGCACTGGGAAACATCTCAAACAGAGTAGAAAAAGCATCTAGAAACCTCTAGATTCTCAAAAATCCAGACGTTAGAAATAAGCTATACCCGTTGAAATACCTTTGTATTTATATTTTTATACCTTCATTCTGAAATAAAATTTGGGCAACAGGCTTAAGGGTCATGAAATTAATTCAGTGTTTATGATTTTAAGGATATTTTTCTTTCAACAAAATGGGAAAGATCCTGTTTTTTTTGTTTTGTTTTTTTAAAAAATTTCTGTAGCCTATGCCATTCGTCGGGCTTTGTTATATTTGCATGAATTTAAAAAAAATTAAAATTTTGTTGTTTAGGTCTGCATAGATTGCAACGGACATCATTTTCTTGATAGAAGAGTTTAAGCCCAGATAGATACCCAAACTTCGTTTGTTCCACTTTTTGCACCTGGATGAATAAATTTGTAAACATATAAGACATGTTAGTTTGGCTCAGTTGGCAAGAAAACAGCCTAGCAATCTATTATGTTGTGATTTCAAATCACAGTAGGGGAATGTTAATTTTAGTATTTGGTTTAAGAATGCAGGATAGGCAGACGGTGAAGGGTTTTCTCGCCTAAATTTGGTGAGAATAGTTCTTTCTACGGAGAAAAAGTCAACACCAGTTTGAACTGGACAGATATAATTGTGTGGATAGGACTCAAATTCAACCCAGAAGTTAATGGAACTTTTTACGCATTTTTGTTTGGTTTAATATGGTGGAATAGACAAACGGTGAAGAGTCTACTCCCCTAAATTTGGTGAGGATTGTTCTTTTTACAGAGGAAAAGCCAACTCCAACTTGAACTGGACGGATATAATTATGTGGATAGGACTCGAATTTAACAAGGTGCTAGCTAGAAGTTAATGAAACTTTAATTACAAAATTCTTTTGGTTTAACGTGTTGGATAGACAAGCAGTGGAGAGTTTTCTCCCTTAAATTTGGTGAGGATTGTTCTTGTTGGGGCGATGGGGAATGAAGTAAACTTTAACTTTGACTGGAGTTTGACAATAAATGTACTTGGTGATTTAATAAGTTTAAACATTTGTGACAATATTCGCTAATAGCAAGGGAAAATAAATTCGTATGTTGGATCTCTATGGAATGGTTTCGCTTCACTGCCACATAATAATAGCTATTAGCTAGAAATCTTGAATATTCTTGCCTATCGAGTCCACTAATATCTATCGATCTATCTATCTATCTAGCTAGCTAGCTATCTATCGTAGAATCCCGTTATTCTGTCAACCTTGTGGATTTAGGGTGCTGTTATGACGGGTGGATTTTATACGAAGTGTATGAATGAAAAGAAACCTAATAGTACAGACAGAAATGACTTTTGTTATCTTTTCAGCCTCTAATGTCTGATATGGTTTGGTCTCTGAGATAATGCTCTGAAATATTCAAGTGCTGTTTCTGCAAACATTAGTCTTGTGAGAAAATAAAAACCAACGTGATGTTAGAACGCATTTGCGTTGCTACAGCAAGAGATTATTGTATTTATCTATACAAGATAACACAATACATCGGGAGAAAAGCAAGAGTCCGAGATATAAAAGAAACATCATTAAAACTCAAATGGTAATGGGCTGATAATGTTGCAAGAATGGCAAACAATCGATGGATATCACGACTCACAACATGGATCCCCAGAATACCAAAATGGAGAAACGAACGGGAAAAATTCAGAATGTATTGGCTTCACAACGCCCATAATAGAGAAGTTTGGCAAATCCGATGGACGTTAAAATACTGATGATGACGATGTCACATACATACATACGAACATCATGTATACATTAAGGTATTTTGGTTTTATGGTTTATGAATACTAACGAAGTAATTTGCAACCCCAAAAATCTAATTTAATGCTGAAGTGTAAAAAAACGGGGGCCTAAGATTAAATCAATGAGTAGATGTTGCGGTTGTGTATGTGTTTTGAATATGTTCACACCTATCGAAGATTTTTAAAAAAGTTTCAGCTTGAATTTGAAATCATAGCTAGTTAAAATTTTATCAAGTTAATTCAGAGTTAAAGTTTAAATCTGATTTAAATTTACCCGACCGTTTATTGAATAATAAAGATTCAAATCATTGTTTGCCGGTTCGTTAATATAATAAATAAAACCTAATATTTTTTTTACACTCGAATATGATTCTACCTCCCAATTTTCGCCATGATTTTGTGTATTGAGATTCTTGCATTATACACGGCTAGGTATGGTACACACATACACATATATTCCTTGCTACAGTGAATCTGATATGGAGGGAATTTTTAAACACACGCTAAGCTAAATTAAGCTGAATCAACAAAATATTGAATTGAAAACATTTTTGAGGGATACAAAAATCTTGGCTTGATTTTGTTTTGAAAATAAAATCACTTTCGTAGTTCAACTTGTTGACTTATAGTTTGCAGAATTTTTAAAAATGTAGCAGACATTCTTTATATAAGCATCATGTTCCAAATCCTTGAAATTTTATCTCTTATTTTGAGTGGCACATTGGTTAGACATTCAAATTTCTCTCTTGAAATACATTTCTTGGATCTGAAGACTGTGAGATTTGATTCCTTTGTTATTATGCCGAAGGGTAGGCCAAAGACTAAAGGTGGAATTATTCATTACATTTACTACACGTATATTCCAACTATTTTCCACACCAACCATTATCTCCAATGGTTCTCAATTAATTTCAATGTTGTTGAAGGAGGGGATGATTCATTTTTTGGTAATGATCCATGTAATTTGCTCCCCAATATCGTATCCATATATCAATACTATCTAATATCGCCAAAGGTTCTCAACAATATACAATGACATTTTGGGGAAGGGTAGGCAATGAACTGAGAATGAATTTATTCAATTTGGGTGAAAAGTCAACGTAAATTTCATTCGCTTGCATCATAGATATACGTTTATATGACACAACATCCACAAAGATTTGCATTGAATTCACATGAAGTTTTGTAGAAGAGTGGACATTAATCGAGGGACTTTTTGGAGGGTCAATCCATGTACAGTTACTTACCTGAATCCTAGCTACATGACCATACCTCCCAATATACCAAATGTTTTCAATAAATGAACAAAAGAAGTGATTTAATCCTTAGGATATATCCACGTACCAATATCTACCCAGCCTAGTAACTATATATCCATGTAACAAAATATCATCGATTTCTTTCTAGATGAACTTCAATTAAATTTTATGGAAGGGTTTGTCGTGGGCTTAGTAGAGAAATATCCACTTGGGGGGGGGGGAGCTAATTCATGTCTTCTGCATTGAAGCTATTTTCCATACCAATCACCCCAGAGGTTCTCAATAAATTTGAATAAAAATTTGTGGAAAGGCAGGAAATGGGCTAAGAAGGGAGTAGTATGTGTACGGTTACCTACCCTCATCAGTGCTATATGTCTGCAACACCCCAAATCTGAAAAGATTTTCAATGAATCGTTTTCGTGGAAGTGTACTCCAGGGGCTCTTAGGGTAAGTGATACAATTTAAGCAAAATTTCAGAAAGGTGTGTAATAAGGATGGAATGATTCAATCTTGGGAGCCCATCCATGTATCGTCTGCCTTGAATCAGAGCTATTCGTCTCTATCACCAACAGTAACTCTATAAATTTTCAATTGATTTTCATTTGATATGAGTGGTCCACCTTTTGACAAACTATGTACAGTTACCTCTCCTGCATCACAACTACATGTCAACACAAAAAAGTCATGGAATTGACTTTATAAAAATACTAAGAGGTATCTGCAATTTTCTATAATTTCTTGAAAGCAATACTCCTTGTATATAGAAGAAATATAAATTATCTTTTTTTGAATCATAGAACAATATTAGATGAACTATAAAACAAAAGAAAAAAAAAACATAATGAAAGACAACCTACAAAAATTATTTTCCAATCAAAAAATTACTGCTTTTTCACTTTTCAAACTTTATCAGTGGATGTATTTCTGCAAAATTTAATTTTCAAATGAATGTAGAAAACGTGAATATGTAACACTGAATTTTATAAAATTTAAGTTAAAATGATAAAAGTTAGGGATATCATTGTTTAGATCCTGAACAAATTTAACATTCCAGCGGTCGGTGTATTTTTTTCAAGAAAAATCACAAAGCGTATTTTTATCAGTCTGCTCACGTTTCGTAAATTTTCTACAGAAATAATGTTCCACTAATTGACTGAACATTCATTTATTTTTTCCAAGTGACTCAGAACTTGAAAGAAGACAGTATACAATTGTATTCATACATGAAATTAGAAACATGGTTTCATTGGCTGCTTTCTATGGATGTGCTCTCCCAAGCAGCTGCTGCAGAGACGTACACATACATATTTCCGTTGAAATAACAACTCTCTCACTCTCTCTCACACACACATACACACACAAAAGCGAATTCGATCTCATCATTAATTTGAAATCTGTGCTTATGCATAAGTAACATTTGAATGACTTTACTTTACTTTTGCATCACACAGAGAATTTATTTTTTCTATGTAGACATGAAAAATAACAGTAGATTTTTTAAATAAAAGTCATAGAAATAATTTGTAGAAATAAAAAGTAAATAAGACGAAACTTACATTCTCGATTAAAAAACTTCGACTGAACTTTTTTGGTTTTGGTGATTAGAATACTGTGGAAATAATTAAGATTAAAAAAAATTAAGTATAAACTTACAGATATAGATCTAAATTGAATTTCAGTTGCAAATTTTTAACATCTCTCTATCACGATCATTATCATCAGCCTGTTAGCATCTATCGTTGAACAGACCTCTCTATCATGGGCATCGCAGAGCCAATACTTTTTAAATTCATCTAGCTGGTCACAGCATCTTACTTTTGTCGGCCACAGTTTTTGCATATGATCTCTGGGGATCCACGTTGTAGAACGTGATGGTCAGCAGTTGTCTGACATTCCTGCAACATAAGCAGCCCATTGTTATTTGAATTTTCTAGCAGTTTCAATGATGTCTCGGGCTCCTGTCTTTTTCCTGATATACTGTGCTGTTTTATGATCTCTCCATGTGAAATTGAGCATGATATTCTCATGTACGCACTGTATGGTTCTCAGTTTGAGGGTCAATCTTTTGCTTAGGTTCCATGTTTCAGCTCCATAGGTGACAATCGGTTGGATACTTTGGTTGTACGTCCCTCTTTTAGGATTGATGGGACTTTTTATTCTTAAAAGTCGAGCTTGCTTTACCAAAATCTTGCCAAACTAGTGTGATGCTTCGCTTCATTTCTTATTTTGATTACTTTACAGAGCCCAGCTGTCTGTGGTAGATGTAGTGGTCTACTTTTTCTAGCTCGGCGTTTTCGATCGCTGTGTCTTCGTCCCCAACATGATTGTTGTACATGACACTAGTTTTGCTGAAGGTCATGTGGAGGCCAACTTTCTTATTTAGTTCATTTACTTCGTCTTCGTTTGGAGATCGTAAAAGTTCTTCGCAAAGAATACGATGTCGTCTGCAAATCTGAGGTTACTTAGGTATTCGTCTATGCAGATTCCTTTGTGTTCCCATTCTAAGTTTCAGAAGATCATCTCGAGGCAGTCTGTAAAGTGTTTGGGTGAGCAGTTATTACCTTGTTTCACTCCTGTTTCTAGTTGATAGGGCTCAGAGTATTCATGTAGGCTAATGAAGGAACTGTTGTGTCGGTTGATATGTTCAAGTACTCTGACATACACTGGGTCTACGCCTTGTTTTACTATTGTGTCAACAACTTTGGGGATTTGTACTGAATCGAAGGGCGCTTTGTTTCCTTAATAGAGATGGTCGATAGTTGAGTAGCTTTTTCTGGAGCCAGTCTGTTCCCTTGGTTGGTTTTCATCATGCGTTTTAGTGATTCGGTTGGTGATCACTTGGTTAAGAGTTTGTCGATGCTGTTGAGAAGGATTATTAGCCCATAGTTGTTGAAGTTTTTCGGGTTTCCTCTTTGTATAACAGCATTATAATTGCGGTGTTCCACTCTTTTGGTACTTTGTTTGATGCATAAGTTGGATCGGATGGCTAGTTTCCTAGTGATGACTTCTCCAGTTTTTTTGAGTAGGTCGATGGTGATGTTATCAGGTCCTTTCATGGTTTGTTTGATAGTTTACTTCACTTCCTGTAGATTAACTTCTGAGAAATCCTCAAATCGATTTCTCTCGGGCCTTGTTGCCTGTTCATTTTTCTGCATCCTTCGTTTGATGGAATAGACTTTATAAAATTCCTGGGAACGTTCGACCATTCGGTCCCTATCCGTTGTAAGTCGTCCATTTGCATCAAGCACACTAGTTATTAACTTTCTTCCTGTACTGTGAGATTTTCCTACCTTTTCCAAGAATGCTTCCAATGACTGCTGTTGTGTATCTTCTTTTGTTTCCTCTCCGTTTCTTTTGGATGGTTTTCCTCACTTCTGTTGCTCCTATATTTTTTATTGTTGATATTGTTGGTGGCTTGAGGCTCCTGTGTTTTTTCATGAGTTTTTTCTTCGGTTTCTTCTGAGAGTTTGCTTATTGCTTTTAAGCTGTTTGGCTTAAATATACTAGTAACTCCAATTAATGAGGTTGTTGTATTGTTGCTGAGCTCGTTAATGTTCTCTTATGATTCTACGAGGAGTTCATATCTGTTCTTCACTCCCAGTTTGAATGATCGTGTGAGTTCTTCTTTAACAGTAAGTGGTTGCAATTATGTGTTGAACATTTTCCCGCATTCTAAGTGTTACTTTAAATTTTGTATCTTATCATTTCTTAGTAACTTCTTACATTGACTTCATTTTGGACTTGCATATCTTTGACAGTGTCGCTGTTGTCCGCAAGGATGTGGTTTATTTCGTTTTTGAGTTCATGATTGGTATTCCCCCTAGTCCACTTTCTATTGGCTTTCTTTTTGAAGAAGGTGTTCATTATTTTGTATTGGTTTGCTGTGGCAAAATTTACAAGATATTCACCCCTCTTGTTTCGTATTTTGTATCCGTACTTGCCAACGCATTTTTCAGAGCCTTGTCCTACTTGGTCACTGAGGACTCCAAAGAAGATGTTGAAATGGATTATGGTTTTTTAGAGAATGGAATTTAAGACGTCACAGAAGTAGTTCATCTCCTCATCGGTTGATTGTGAAGCGGAGGCATTAACTTGAATAATGTTCTTTTTGTACCTCTTTGAGAGCTGTACAATGGTACTGGTAGCACTGTCTGAGATGGCTTTGAATCTAACAAAATTGTCCTTGAGTTTTTTTTCTATAGATTAGAAAATCAACTCCACTTTGTTTTCCCTTTTTTCCTTCCATAGTTTTATGGGAGATGTTTGTTGTTCAGTTTGATCTAAGTAAGATATACGACAAAACATTACGTTTTGCAAAAAAATACAATGAAATCAATGATGCTAAAAAAACGAAAGTCTTCTTGAAATTCTAATATTCTTCTATTACGTCACACTACGTCACCAGATGGTCAAACATTTTAGACATAGATGGATTAATATATAAATTGGTTACTCGCTCTAGAAACATATTTAAGGTGTGGTTTAAAAAAAAAACTAATTTGCTAAAAACCTACCTATAGGTCACATTGGCACACAGAGAAAAATTTTTGGATTTAATTGGCTGGTTCATGCTGTAAGCTACCACATATGGACCGACAGACGGACATTTGGTGAACTATAATAGAACCTGCTAGAAATCATTCGTTTTGATATGTTAATATTAGCATATTTATATATTTTTCATTCATAATACTAACAAATGTAAAATGAAGTCTCATTGCTTCTTCCAATGAATATGATAGCCATGATATTTGCAGATTCCATGGTCCAATGAATAAATCCAATTCGTCGAAGACTCCACCAACGCTAACCTAGAGAATGAGGCTTCAACATTTTTTATTACTATTCTCAGACTGCGATGTCCGTTGTTCCCGCCTCATATGACATATGAGACAGTCAATGCACTCCACTATTTTATTATTCGAGACTAATTATTTTCTCTCGCTCTCTTAGTTCAATGTGTGGCGAGTATTTATAATGTTATCATTATTCAATTTTATCTAAGTACTGTACTTGTCAAGTTTTCCTTCATTTTCGGTTTTACCTATATGTTTTCCTAAATCATAGGAAGTAACTTGACTGGACGTAATTATAACGTAACCAAATTATTCAAGTAATCTTAGAGTGATAACATTGTCATTTTGAGAGGTGCCAGAGTTTAGATATAAACATAGTCGCCCATAGCGAAGGGAAATAATTTCACGTATGGGATCTTTTGTGGAAGATTTCTCGCTACTCAATCACAGATTAATAGTTTGAAAGCCAGCAAGTCGTGTCTTTTCAAATTCAGAAGAATACTCGTGTCATATTCAAGACAAGACATTCGAAAACGAACCCAAGAATAAGAGACGATAGATTTAGCGTGGGTTTAAAAAAATAAAGACCATATTCATAGAAAAAACAAACAACAAAAAATAAAACAGGAACTTGCGCCAGGTCACGTTGCGTGGAATCTTTCAAAATAAGCGAAGGATAAAAAGGGATTGAAAAAAGGGAGACACACAGAGGAGACCAAAGTACAAGAAAAAGGAAAGTGTTTTGTAGCTTATCTTTTTATCATAGCAAACAAAAGAAAGATAACGTTGAGAGAAAACTAATTGATCTCTAAATCGGGACTCACACAGTCTTATCTGTAACATAGCAGATACTGGAACTTGTTGTAAATGACTTTCCGATAATGTCTTGTGGCTGCTACAACAATCTCAACCCCTGAATACTGTCTTCCTCCGCGGACGCACGCTCAAAACTCTAATGATTTTCAAGTACCGAAGATGAAAAGAAAAGATTTTGCTTTATTTTCTCTTTCCGGTAACTAAAAAAATCAATTCGTGGTGTTAGTTTAGAGTCAAGTTTTAAGAGCCATTTGATCTTGAAGAATCAAAACATTTCAACTTTTTCCCCCGAATATTCAATTTGATCTATCTTTTTAGTTGGGTTCAAGATCAGTCAAGCGTTCAGGAGTGTTGCAGCTTCAAATAGAGAATACGATGATGCTGTAAAAAAATTTAGATTTGAAAAATATCAACAGTGTATGTTATAGCAGTTTTGGACTTTTTCCTTAGTGCCAAGCAGACCAAAATTCCATAATAAGCAGGAAAATGCAACAATTTTTTAAATTCCTTTTCAGACTTCCATACTTTAAAATCCATAGGTTTTATGTCATTTTTATAACCTTCTCCTAAGCTGCTTGTCATAGAGCGATAGTTAATAAATCTTATAGATATACAACCAGATCGTGCTGGCTACATCGATTCTCATACGATCACCGAAATTGATGTTGAGCGTAGTCATTACTCTGGTGAGTGACTGTTTAGGAATACCAGATGCCGTATGTAGTAACAACATTGTTCTGCAGTCGTCTCAGTCTATGCTCTCGCACCGATTAACGGATCATATCGCCAAGCTAAGATCGGACTGTGCATCTAGTCCTTTCTCAAGCAACTGCTGATCCATGGAAGACACAGAGCAATGAGCTCTCTTAGGAGCCACCATTGATACATCGAGTGACAGCGATTAATAATCTAACAGATCATTGCTACTGTAATGAGTTCGATCTTTACTTGATATCCTTACTGCGGATATGTGTTAGATTATGTTAAATTTTACCCATTATAAACTTTCTGGATAATATCAAAACAAAATGAGACGCTTCCTAAACAATGCACTTTAATAGATGATTGAGAAAAAAAGGAGGAAAGAAAATCCCAATTTGTTTAATCAAGTTTATCTAACAGCATATTTTTTTATCTGGCTGTAGCTACGATAAACATAATTGTTTCTCGTCATTTACTGATATGCTATTAGTGATAAACGCTCTCTTCGTCTCAGCAGATCCTGTTGGCTTCCTAATATCAGGCATACCCGGAGGGATAATCATCCTGCTCTCATTATCCAATCACTTAAAGTGCACTCATACCCCCACCCCCGTTCCGACTTATCAACCAACCACTGTGGAGGAGGTTCATTTAATCTCAGGAGGCTGATATCTCAAACTCAACCAATCAACTTACACACTTTTGAATTTGAAATTGGAGAAGCAAACGATGATTTTCGAAAATCTCTTGGAAACAATGGCAAATTATGATGTAACAGTGTCCTATGTTCGCACATTGTTCAATTACTCTCTATCAAGGGATAATTGTTGTCAGGCAACGTGTATAATCAGCCGTATCAGTCACTCTCTGGTCAGTCTGTTAGGATGCAATACGCTTGCTGTATCAGCGATAACTATAATGAAAATTAGTTACTGATAGCGGATGAAGCAGCGACAACTTTATGTAAAACAATGATTTTGAATGATGATCGTGTATTGATAAGAAAGCCTTTATTAATGTACTTGTTACTGCTTTTTTCTACAGGTGGAGCAGAAATTGCAAAAGCGTGAGTAAAGTAAGCAGAAATAAATTTTCGATTGTATTTTCTACCTTTCACATCTCTTTCTAATATATTTTTTACTTTTAATTACTAATACAAATAGTAAGAGCAGTAATACTGATACAGGAAAACCAATGCAAATAATTAATCCGAAGTTTTACTCTAGGATAACGACTCTTCATGGAGTCATCAAAAGATGAATAAATAAAGAGAAAAATCACTCTAGATTGGCAAGCTTTCGGTTGAGCAAGCTCGACTTTCAAGAACAACAAAATCCCACTAGTCCCCCCCCCAAAGGTATACAACCAATGTATCCTAGTCACATATGGAGCAGAAACGTGGAACCTAACCGAAAGATCGACCCTCAAACTCAGAACCATGCAACGTGCACATGAGAAAATCATGCTCAGCCTCACATTGAGAGATCATAGGAAAGTATATCAAGAGTCTGAGACATCATAATAGAACTGTTTGAAAACTCAAATGGCAATGGGCTGCACAAATTGCAAGGATGTCAGACAACTGCTGGACATCACGGCTCACAACTTGGATCCCCAGAATACAGGTACGAGGTTGTGGCCGACAGAAAGTAAAATAGTGTGACAAGTTGGATGAATTTAGAAAGGACAGGCTCCATGATGCCCATGATAGAGGGGTCTTGCGAATCTTGGGGAAGTTCTATGTCCAAAGATGGAAGTTAACAGACTGCTGATGCTGCTGCTGCTGAAGGTGAATTCGCGTTAAGTGATTAATATTACCGATGGGTTTAAAAACAATAAATCCACATTCTATCAGTTCTTCCATCATTACTCATAAAATGTGTTTCAACTTTCAGTTACATGTAATGCTAAAACTGTTGAAATTAATATTCATGATAATTAAAAAAAAAATTCGAAATTACATTATAACGAAAGTATTTCTTGGAAAGATTTTTGTCCAAAGTTGATAGCGCATATTTTCCTCGTAATGTAATTTTTCTATAGTTAACGTCCGGTTTTACTAAATCCTCCTTGATTTCAATGTTTCTTTTCCTTGTAAAAATCGATATTAACATAAAAATCCTTTATGGTTACAACAAGTTTGAATGATTCTTCAAATTATTTTATAACGTTTTCTATTGCCACTTTTTCTTCTGATCCATCCTGCTTGTTTCCAGTATCTTCAAATGAAAATTGCTCATTAGATTAAAGGAGACCATTTTCACTTAATTCCTCTAAATGAGAGTCAAGCAATTCTTCTGTATCGACGTCGAAACCTATTTTACACCCAATATCAGTAATCTCTTCAATTATCATGATTGTAAAAGATGTCGGGGTAACTGGATCCAATTTTTCATGAAATTTCCAGAAATATCTCACGGTAAATTGAATAATTACACGCATAAAACGAGGAATGGTTGTAGATGCCCACATCACAATATTTTAACTTCGCGTTTATAGAAGTAGTGCGTAGCAGAGCTACCATGTAATATTTCAAAAATTGACTCATGGGATAGTTTCGTATAAATATTCTCTGAGTATTAAATAATATTCAAAATGGACGTTACAATTATTCTCGTATATCGTATTGAAATATACTGTAAACTAATTAACCAGAAATACATAAAGCAGTTGAAAAAAGGGTATATAACTTTAAAGTCAACTTATCTTTGTAGGATATTTTTATGCAATGAACAGATGTCTCAAAATAATATTTGAAAGTGTTCTATGTTATTGAAAATGCTATTGTCTGTACACGTTGAGGGAAAAAAGAAAATACCCTTTTATCAATATTCCGGGAAACAAAATCTTCTTATCTAAAATGAACAGCCGATCATTTTTATCTGTTTTTGATGTCCAATTAAACTAATAGATACAGCATATGAAGAAGTTCCAACCGAGAGCTTTCTCAAGATATATCAATCGCTTTAGGGATGAAACTCATTTCAAGATTTATATGTCTTTTCTGTTGTTTATATTGGTTCTTTTCTATCAATAAGAAGGAAACAGAAGAGTTATTATTGTTTTAACCAGCAGAAAAGCTAAGCTTGTTAGTACGCCAGTTTCAATCGCAAAAATCTAATGGAAAACACTATGATGTAAATTGTGAACACAGTAATATCATTTTAAAAGATAAGGTACTGAATTAGGCTCTAACCAGGAAAGAACTGTAGAATTCTTCAGTCAGAACCTTGTGTACATAAAAAAAATAGCTAGAAAAGAAATATGCTAACGGAAATATTATTCTTACAATCAATAAAATCCATCAAATTTGAATATTTCAATTTTTTTTTCGGACAACTAAAATAACGATACAAAGCAAAGCCAAGCTCCTTCTTGTACAACAGACGAGGCATTGTTTTTGTCTCTGCTTCTCAAACGATCCATGGAGATCCAGTGATAGTTTGTGGGGTTTTACGGGCCTGGGTTATATCCCAATGATGGGCTGTCTTGACGGGCAAAGGAGCCCAAACTATACTGCAATTTGCCCATTTCATTGCCAATAAACATTAGGCCACACGCATTCCATGAAATATCGATGGACGCTTCATTTATCGTATGTAGTGCATTATGAGACAAATGATTCATGCATGTTTTTCAAATAATAGTTTAACATAATTTGACCTCACCTCTTAACTATGCAAGTCTAATCCTCGCTTTTCAGCCTCTGATCCATAACACCAGCACACTAGATGAAGTGCGGCATTTATATATTTTCTCTTTTCAGAAAGTGCGTCTTACACGTCAGATACAGAAATTAACTAGTCTAAATAAGCCATCAAGTCGATAAATAAATAATCTACCTTCTACAACAACTGAAACCTACTTAATCAATATACAAATCATTTATCATATACATAAATAGATGATAAAGAAACATTGCATTTTTCTTACGTATCTTTTCAGTATTTTCATACATTAATATAGCTTAAGTGTTATAGGTAGTTCCTCGGTCTCGGAGATCATCAGGGTGCTATACTGAATTTGTCCTCATGGAATCTCGAGGATGAATGGAATTGCTCGGCAGGGACTATTTCCTCTCCTACGGACATAAAACATGTATTTGTTTACATGGTACCAGTAACAGTCTTCCAAGCCAACCACTGTGAATCGTTTAGTCATTTACCTAACTTAGCTTAACTTGGAATGGAGCACACAGTAAACATTGTACTCACTACAGTAGCAAATTGGTCGGATAGATGCACTTGCTCATCACTGTACAACAGTAGGCACCCTGTAACTGATTATACACAAAAATATAAACCTGGATAAGGTAGATGATGACACATTCTCATATATATATATATATATATATATATATATATATATATATATATATATATATATAATGTGTACTTTAGAGAGGTAAGACAGACTCGGGAGTGAAGTTTTTGGTGGTAAGGTTTATTAATCCTTATATGTCAATAGTCCATACATGTTTTGGAATTCTTCCCATCATCAGTGGTGTGTGCTGTGTGAGTGTGTATTAAAATGTACCATGTGGAACCCGAGTCCACTGCCAGGGGCTATGCATTGTGGGTAAGTTTTGTTGTCAGGGCTACTAGAAGCCTCCTGCTGAATGGAAGAATGACCAGCAGGTATCAGGACATTGGTAAAGTAGCAGCAGTTGGTCTTGGGGAGGGCAGAGTGTGTTAAGGTAGGGGTAGTGATGTGGAGTTGGATTTTTTGGTATGTTTGCGGTAGTGTAGAAGGAGGGGTGGTTAGGTCAAGGAGCTACATAGGTATCAACCTTAAAAGTTACTGAAAATGTTTTGGCTATGATTTGGACAAGGGTTATAATAGGCTAAGGTGAAGTTTTTCCTATGGGTCTAGGTGACTTTGAAGCTTCCATTATTGAATGTGTCTTAGATGTGGGTGTGAGGATATTAATGATAGGAGTTGTGTATATTAGTGTTCTGTGTTGTGAGGGTTGTTCAGTTTAGTATTTAATCCATTAGGATGAAATTATTGTGTCATTCACAGACAGCTGTTTCGATGTATCATATCTGTTCAGTGTGGCTATAGACTTTCTATTATCCCATGCAGTACCACGAGGAAAGATTGAAACTTTCACTTCAAACCCGGAGACCGATACCCTACCTCTGAGCTACAGAACTGGGAGATCAATAAGGCTGAATTTAAACAATATATTCATTTACACATAAATTCCCCATCCACCACCATTCCTATGGAAAAGCATTGCATAAGCTTACAATGGATGAGTTACCTCACTTAAAGAGTACTCAACCCTGAATAAAGGATATATATATATATATATATATATATATATATATATATATATATATATATATATATTTGTTTGTCTGTAATCATGTTTGTGAGAAAGTCAGAAAGTGATGAAAGAAGAGGCAAGGTAACAAAAATAAAGAGACTATAACCCTGACATCTGCAGCAGTCCTATAGAGTTAACTAGCGTGCACCGGCCTACGTATCAGATGAAGTATAGGCTGTAAACCAGCGCTTATCAATCTAAGAATCGAAACACTCTCTGAGGGCTGCGTAAAAATTAAAACGAGATATTTTTCTCAATTACTAAACCGATATTTACTCCTATTGTTGCTTTATGTGAAATGACTCAATCCAATTCAATAATCTTTTGAATGCAAATTTCGTCTCTGGTACATTTTAGTAATCCTTTTTGGACGTCCACCCAGAATCATTTTTCAAAAACACAGAATTTTTTCTGATCATAATTTGAAATGAGAACCCCCAAGAATAATATATCAAACATCGGCAGTGACATGAATACTTCAAAGTCTTACTTCCCTACAAGTGGCATAAAGTCAGTGACAAAGTAAATATTATTGATAAAACGTGAATAAAACAACCCCGCCCCAAAAACAAAAGATAAGCTCTCAAGGTAAATAATCTTTTTTCAATTTGGTGCGTCGCTTACGAAGAAATATGTTAGAAAAAAACATACTTTCCTTTGTTTTGTCTCATTTGAAGTTATTTTCCCCGAGGGAACGCTGGTTATCTCTGCTAGTTTTATTTGCGTATGTAGAGACTTTTCCGTTAGCCCCAACCAAAACGTTCATCATTAAAAAGCTTAAATAAAAATGTTGCATTTTCTTTTTCTTCCATTTGAACATGATTTCTTTTAGGGCTGTTGGGTGAGAATGAATCACTCATTTTACATTAAAATACATTATTATTGCTTTATCCAGCCATCTATTTTTTTCCAATAATAGATCCTCCTATTATACCACATATATTTTGTATTATTTTTATTTTCGGGGAAAAGAATGAGATGCACAGATTTTATCTAAAAAAAAAGCACAAGTCGATAAAATTCTATCAGAGCAATTTTTGTTCAATCGGTTCGGAATAATACTGTCCAGAAATTATTATTTCGAAATATTTACATCTGTATACGAAAACATCATGCAACAAAGATACACACACACACACACACACACACACACACACACACACACACACACACATATATATATATATATATATATATATATATATATATATATACATACATATATATACATATAATACATATGGTATAGATCAGGCTAGCAGTATTGCATAATATAATAAGAGAGAGGGCAGAAACATGAGGGAGTTTGTGTAGCGAATGCACATTTTACAATCTATCTATCTGTCTATCTATCTATCTATATCTATATGTATATATATGTATATATATATTCACATGAAACATCTTTCTCCCTCTGTAGTGCGTTTATGACACGCATTCATATTTGTTACTGGATACATATATTTCTGTACTTTAAATAAGTGAGTATAAGTATATAATTTTACTCAAAAATACTCCCAGGATGCAACAAAGTCTTGTGTTCGCCATCTACAAAATATTTCTTTAGAGACTTGAGCGCCTTAATACTGAAGAAGTTGAGTCACTTCTTCGTTTAAAAGCTGTTTGCATTAATATCTTACCATCGAAGAATGTTCTGGTTTTAAAAACAATAGATACGATTTTTGCAAAGGTAGCCATTACAGCAATTACTAAACTTGCAAAAAATTATAAGGTTTATAAAGAAGCCTTCTTGATACTTTTTTTAAATTTAGTTCTTTTGTTATTTTTTAATTCTATGTAGGAAGCTGAATTATACTTTCTGACGGAGCCCTTCTTCAGGAATATTTCTGCGAGACGCCGATGAATTGGTTAATGATGAAATTCTTTTTTGATAATTTCCAGCAGCCGACAAGGATTTTGCATCACAAATCAAGTTTATAATCAGCTTGGGACGAATGAGGTAATCAGTGATTGGTTCAATTTGTTGTCAGTCTGGAGGAACTTTTATAGAAAATAACGGTGAATAGATTAGTAGACATTCACGATGCACACCACGTCGAAGTCATTACGTCATATTCACTGTCTTATCAAATGCTGCAATTAGGACATCCAAAATGACACTTTTATTTAGCGCAAGGTTTAGATAATATCTCACACGACGGTTACGTGGTATATTCAAACATTTCTTTCGCAAAAATACCTTTGGTAAAGAATTAAATCCAATTCTCTTCCAGCCATGAATAAATAAAGCAAGGTGAAGAGAGAGTCGCTCAGAAGTCTATTTCCCATAATGCAAAACAGAACCGAACTATCAGTAATGTGATATATGGAGCCAGGACAGGGCCGCCCGGAGTCGTCGCCAGCATGAGGACAATACCTATCATTAATATCTGATGTAGAAAATCTATACTGGGAGAAGACCTAGAAGGAAACCTAACGTAATTTTATCTTACCGAACATTTCCATTACTGGCTTGAGGAAAAAATCCAAATCACTCTTTTTCTTACATTAATATCTAATTGATATACTATAACAAAACTTCAACCTTACTTCTATTGATATTCGGACCATCCTCATCTTTGTTGTTTTTCATACAACGTTTCGGCCGTTGCACTCTACGGCCTTCGTCAGGTATCATCTGGTGGATTTGGGAAGTAACGAACCGAACCCTTTATTTATCCGACGGGGGTATATTGACCGTACTCCCCTCTTTAGCGTTAGTAGTATTGTTATACTGTCTCAACATGTGGACAACAGGTACTAATTTTTAGGAGCCTTAAACCTCAGGTGACAGATATGATTTTTTTTTTGATGTTATTGTTTTCTGTCTTCAACCATATTAAAAAAATCAGCAGAGAAGAGAAATAAGAACAGGAGTTCTTCTGTATTCGGACGCGATATATTAAAATCTAAGATGCCAACGAAGCTGCAACAATTTCAGAGCATTTCTTTCGTTTCTATATTCATTGATTCTTATCGTTCGCAACCAAGCCAGTCAGGAGATTCGGGGAGGTTGGCTTGCGTTGTTGAGCGTAGTATAGAGATTGGTTTTTTCTTCAGAGAATTAATAAAATTACCCCTGGAGGTACTCAACATGATCCCCCAGTTGCTTACAACATCTGGTATATCCGGTTGGTCACCCATCAATATACTGACTAAGCTTGACGTTTCTTAACTTCGTTGATCATATGAGAACGCGATTTTGTCGTATGTTTTCTCCAATGAAAGCATTAAACAGTCGAAAACAAACAAACACTCAGTGATCAATTCATCCAGAAAAATGACTCGAGCTGTCAAGAAATATCATAAATCAAAGTGAATATCACCCCCGTCATTGAACAATGAAAATATTCTGATTTGGAACTGGACACTTTGTAGTGTTTGATAAATGGTTTTGATAAATGAACAATGTTTACATCCCACCTGTCGGTAATATGCAATTTTTGAACGTTGATTCTCTGGTACGTGGACTCCGTTTTCGCCGTTAGTAATGATACTGTCGAATGTGCTAGCAACATGGCTTCCTGTAACAGGAAGAGGAAATAATAACCAAACGTCAAATGTTATCTTCAATAGATTCTTCGTAGCTAATGTCCAATAAACAGGCGTCTCCTCAAACTACAATATGTCATTTCTACATAAGTAACAGTCACAATGAATTATACACCTGGGATGTATTTCAGTGGTGGTATTCAAGCTCAAGAAAAAACGGTATGTCTTATGCTGATTTCCAATGCCAGCTTGCGAACCCACGTGAAAGGAATGGCTCTCAACAATCTATCAAACATTCATACCCCCCAAGTTTCCCTTGTGGCAGCTAAGGCTGGTAAAAAGGAATTTTCTTTACGTTAGTGCCCTACAACGCTAAATAATTATAGTTATCAAAGATTACCGTATTTTTGTTTGCTAAATAAACCAACTGATCTGCTTGCGTATGAAAATACAATGACAAATAAGGCGTCGGGCGAACGGAGAAAATGAATGGGGTGGGTTTGATTTGATCCTTTGTTAGTCGTAAAAGGTCTGATAGCTCAATCGGCAAGAGCAGCTGGTCAGAATAAGCAGGCTAACCCGAGAAACAAAGGTATGTGATTTCGAGTCGTATTTACAGTGCGTATCCAATATTTTCAACCGGTGCTGTTTAATCCCTACCGTGGACCGACGACCCGACGAGTTGGGACGTAGAGCAACTGACATCAGATAAAATAAATAGTAGATATTATGGATTTTCGCTTACAGGAGTGTCTTCCCTATACTTATATTTTTTAAATAAAAGTTTATTTTTGCTTTTAAAACAAAATAGTGTATGTTGGCAGTCAAACCTCAAAAGTGGACGCTAGGGGTTTGTTTGAAGTTGCCCATCTTAAAGCTAGGAATCAGGAAACAACAATTCCCGAAAGAGAAAAAAAAAAAGAAAGAAAGATATACACAACGTTTATCCTCTCTTCAAAAATTGGTAAGTAGTTTCATGTGATGAGCAGATACATGGTAAATATTAAGCTTTCACGTTTGAAATAATTCGGAAATTCGTTATGCCAATTCAAAAAAAGAGTCAAGCCAGACATTGCAGCGCTCTATAAGTAAACACTAATATCACAAGGACACAGTCTACACCGTTCCACACACGTTTGCAATAGTAAATATTATTGATGTGAGGCAAAAATTTCGGCACATATGCGCGTTCTCTCTTGATAAATCTCTGCATCTAAATAGAATTCGTGAAACTGACCAACTTACAATACAGCCATTTAAAGAAAAAATCTGTTAGACATACATATATATATATATATATACAAATATATATATATATATATATATATATATATATATATATATATATATATATAAACTACTTATATACTCTCCTCACTTTCTGATTATGTGAGTTCAGCTACTGACCAACTTACAATACAACCATTTAAAAGAAAAATATCTGGTAGACCTATATATATATATATATATATATATATATATATATATATATATATATATATATATATATATATATATATATAAACTACTTCCATATTCTCCTCATTTTCTGATTATGTGAGTTCAGCGATTGATCATATTGATTTTAATGTCAGCGCTTAGATTTTTGTCTAGATTTTGCGGCTGGTCGATGGATACATTCAATGAAGAATAGAATGCAAAGCAATAAAAAAAATCGTCGATAATTTATGCCATCGTGTATAAATAAAAGGGGTACGTTTTCAAAAAGCTTGTTAAGAGAAAAAAAAACCTTCAGTTTGTTCGTACCTATATTTATTTATGTGTTTGTAATCATATATCTGGCTTGCTAGGGAGCTAATATGGCTGTTATATTCTGACCAGAGGAATCGATATGCAAATTCTGGTGAGAGTCAGGATTTCAAATGCTGATTTTCAAGAATGATGCAACATAATTATCTTTCTTGACATATATTCGTGGTTCTGTAAAGTCAACGGATCCATCCGTCTCTATGATTACTTTCTATCCTCTTCCCTACATTTGTTTACCCCCATCTATCTCAATGTGTTCATATCTATCTATCTATCTATCTATCTATCTATTTCACAGTGTGTCTCTTCATAGCCTATTCATGCCTGGCTATATATTGTACGCCCATTTTATCTACATCGTGACGGTGGCACATTAAAGCTTAGAAAAGGTTTACATTAAATTTGTGCCCCTGTCAGAGAGTGGGTCGTTAGCCTCTTTCTGACGTCTCACTATTGTGACCCTGGAACAAAGTAAGTGAAGCTTAATGAAAATCAGCAATAATCGTGGGCAATTTATCGGTATTGTCATTGTTGAACCGATGGAGAGATGCTTTGAATCGATACAGTTGACAAGCCGAACATTTCGATTCAAATGGATATCAACGTTATTCCACGCCAAAGATTTTCCCCCATAGACAACTCAGCAGAAATATAAACAATAGTAAGAAATCAATAATGGCAAGTAGGATTTCTTGTCCCTGCCAAGTTCCCGAGAAAGGCGTTACTGTGGTAAGCCTCATATTTCAAGAAAAGTCACGTAATACTAAAGAGTTAGATCAGTATAGTTTGAAGCAGAACGGCTTTCATACACAAGGATAAGTAGAATATCTGATTTGTTTGCAAAAAAGGAATAAACAATACAAATAGAATAAAAATTACAATCTGGGAGATGCTGATGCCTCTCGCAGCGCGATTGGTGAGCAAGCGGCCTTCGCAAACCATTTTGCTAATGCAGTGTGTTTGATCCTTACCAAGTGAACAGCTACCATACTATAGACTAATGCCTCACTCAACTACTAAAATTTGACGCCTCATCGTGGAGTAATGGTTAGCAAGCAAGTCTTGCAGAATATCGAAACGGTAATGAGTTCTAATATCATTGAGTGCCCCATAATCGTGGCCTCTGTGCCATATGTTCGATAAATATCTGATCGTCTTGCTGTTGATCAATGCTTACCAAACTTGCTTCACGAACCATTACTGCTGCAGTGAGTTTATTCCTCGTTGGTTGCTTAGCATGTCTGACCTTGTGCCCTGCTAAGCTAGGTGATGCGATGTTTTGCCAAGAGAATCCTGCACGAAACATTAGCAATGGATCAGCTCGGTCATTGTGAATTTGACACATTCGATGGCACCTCACTACCGTAACCATGTTGGAAAGTGGCTTTTCCTGCATGCGCAGTAAGGCCCCCTCTGAGTGGTTAGCAAGTTTCATAAAGGTAGGGCGACCAATTTTGAAAGTATTAACAATACTCGTATTAACATGGACGATTCTTTATGTTACCTATGTGGAACTGTTCATCCGTGCTGAAGAAATTGAGAACTATTGTTCCAAAGAAACGACAAGCACACTGTGCAAAGTATTAAAAACCAGTGGCGTAGCAAGATTCTAAAGTTAGGGAAAGTTAGAACATAAGAAAGACGAAAGGACACGAATAAAATAATTTTAAATCAATTATACATTTTTAATTAGGATTTAAAATCAAAACAAAAAGAAAATTGCTGTTTCAAAAGAAATGCAATGTACATAATTGTTATTTTACCACTAAAATTAAAACAATAAAAATGGTTTTCGATTATTTCCCATTTTAAAGGTAAAATGAAAACAATATGAAATTGTATGAAACAACTACAACAGCCACCTTCGTCTAGGTCTCATTGTTATCAATGACCAACAATCTACCTCAGTAGCCAATTGTCTTTCACTGGAGAGCAAAGTTAAACCAGATGATCTATCTTCGTTCATCGTGGAACGAAGGCACAATTTCATGTGCCTAAACCAGCGAAAGGATTGTTATGCTACAGCTCTAGTTATTGTAAGGCTAGTTAGGTAGGACCAGAAAAATGTGGTACAATGTAGACAAGTTAGCGTAAATTGACCAGCGGAGTAAATGTTTTTGGCGATTATTAATTCAAGTAGATTGTTTATGGCCAGTTTCTCGATGCTTGCTTTTGACATACTACTATGACTCATTATCCCTATGTATATGTCTTTGAATGAAAGAGGCTCCTGTGTGATTTTAGTTTGACTTCAGATGACACCTGAGTATGTGTCTGCCAAGATTCCTAATTCGTTCACATTATATGCGTTGTCATAATGTTACAGAAATGTGTATTAAATCTGGAAGCCACATTTTAAAAATGCTCAAATCTCTAACCAATACAATTGATGACAGAATCTAAAGACATGAAGTATGTTTAAATATGGATTTCTTTCAAGAATGAAATATTCCTTAATCATCTGCAATTTCATCATGGAATCTTTTTCTTTTACGTTTTCTGTGTTGCTTGTTGTCCGTATTGATACCACATTTTAGATCCAACCCGGTTGCTCGATTCTCTGTCTCTCTGAATTTCGTATGGCTTCTATTTTTATTCTTTCAAAAAGCTGAGTCAAATGAAAAGCCGTTACAAGATCTAGACTAGTTTTATGTAAAATACGGATAAATTGAAAGCCCTCTCTAGCACTTTATTCCGGAATATAACAACTCGTGACTATTGAGCTTTTCTAGCATGTACTTTGCTTCAGCAAGATGTTTAGTGGTACAGTTCATCTCATTATTCAATACACTTTGTAGAGTAAGTAGAAGAGCTGTTAGATTCTGCAAGACTACCCCCACTGCTGACTTACTGGATACCCATTTAATATTACAATATTTCTTTAGAGTCAGCGTGAAAGATATATAATGCGTCGTTCTTCTTTAGATACCGAGAGATTTCATATGTGATTTCGATAAATTTGGAAATTTGTCAGTTTTTAATAGAATTATTCATTTTTTTTAGTGATATTCTATTTACATTGTTATTATAAAGCTTAACTGGATTCTCACTTTCCATTTGTTCCATGAAAGTACAGCTTTGATGTTTTCGGCATATTCCCCTCGTATCTTCATTTTTTTCGGGAAAGTTTCCTGATTTTCAGAATAACTATCAAGGTTCATAACCCATTTTTCATCGATATATCTTGATTTTCGAGAATAATCAACATGGTTTATACAGTAAAGATCCAGTTGAGCTTCATAGATACGTTGTAAATATACCCCTTTTTACACTATTGAAAAAAAATTACAATTGCAATTTCCTTAGAACAAAGGTCTTACTGATTGGAAGTGCATAAAATTATATGAGAAACGTTTTATGTAATTTTCCCTGTTTAAGAGCTATCAGAATCTTGACAATTTTCATATCAGAATTTTCTACGATCTTTCTTCTTATTGATGATACAAATACTGTTACGAAAGAATTTACATACTACAAGTTTTGGGCGTTTTTATCGATGCATGTCGTTTTATTGCCATAAGTGCAAAACAAACTAGTGTTGAGGTAATACAGAAACCACTTAAAGATATTTCAGATAATGTCAGCAAAATGTTTAGGTTGGGATTTTAATCTCAATCTGTATCAGAAATAATAATTTCTTATTCGGGAATCTCATTTAGAGATGGTGGTGTTGATGGTAAGGGTTGATTTTGTACTAGATTATATAAAGGAAGACATCACTGTCAGTTAGTCTTCTCTAAGTATCAGACTATAATTACGATGGATGACAGGATCCGTTGCTCTTATGTCTATGTATCAGATTTTTATGAAGATAATTTGGATTAAAAGAGGTAATTATTGCATCTGCACATTTCATATCAAACTATGAATCGAACTATTTTCAAGATGATTTGTTTTATAACAGGAAGAGTTGGACTTGATCTTCCTTCAAAAAATATTGCAGTAACTATATCATATATGATTTATGTAAAATATAACTGTTCAGAAAAAATGGCATAAAAATCATTATTTCAAAGACTAACTTGAAAAAAAAAAATAGGAAGAGATACAAACAAAATGACCAATATCTTGCCCCTTTGAGAACATCTGGAAATACATTGCTGGAGAAAGTTTATCGAAATGCATTACATTACCAAAAATATCTCAGACCGGGAAACCTTTATTGTTTTTTGTTTCCTGATCTATTTTCATCTACTTAGATTCCCTTGATATCATTGCATGTCAGCTCGAATCTCGTCAACTCTGGAAACATTTTGATTTTTTTTTCTTCTCTCATCCAGTCTGTTTCTGTTTTGTCTTATGTTCTTAACCCATTAACTGTGATGGGTAGCGAAGAGTGATAGGTGTTACTATTATTATGACTATTATCACATTCATAATACCTCGTTATGAAATGAGCTATAAAAAAGAGATACCAACAAGCGTCGCATACATTTACACAGTAGGCGTAAAAGGCCGAACCAGTAAAAGGTAGATTTGGTTCAGTGTGACAATGACAAATCGATCTGCAAAGACAGATTGCATCACGGCTGAGATAGTCTAAACAAATTGGCAATTCGAAAATGTGCTACAGGCTGCTCCGGTCAAAAGAACATGTATTGTTCCCTGGCACCTGTTGGGCCAATCATGATGGGAAGTGATTCAAGCCAGAAGAGAGGCGTCTAGGACTTTGCTATAAATATATGCGCTGATTCGTGGCAATGTCATCTGGAGACAAAGAGCATCAAAACAAAAAGGTTACACTAGCTAAGAACACAGTATTCGAATGTCCATCTTTTGTTCCTTTCCTAACAACGCCTCCATTGTAAGTAAACCCCTGAAAACGTTTTGACCAGAAAAGATATTTCTTCAAAAGACATATGACACTTAAGCAAGTGAGAATTTAACAAAATTTACACACACACACACACACACACACACACACACACACACACACACACACACACACACTCAAATGCACGCGCACACATTATAAATTAAGTGGACGTTTTACATGAATTTATACACACACTCATGTTATAAATTAAGTGAACATTTTACAAGACTTTACACATACACACTAATATTATTGATCAAAAAGACTTTTTACAAGACTTCACACACACACACACACACACACGCACACACACACGCACACACACACACACACATAAATCAAAAGAGCATTTTATCCTCTGAACTGTTGAATAATCAAAATTGTCTGATAACATGAACAGTTATCCTCTATTCTTGAATTGTTGAAAATTTGAAATTTCCTCTAAACTTTACTCGTTGTACATTTCATATTGACGAGCGTTATTATATACGCTATATTCACTTTCCCATGATAACAAAAACGACCAATGAAGTGTTGTATTTGATGGAAATAAAAGTACAAGTTTGAAAATATTATTTTATAACCTACCATCATTTCTTCCCGGTCAAGTCAAGTGTTTAGCTGTCCCATGGCGAACTTATCGAGCTATCTCATTTCGGTATCAGAAAAATTATTGCGTTTACTGAAATTTCAGTCATTTGCAGTTAATGGGTTTATGTACAATGCTACATTCAACGACAATTCCAACTTATTTAGAAATCTGAGATCGTTAACAAAAGAAGTATTTCAATAGACGACTGTCTAAATCGCCTCCTCATATTTTTCTATTAATCGAAGCATAAGAAATCAAGAGGAAGGTAAATGTTGACTATAAAGTATAAACCCTTATGAATCTGATCTCTTGATTGGATTTTATAATAAGACAACGTGAAATCACTTAAAATGAGGAAAAAAAAGGAAACCTTTTATCTTTATACAACCAAGAATTTGCTGCTGTTCAATAGAGGAAATTAAAAAGGACGAAAACAAGCAAAATCATGTCGAATAGAAAGAGAGGCGAATGGTCTTAAGGAGTAGATTAAGAGGACACCGATTGGAAATCAATAACGTAACAAGTAAAACTATGTTGGAAAGTTCCTGGAGCAGCCAAACAGTGGAGCCAACATGTTTGTTCGTTGCACAGTATTTACTGAACTTCCTAAGATATCAATCATTTTATTAGATTGGGTAAAATGCCTAGAGAATCACAATAAACAGCGACAAAAATTTACAAAATATAAAAACGCTTCTCTAATAAAGCAGGAGTAAAATTCCAATAAAATTAGCTGAAGGCAAATAAAATGAAGATGTCTAATGTTACCGTCTTAACGCTCAAGTAATTACATAAGTATTTCAGATGCTGATGAAGTTAAAAGTTGATAATGGTTAAAACTTTACCTGAGATAACGTATTTTTAAAATTTCGTATTCCCAATCCCGGAAAAAAATGTAATCGTTATGAAATTTGAATGCCGAAAATAATTTCTCACAATCCATTTTTCCTGTAGCTCTCTCTCAGATCGATAGGAAAGAATCGATAAAGATGATTATGTGAATTGAATTGTCGTGAATTTCTCAAATTTGGTCTGAGGCATCAAGTGAAAAGGAAGAGTTAACGCTAGATTTGCACACTGGAATAAAGCCAAGCCTTGATTATCGAAAGTTGTTTAACACACCGAGTAAAATGTTTCTGAATTGAAAGGCTTTACTTTTCCCTGTGTGTTCATTTCTATCAATCAATCTATCTATCTATCTATCTATCTATCTATCTATCTATCTATCTATCTATCTATCTATCTATCTATCTATCTATCTATCTATCTACCAAGATAGATAGATAGATAGATATGAGTGTTATTTGTATGTATGTATGTATGTATGTATGTATCTATCTATCTATCTATCTATCTATCTATCTATGTGTTTGTCAGTCAACCTATTATGGCCACATTCAATGTGAAATGATTACATTAGAGTTTCAGCCAAGTTCTCATCATCTGATAGCCTTGCATGTAAACATAGTTTCGGGGTTGAGACACTAATCAAGGTCGTTCCAGCAGTGCTTCAGAATATCCCCAGACACTGTTGTTTCTCTGTCACAATGTGAGGATACCTGACAAGTCTACAATTTGTCCCCAAATGGAATAACATCTGGGGTAGACAACTGAAAATATCAGGTGCCGTAAGCTACTGGGGTCATGTACAGAGCCTTCCTTGGCGATCCAGGTAATCCTCCTAAGGGGATGTCCATATCTGAACTACGATCGAAAAGGCAGCCAAAAGCCCCTTGACATGAACCCTTGGTTGCCAGCGATAAGAAATACAATGAATGAATGAATATTCTTCCTTTTACATTTCTCGATACACTTCTGATTTCTTAAAAGAAACATTCAATGCTGTTTTTCGATGTGTCAGTGTGTATTATTTGTAAGTTGTCTGATCATATGATCTAAGAGATTGTAAGAGTGCCATACTGAGCCCTTCATGGCAACCCTACGGCGTATAGAAATAGTGGGTACTGTCCAGTTAATTTTCGAGTGATATAAGACGGATTAGGGTGTCTGTTAAACCTTGGGAAAGGTCTAAATCCAACGGCAGACGTTAAAAGACTGACGACGTTATACAGTGTTTATTTATGAATAATCATTTATTGAAAAGGTATTGCCTAAAACTGTAATTTGTGTACATAAGATACGCGAGTGTATCCCCAATTATTACTTGAACCTATCTTCCCAGATTATTCCCTACTTTATCGAAATATTTCATAACGTTAACAAGTTTCAGGAACTTGTTTTTAATAATTCAGTATTAAACATTAGTTGGTAACATAGAACAACTCATATTTTTTTAAGCTTGAATAATTTTGCAACGAGTGACGTGTTCGCCCTAGCGAGAATGTTATTTTGTTTATTAGTCACGTTGGAGCCCGTGGAAGTCCTACGGGTATTGACAACAAAGATAATCCGTTATTCCGTTCTTTTACTCTTCTCCCAACCCCTGCATGTATCTTCTCATTTTTTTCTCTTGGCTCTTCTAATACTCGTTGATTCTGTCTGTTTTTATCTAAATGTTCAACAAAATTAATCAGTCTCCCATGAAAAAAAACCTCGGTAAACTACCTTGCTTTTCTCCTCCGTCTTGTTATTCCCTCTCATTAAACTACTTATGTTTCTTTTTTTACTCTCTTTCCTATCTCTTATTACCTAAACTTCAGAACCAGAAGAGTAGCAATCGAACACATATTAGAATAAGCAGAATGATATTAGAGATATCACCATAAAATCAGAATGTTGAAATACTGAATGTTTTTTTTGGACCACCCTAATCATATATTGTTGTTGGGTCTTTTTCTATTACATTGTTTCGACTGGTTTATCGTCCGAGCTTTATTCATGTCTTACCTACATTTTGACGGAGATCTATTTCTTGTGTTGCATAATAGAGACAGTCTGTTGGGTGTTGGAGTTTTAATACTATTCGGTAAACGCACGTCTGCTGATGTTCCGAACCCATTCTCTTGGTGAATGACTTGGACGTGCCAGAAATGTTTTTTTTACATTCTTTATGGTCAACTTTGCACGCGACGTAATGTAGTTCACAGTATAATAAAATGTATCTCCCTGTTGTGACAAATGTAGGATGTTGTTAAAAGGGTACAGTTCTCGAAGCCGTGTATTTAAAATTTTCTGCGTAAATGTTTACCAACACAGGCAACAGTGAATTCCCATAGCAATGACTTTCTCTTGTATGTTATGCCCCATTTAAAAATGTGCTTTCTTCACTCATAAAACATTTTCTCTATTTAGTCGTCTCCCATTTCGCAGCCACGTTCCCCAAGATTCTGTTTCAAATCATCACCAAAAACTCTCAATTGGAAATTTAGTAAACAGGCTTACATCTTGGTCACAATTTCCCAATCTCTGACAAAACAGTATTAGTATATTTCCTAGAACATTCAAAAGATTCAGAGACATCAATTGAAGAAAAAACTGTGAAAAGACGAAATTGATATTTGTTAATAAAGAGAAGTGAAGAGAAGAAGAAATGAATTGGAGAGGAAGAGAATGAAACAAAGATGAAGAAAATACGTTTCCAGCTCAATCATTTCATGAATGCAAAATTACATTGAAAATTGTACGAAGGAAAAAAAATTAAGCACAAAATAATACAATATTTCACTTAATTGAAATTTCTGATTTTTTGGTCTTTTCAATTTCACGATTTCCGACGCCGCCAATGTCCTAACCGACGAGGGAATCAATCGCAAATTACTTTTTTGGTGATTCTTATCTTATCTTATTATCAAACCCGTTAGAAGAAAAAAAAAAAGAAAAGAAGTAAAACATTTCACACTAAAAAAAACATCTGATCAGTAATCTTTAAAATAAAAGAACAAGGTGAAAGAAATTATTTATCAGATTAATTTTTCTGATATGACCTGTTTTTCCCCAGACTTTTGAAGAATCTTACTCAGTGTACGTTACTCCACGCTAAAGCTCCCTCATAGGATTAAAAAGATTGAATTACCTGTCATCTAAAATTACATGCTTTGAATAGATTTCCGCCGTCTCTACTTGTTTCGACTTCTTACGAACTGCCCGAACTGATGTCATTCGAAAGAAAATCGTAAAGCAATCGTTGATGGGGGATTTCAAATGACAGAATCCTTGATGCAACCATCCAAATGCTAAGTCCATCGGGGCTCGACTCGATTGTCAACTTGCTTCCTAACAGAACATCGTTTACTTGCCTTCAGCACACAGACAATCAACTTTGAATTACTTTACAGCTACCTTAACAGATTAATTGTAATTATCTAGTAGAACCTCACAGTATTTCACTTTCACGATACAGCGAGCGACCGAAAGAAATGACGTCTCCTTAACCTGATCAATTCAGGAAGAAAATCGATATTTTCTTAGTCCTGCAAAAGCCATAGAACTTATTTAAGTGTAAAAACTTTATATCTTACTATATTTGCAGTAACTGAACTGTCAACAGCAAGGAGAATGGAATCGGCGTGCTGAGTTCGAATTCCGGCTAGATGGTTTGTTCATTTCGCTCAAAAGACCTAGGGAAAGTCAGGAATCCACTTATTCACCACCAGTATGGTAGACTGGACTCCGTAGCTGTGGTTAGCTAGCAGTTGAGAATATGGACATCTCTGGATCCAAACCAGCTTGAAGAGAAATAGGCACCGTCGGTCTATTCCACCTTTGGCCAACCCATGATAAAATCATCCATTTTTTACCCTAACGACACTGCACTTGGTATTAAAACAATAATCAACTTTCTTTGATAAAATAAAAAGCCCATCTTGATGAAAACTGAAATGGGATCTGGTATATTAGAAACTTATTATTCATTCAAATAATTGAACCCATTGCTTATGTTGCTTTCGTTGTTACCACAAGTTAAGCCGATTCATTCTACAGCCTTTGCAAATTGTACAATCAGAGGTATTTTAGGTTTTGTGGTAACAACAAAAGCAGCAGAAAAAAACAAGTTCAATAATCCAAAAGGTTCTTGGATTTTTAATGACTCTTTTCAAAATTATAAAAGGAATTGATATTATTTCTTAAGACAAAAATGCAGTAATATTTTACACAAAGTAAAATATCATTAGCCATAAATTCACCCACATGGACACTTGCCGTAGCTCAGAGTTCATATCTAAGAACAATACACTAATCAAAGTCCTAATAATGTTACCTTGTGCCAGACTAAGCTAAATCAAATAAATAACTATTGACACAACAAGATCGCTGGCGAACTCGACTTGGAGACCAATACGCTTGTTTAGTGAGTTCGATCCTCACCATATTCACTACTACTGTAGCCATGTACTAAACTAAACCAAGCTTAGCAAATCAATCTTACGATATCTCATAGTTCAGTACAAGTTTACTTCAAATAGAATATGAAATGTCCATTAAAGAAGGCGCTTTCCGATTCTGGTAACTGGAAACAATAAGGAACATTTGTTCAAATTTTTTTTTCCTGTTGAGGACTAAAATTAGGATGTAATTATACTACATCATTTTGCTCGCCCTGTAACTTTCTCTTGATGATGAGGGTGAAAATATCGTCCAAAAACCTCCATGTTGTAACTTTGATTGATTAACCAATGAAATCTTTTTATCATGTTTTTTGGGGGTTTTTATTTTTTTACTATCTATTTCTGTAGACTCCTAAAGAAACGCAACAATTCAGCTTTGGTTTCAATAGCTGGTAGATTTATACGAAGTGGAGTTCCCAGCCGAACGCCAAGCCTTCCTCCTTTACCCAGACAAGCTGTATCAGAAGAGCTGTTTCAGATAAACTGCATTACAGGGATAAGAGCTATAACTTCTAAGCTTTTTCTCCCCCATAGCTGGTTGGAGAAATGTATTCATGTTTTTCTCAAGGGCATCAGTGCGAAGAGATCGTGAACCTGGACTCGGTCCATCGAGTCTGTTTTCTGTGGCGGTAACCGGTACATCACTCAGTATCTCTCCTCATCCTGCTCTTTCCACCACTCCATACCTCCTTTCATCGTAACCCCAACGAATTGTTGCCAGGGAATCTTTGCAAAGAGCGCGAGAAGTGTCCTGTAATTGCTTTTAATCGTTTGGGAATGTTTCAAGAAACATGGAATATCATCCTAGCTGAATAACTGGGATAAACGTATCGGAAGGGTTCTTGAGATTCACAAAGAGGTCATTAATGCATTTGGAAAATTCTTTGATGAACAAGAATGGGAAGAGAAAAATTGTCTGAAGTAGCATTGGCATTATATTATGATGCTGCAATAAGTAAGGGTAACGTACATTGATATATTCGGTGTGTGCAAAAGTTAACACCGAATTTTTTGTAAAATAGAGTCTGGATACAGTTGGAAACCAGTTTTAGTCTAGGAACATTTGCACACACTTAATAAATTACTTTCTTATCTCCATCATTCTTCGGTAATATGAGTAAAACGTAACGAGCCGAAACTTGTGTTGAATAGATAACATGTCCCAAAGGTAACAGTGTACCTATCCAATTCAAAGAGATGGTAACTAGGTAAAATATTTCCTTATATACTTCAATATCAGATTTTCGATTGTTATTACAGTTGTTATACTGGCAGAAGGCATCTTACAAAAACATTTGGTCTACTCTTCGAAAAACAAAACAAAAACAAACAATGATATATATTCAAAAGATACAGTAAAAAAAACTTTACTTCGTCTGAGGTTTTGGAATGAAGTATTTTAATTATTCAACTCATGAAAAAAAATGGGCGAATCGTAAAATTCTGGAGAGAAATTGCGGAGGGGAATATAAAAAGTTATTTTATGAATGCACATAAATACTTCGAAGGCACGACAAATTCAATTAAAAATGTGATTTTTGAAAAAAGTCCCCTTATTCTAAAACTTGGAAGAACACGAATAGACTGAGGTGAATCTAATCGTGTAGTCACATTTTACTTTGAAAAAACATCAATTTTTCATTTTTTCTCAAAATCAAACAAGACAAACTTTGATTAATTACAAACATTGTGTTCACCTGTGGTCCAGATTGTCTTCGCATAAGCAGGCAGTGTGTCCTATTTGTTCAAAAGAACGGTATAATTAGATTCAATATAAATGAAAGCTGTAAAAATTGGGACTAAAACAAAAAGTAAGTGGAGTTCTTGATATTTCATTTTATTTTATGAATTCAATCAATTTCTCCTTCAGCAAAATAAGGCAAAATATAAACAAAGGACGCTAACATAATTAGAAAGTATTCATATGAATAGGAGATGAATTGAATAAAAATGATGACTTGAATTTGATTTGAAAAAATTGTAACTTGCAATGTCTTTCCATCCTCTTCTTGGCAGACGACACTGAAATTATATTTAATATATAAAGCGTATGTTACTATTCGTCTGTTCATTTGTGAATTTTCCGTCAGGGGTCACACTGAAGCAAACTGATACATAAAAACAAGTAAGTCCCTCGGTGATTCGAATTATTCAAGCAGACAAAAGACATACCCTTTGGTCCATCGTGATGATACTGTTTTTTTTAAGCTGAAATAAACCTATAGTTATTACGTTTTTAAAATATGATCGTAATTATTTGAATTAGTCCTTTATATTTCTTTTTTTTTGATAATGGTTTTGATGCGTTTAACTAATTTAGAAACAATATAATTTAATATTCCTATTTCATTTTTACAAGACAACCGTCGTTTTAGAGTTCAAAATCTATCACTGCTCCTTTGATTTTCTTCCAACTTATGATTAATTTCATTGGTATTTGGGTATTGATTTTATAGAAGAAAAGTAAAAATAGAATACAATTATATATTTTTCACCTGCGGTGAATGAGAAAAGGTTACATAAATTATCAGTACATGAACAATTGCATCATTTTACGAGTATTTTGCTACGTCTTTATCGATCTATAAACAAAGTGGATTTCAATAATTGTTACAGTGTATTTAATAATATACCTGCAAATATGTATATACACTTATTTAGAAAAAATAGCCAGCATGATTACTTTCATACTTTATAGATGAAAACATATATACATATATAAGCTATAATAAAAATCATCTAGTTCTTTGGAAACTGACTTCAGTAGCTGTAAGAATATATACCAATCATATATATATATATATATATATATATATATATATATATATATATATATATATATATATATATATATTGGTATGTCTATCAGGAATGAGTATCCTAGAAACGTACCTATACTGAGTTAAAGAAAAAAAAAACATTCCAAGGAGGGATTTTGAATTTTTACATACACTCACTCAATGGGGCCAGGTTCTATCTTCTACCCAGCACTTCTTCAGGCGGCCTTAAGTGGAAAGCTTCGTAGATATAACTTTCTATAAATGGTGTCGTTCATAGATCCCTGCAAATATATTGGAACCCACCAAATACATCGAATAATCTAACAGGTTCGCACCCTTGCTAATTCTGACGGAGTGGAATCTCTATGCTTACCTGGTGGTAGCTAGAAGGCAGATGAAGAAATGTACAGCCTAAAGACAGTGTAGATATCATAGATATTTAGGAACCAACCGAATATATCAAATAAGGCGTGAACAACGCAAAAGTCCACGAAATGAGCTCAATTGGCAACTACTTTCCAAATTTGGACGACATGTCACGTCGACGCAAGAAAATCATATTGAAAAAGTACGTGTCTATGCGTGGATGTCGTCATCTGGCAGTGAAGTTTCTGATGACGTAGAAATGTAGGCAGCACGATGTTTCACCAGTCTTTCTCATGGAAAATCATGTTGCATGAAATTTTATGTATTCTTTCCTCTTCGGAAACTTTGAAGATAGTTAGTCTTCAGTTTCCACGAATCACATGGCTCCTAAAACATTCATTGCTCAACTTCGGAGAAAAAAAGACAAGTGCTTTAAACGCACGTTAACTCTCGCATGTGTAGTTAAAAAAAAACTAACCAACGTAGAATAATACAAAAGGTAAGGTCACTCCGGCATAACATATCAGTCAGAACACTCGACAACGTCTAAATGGTGCCTTGTTTATATTTATATATATATATATATATATATATATATATATATATATATATATATATATATTTATTTATTTTTATACATATATATATATATATATTTATTTATTTTATATATATATATATATATATATATATATATATATATATATATATATATATATATATATATATATATATATATATATGCCTTTGGTCTGGAGTGGGACAAACAAAACCTGTAAGACATAGCGGTCAGATTCATTTTAATAGCGAATTGTTATACTCACCCAGTTATATTTGTTCCAATCTAAAACATTGCCAGTTACCTCGTGGCAAATTATTACAAATTATACGTAATTGACTGGTCTCAAATAATTGTCGCAATTTAAAGTGACCAAACATTTCAAGCCGGAAGAAATAATTGTCAGTTTGGATCAGGCCGAGTTTCTAAGCCATTAAATCGGGGAACCAGTTTGAAGACTTTTTCTTCATATTACAGTAGAGTTGTTATCTGAATAGCAATCGTATGTCAATATAATGTTGATCGTTATACTTGAGAGTAAAATGTAATAAAAACACATCAGTTAATATCCGACGGATTCAGTCAAGTAGAGTTTTTTCTAGGAATTTACGTTTCCACAAAAAAAAAAACAGATGCAAATTAGTGAAAGATAGAAAAAGAGAAACCATAAAATAAGTTGCATATATATTGTGTGTGTGTAAAGTGCCTTTTTCTGAAAATTGGATTCATTGCATAGTTGACACAGGGGACTTTTACACACACACACACACACATATATATGTATATATATATATATATATATATATATATATATATATATATGTGTGTGTGTGTGTGTGTGTGTGTGTGTGAATATATATATATATATGTGTGTGTGTGAGTGTGTGGTGTGTGTATGTGTGTGTATGCGTGTGTGTGTGTGTGTGATGAGGATATGGATAGGATTTATCTGACATAATGGTGAATTCAATAGACAATATGGAAACCCGAAAGTTTGGAAAACTGGATTGTATTTACTTGCCTTAAATGTTCCAATAGGCTCTCAAACGTCAAATGGAAATATATATATATATGTATATATAAATATATACATATATATGTATATACATGTACACGAACTCGGTATATAGGGAACGTTTCGGCTTCTCTGACTACACCACTTCCCCAGCTCGGCTTTAGTCTTTTTGTCTAAACAGACTAAATGTTATTAGTTCTGGGGAGATTCTAAACTGAATTTTATGATCTTTCACCTATATATGATTCATATCTTTCAATAACCAAACAGTATGATGTGCTTTGTAAATCGGGAATAATGTGATTGACAATGCTAAGGAATTAACGCAGGCGTTACTGACAGAATATGACTATACGTATAGATGTATAGAGTATATATACTGAACATGCTTTTACCATAGAAATACATTATAAATGCTTTTACCGTATAAATGGATTAAAATTCGGAAAAAGTGATTACTAAGATCCCCTGTCAAGGCAACCATTAATTACAGAGTAAAGCTATTAGATGTATAGCAGAAAAACCAATGGCTAACAAAACAATTTTTTCTCCGAACACGCTACGAAAATCTTCAAATTCATGACTCGCCATTCTTGTCCAGCTTTCTTCACCTGGGTCCGATTACAGAACCACGCCCAAATAATTTCTTCATGAACGATTTCTTATTATGCTTTCTCCATTGCCAATGTACTTGTAAAAGTCGACGCAGACGGAGTAATTCATTTCTTATGATCATTAGAAGTACTAATAAGCAACAATTAGAAGCAGTAATCTTTCTAATGGACACGTATATTCTCCAAGAGTTAGGTCCTGTGATGGTCAATAAAAGATAAGACGCTATTCAAAGAAATGGAATTCGAATGTTCGCTTTCGTAATTGATTCAACGAAGTAATTACAAATCTCGAGTTTTGACCATTTGTTATTATTAGTTGCGTCGGAGAAGACAGATAACAGAAGATTCGAACACTTTTATTGATTACAGAAAACACCTTTCAGCTATTGTGATTAGTGAAAAGATTACAAACCTAAAAGTAAAAGTAAAAAACGACTGAATTATCATGAATCTTTTTTTAAAAAGGAAGTGTTGTAAACATTCCAGCTACAGGTGGCGGAAATAATTATAACGACTGAACGATATATATATATATTTATATATATATATATATATATATATATATATGTATATATATATATATGTACATAGATAAATATACATATAGATACATACATATATACACAGACATATATTTATATACATATATATAATTACAGATGTACAAACACATACACACACACACACACACACACACACACATATATATATATATATATATATATATATATATATACATATATCTATATACACATATATCTGTATACATATATATATATATTCATTGATACTTTAAAATAGGAAACAAAATATTTCGACGTGTCTCTGGAAATAGCTCCTACCCTCAACACTGGGCAAATTTGTACCTTCATAGACACGAATATATATTCATGTCATCTCTAATTAAAACTAATATGAAACGAGCTCGTTTATTCTGAAGTTGTACCCGTTTTATTGATGACCTATGTTCTCTCAAAGCTGAAAGAGAATTCGAATAATCCTATAGCATTATATCACTTAAGGATCTCGAATGAAAATGTAAGCATAAAATAATGCAAACAACATCTCAAGATTTGGGTGTTAAAATCGGGGATGGAATGGTTATCTACAAATTGAATGATAAAAGGCATAGTTTCCTATTTCATATTGTGAGAATGCCTTTTATAACAAGTACTTTTCCAGCGTATCTATTTACTGAACAATAATATATTTGTGAATCGCTTGAACAACTCAAAGATTTATTGATTTTTGTACCAAACATTGTTCCTTCAGTAGAAAGAATGGTCAATCAAGACAGTTTAATTAGTAAGATTTCTAGACAATTCAATAAAGCCACGAATAGATATCCTGATCCCTTTGAAACAAAGCAGCTTGACCGTAATGAAATGATAACATCAGAATAACAAATATTAAAATCAACGAATATATTAACGAGAGTATAAAAATAGAATAAATGAATAGTGTATGTCAAAACAAATCAAGTTGTATTAATGTTACGGAAATCACTTAAACAAAACAGATGAATCCAGTATTTGTCAGTGTGAAAGATCGTTGTATTGACTAAGACCAGGGAAAAGGGGGAAACATTTGACTCTGGTCCATTTGACTGACTGATAAGTAGTTTGGTGGAATGGGTAATCGAACATGAAATGCCATGTAACAAATTGTTCAAGTATATTAATGGAATCGTTCATTGAGGTGTTACTACCCGCTAGAAAGTGATTTCGTTCCAACCATGTATATGAGAATACTTTATCTGATAATTGAAAGCGTTAAAAAAGAATATTTGATGGAAACTTGAAGTTATACGACGCAGAAAAATGAATTTCAAGATTAGTAGAAAATAAATTGTCAAATTCTCAGATAGAATATGTTGGTAGAGATTCGATTCGAAGAAGTTTTTTTTCTGTGTAATTCATATTCTCAAATATGATATCATATGCTGGTTTGCATGCAGTCTGGAATTAAAAGCGACGCAACGGATTAAATATTCACACGGGTGAACATTCAATAAAACTGACACAGACACAGAATTATGTCTGTTGTTATACTTACTGATCCCTTATTGTTGAAAACGTTTTTGCTAACTCACATAAATAAGCCCTCTTTAAAAAAATAGATATGTAGTATAGAATAATATCAATATACTCTGTACATAAAACCTTTTATGAAATGACAAACAACATGGAAGGTATGAACTATATAATAAGAAAGGGAGATGGTGATTAATCAACTCTACTGGGGTGCCATGTTGATGTAACTGTTTTGTTTTTAAAATCTCTGAAACGGTCACATGGTAAACAACTGATGATCCCCGAAGCACAATTTGTATATTGCACCATAATAACAAAGTACAGCGGAAATAGGGGAAAGAACCGAAGAAAATCACATGAAATGCATTGAATGGTATTGGGGAAATAGCTAATTGACGTGACACAAAAGCAACTTTTGAGAAAATTTTTAATGTTTAGTGTTTAAAGCTGTAAAGCTTTTTGGACTACGTATATATTGCCAGCTGATATTATGCATTTCAAAAAACGTATTAAAATTAGTTTATTCTTAGTTTACTATAGATGGGGCACTGCAGAAAAACTCAAATCCCTTTCATCACGAAGAAGGGGTAAGACAAAGTAACCCCTGCTCACTCAAACTATCCACAGCTTGCTTCGAGATTGTCTTCCAAAACTTAGATCGGATGAATAAAGGAATCAGAATAGATGTCAAATACCCAAGTCACATCAAATTTTTTGCCAAAAACTTTCATGATCTCTGAATAATGCAAAAGGAACTGAGTGAAGGGAGAAAGTTAGTCTTCGCATGAACTTCAATAAAACCGACGTAATGTACAACGAATACGTTGAGGATTGAGACACAACAATCACTGAGACAATGAATCTCCTCAAAAGAAGAGATCAAACAAAGACTCACCTTAGGTTGACAACACTATCCACAAAGCATGTTCCATCTTGAAGAAAATGAAGATCCTGTTGATCTTAAAAGGAAGGTCTTTAACTAGTTCATCCTCACAATGGTGATACAAAGAGCTCAAACATTGAAATTAACCAAAAATTGAAGTGAAAAGCTTGAATGGTCATTCTCATTCTCTTCCCTTCTACGACAAGCCAAACACCCACATAGACAGGAAACAAACATCCCCTGACGCTGCCTGTCATAGACTCATCTCATTCAAACCAAATGTTACCCTCATTTACAAGGTAACGGACACCTCCCCTCCCACTCCTACTGAATAACCAAATATAGAAATATTCACATTCTCTTCTTCAACATCAAAAACTTAAACAACAAATTTTTTCTCTGTGAGTCGCCGAAATATTTTTTCTCTGAAAAGGATGGCTGGCCCCTGTCGAAATGCATCGAAATACGCCAACAGAATAATAAAAAATTGAGATGTAATACCTATCTTTTGAGTTTTGCCTTTCGTCTACCAAATTTCATTTCAATCTACATTCTGTCGGATCACTTCCCATTCACAATACTCACACACACATACGTATATATATATATATATATATATATATATATATATATATATATATATATATATATATATATATATATATATTCGTAGGGATACCCAGCAATACCCGGGAAAAATAGATATAACAACACAGGAGAGAAAATTATTCTGCATAAAGATTTCGTAATACTAGCTTTGATCCAAAATCGACCTGTAGGGTCTTAGGAGGTCAACGCTACCCATTCCAAGATCAACCTTGGGCCAATTTACCCATGTAAACAAAACAGGTAGCTATAAGACTTATACATAATAACAAATAAAATGAACAACAATTATTTGCCGTCTGCATAGTAATATATATACTTTTTGATATATATATACATATATATATATATATATATATATATATATATATATATAAAAAGCAGTGAATGAGCCTATTCCTATTTTTCAACTGAATCTAACTGATTTCTATAACAATTATTCATTTGTGTAGGATTTTCTATTTCCTGCAAAACATTTTGAGGAATGTTTATTAACAGGGCAACAAAACTACTCATTAAAATCGACTGGGTAACAAATGAAAAGCATGTATGAATATCCTATCTATCCATCAATTACCAAAACTATTAGATGTAATCATGATTTTTATAAATAACTCATCTATAACCCATCAGAAGTGTAAAACAATAGCGTCGGTTGATGTTTGATACTCATACTATAAGTGTGACGGACAGGTTATGGAGAAGGAGGAAAGAAAGCTGTCTACTTCAATAAGAGGGGAGGAACAGAGTGAAGAGGAGAGTAAGTATGATTTAATAAGATATAATAAAAAGCAAGGAGAGAGGTGAAAAAGTTAAGTAGAAAAATACGAAGGAAGGATGACAGAGAGTTATTTTTGAAAGGCGGGAATGCATAGGGGTTGATGGCTGCTACTAATACTATGAGTGTGACGGACACGGATCTTTTTTAGATACACGATTACAAAGAATATGATAAATGTACTTTTGATCTGAAATCTCCAAGCGTTTTATTGTAAGTAGGGTTAGTCATTCATAGACTATCATAGAGTGACATATCCTGTAATTTCTAATTCATTTCGTGTTTAACGCAAACTTGAAACATGGAACCTAACCAAGAGACAAACCCACAAACTGAGAAGCATGCAGAGTGCACATGAGAGAATCATGCTTAAGCTTGCATGGAGAGATCACAAGACCATAATATATCAGGAAGGAAACGGGAGACGAAGACTCCATAGAATCTATTAGAAAACTCAAATGGTATTGGGCTGGTCATGTTGCGAGAATAAAAGACAACTGATGGACACCACGACTTACAACATGGATCCCGAGAGTTAACACGGGAATTCGAGGCTGGCAAAATACAAGATGGAGAGATGAAGTAGACAAGTTCAGAAAATACTAGCTCTGCGACGCCTATGATAGAGAAATGTAGCAGATCCTTGGGAAGGTCCAGGTCCAACGATGGAAGTTAAAAGACTGAATATAATGATGAAAAAATAATGATAAAAATATGAATTAGAACAAATCAAAAATCAAATAAATCTGATAAAAAATGTCCTTGTCTACTTCATTTGACTTCTGGGATAGATTTACGGATTTCAATAAACTATTATTAAACTTTTGAATATACTCGTCCAAATTGACAGGTTTATTTATGTATGGATCGGCACTAAGGAGCCTGAAGCTATTTTACTGGATAATCTATCTTCAACAAAACAAGTATTAATTTCAAACTTTTTTAAAGTCTCAACTCAACTCCCAGCTGTTTCATTGTGTGGTCAGGCATGGAGTTCTAAAAGTCTTTATGACGTAAATTTTGATTAAGTAATAATAGGAAGGTAATTTTACTAAATCATCCCATTTGATCGCAAAAAAACAAACAAAGAACAAATAGAAACATTTCCAAAGAAGCACATTGAATGGTTAGATTCCCCCCAAATTGAAACTCTTTGCCATCACTTCATGTTACTTTTGCACAATTTCAAGCATCTTTATAACCCGATCTATAAATCGATCAGAATTCAAATTCCCAATGAAAACTGATTACAAAAAAAGCATAGAAAAAAAACAAGAATTTTGGAAATGTTAAATCTTAATACGTTTTTTTTTCAAAATCTTTCACCTTTTTTTTCCTTTTGCGCAGACTGAGGACTACGATGGCTTCATTGACCAATAGGCGATAATAAAAGGTCTTGTATCTCCAATGCAATCATTTATTATTCTCGCAACAAAACGAATACCATAAAATGTATGATTCCTGTCCAACAAGAAAGCTTCATTTGTAGATTTCCTGGCGCCTCGGAGACAGGTTGAGACTAGATGGGGAGTTGATAAGATACATGTTCCGGCCGAAGACCCATCATGAACGGCATTTATAGCTGAATTGTAGACAATAAAATGTCGATATATTTACAAAAGGCTGGCCACAATTTCTGGAGCCGATTAACTTATCCATATGGGACAAACTCAGAGCGCAAAAATGGTTAACAAATACAGGGTTTCCTTAAAGTAACTATCTATTTGATTGAAATAAGAGGGGAGGAGGTTAAAAAGCAGTTACATTGGCAAAATTCCACACATTATGAAGATTTTCTTTACCTTTGAATTACTCGAAAATCCATCCGTGTTTTAAATTTCTAAATTTTTCAGACCTCGCACTGTCAATGGATATGCAAAAGAGTGCCACGAAATATAATCAAATTAGAGGGGAAGTTTCAGAGGAAATTTGTGAAAAATAGCCCTAGAGACCAGACTACTCGTGACAAAAATGCTTGGAAGTGTGTTCTGATAAATATTGGATACCTTTGAGACCTGCAGAAACATAACATATATTATTGTGTCATCCACAGACAGCCGTTTCGTTGTATAACAACTCTTCAGTGTGGCTATAGACTCTCCATTATCCCATCCAGTACCACGAGGTAAGATTGAAACCTTTGCTTCAGACCTAGAGGCTGGTATCCTCCCTTTACTCCACGGAACTGGGCAGTCTGTGAGGTTTAGTTTAAGCGATATATTTATTTAGCATATATATATTCCCTATCCACCAGAGTGCTCTATTCCTATGGAAGAGCGTTGCATTAGCTTACAATGAACGAGTTACTTCACTTAAAGAATGCTCAAACCTGATGTGTGTGTGCGCGCAGGTGTGTGTGTGTGTGTGTGTGTTCATACCAAATTGTGAGCAATTTTTGGAAAACTGATGGAGGGAATGGGGAAAAACCCTTGAGAATATTTAAACCACTTGAGATTACCGGTGACATTTTCGTGATGTGTATCAGGATAACGACAAAGCACGTTATATTATGCTATCTGATCTAAATTGGGAAAGTAAAAAGTAAAGATAAAGATGAACAGATCAAACAAAGAAGTGAACTCCCCCCAAAGGACCTTAAGACTATGGTGATTCTATTTTCACAACATCTGAGTTTTTGGATGGATTTATTCATTTATTTTCAGAAGGTTCAAGATATCTTATGTCTTGGTTGTTTAATCTTTTACTCATATTTTGGTCCGATAAAAAACTAATAGCCTAATGCAATATTCAGCTTTAAAAAGGCTTCTGTCGGTCGAACTATTCTGCGAAAACATCATTCTGAGATACACTGAAAAATGAGATAATCCTTGCTTACATAGAGGTAAAATAACATTGTTTTCACATCCTTATAAGCAGGGATTACCAAACCTGGCACAGAAAAAAAACATAATTATTCCCGAACTTCTAAAAACCACTGCAGTTGCTTCAAGAATAATGTATTTCGAAATAATGGGATATCAATGGGTGAAATCCCCATGTTTCTATCTTCGTTAATTTCCTACTTTTCGATGTAGTAAGCTTCGAAAAGTGCGAAGAATGGGCTGGGCAGGATCTAGTTGTTTCTTTTGAAATTATATCAAATGGTGAAAACTGCATACATCTATCTTCTATAGTCTCCAAGATAATGGAAATTCTGTAACCAAATGCATTTGATACAAACGACCCCATCCAGAGCTCTACAGGTTGATTTTCAAATGGTGAACATTTTTTTAAATATGTATTAAGCCTTGATGTATCTCTCCATGTTTCAATACTCATTAGTTTCCTAGTTTCCGAGTTAGCTTAAAAAAGCGAAGTCACCTACGGTTACACGGGTTGATTTTCAAGTTTGTGACGTTATCTTTCTATTTACCGACCCTTGATGAGTCACAGAAAAATTTGGTGCTTGAAAATCAAAGTGAACGTTTCGACCGAAATATCATCAAAGGGAGGAATAGAGTGAAAAGATATACAAATGATTGAGCCATAAAAATAGATATGGGATGGATAGTAAGCAAGGAGAAATGACAATGGATAAAGCAAAAGATTGGACGATTGGTGCTCGTACGACAAAAAACGTAGTAGGAAAAAATTAGACAAAAGATAGAAGAATGATTTATAAAAGTTTGCCAGGAAGACACGGCAGAGGTCAGTGAAGACGTGGTCGTCATGGAAGGTGGTGGGAAAAGCCTTTTGTGTGGCTGGGGACATGATGTATGGTACCTGTGATATATATATATATATATATATATATATATATATATATATATATATATATATATATATATATATATTCTTGCTTTGAAGCTTTTTTTTCCCTAAGTTCCTATTATTTCTCGAAATAGATGGCTACTTTTGGAAAGATTCCCCTTGGGCCAGCTGCACATCCTCTGATCTGTTTAGAATAGATTCATTTCAAAAACATTCAAATAGCATTCGCTGGGAACTTTATGTAAATACCTAAGCAAATGAATGCTTACATGCACGTGTGTATGTGTGTGTATATGTGTGTGTGTGTGTATGTGTTGATGCGTCCTTGTGTATGAAATATACAGGAAAATCTGAAAGTATATAAAACATAAAAAATAAGGAAGATAGAGTTCAGTGGTGAGAGAAAATGTCAATGGGTTCTGTTCTGAATCAGTGTGACTATCAGAGTTACCTTGGTGCCAAACTGTCTGCCTTATCGGCTACACTTACATTAGCATCACAATTTAACTAAATATATTGGCTGCAGCAGCCAACTTCCTTCCGCTTCGAAGGTCTTCATTGAACCTTCCTAGATGAAGGCTGTCCTTTTATTTACTTCTCACTTGAATAGACGTTGATTTCTAGAAACAAACGCCCACACCGACTACCTATTACTGATCTCAAAAGACATTAAAGATTGGGAAGTTCGAAAAAGGCGGGCTCCTTTGGAAACCTATAATTAAATCGAAGACCACAAGTCTTGAATAAACAATTCCCAAGAAGTCGTGGTCAAATGTATCTGAATCTGATTTGCGACAGGATTTTTATAAATATGTTCTAGTCTACTGGAGAATAATAAACTATTATAAAGATGCAGATTCTGATTTGTTGAACTGGTTTTCCTGATATACTTTGCCCGGATCCTTTTTTAGTGATCTTTTGCTTTGTTTGACCATTGCATGCTGTTACCTAATGCATTCTGAGACCGGTACAACTTTTATCTCTTAAATCCATTTTATGGAATTGATCATTTCAAACAAGTTAACTTCTTATTAAAGTTACTTCCCTTAATTTGAAAAAAAATTAATAACTTTTCTTTAATTCAACACTTAAAAGAGTTCTATTCTTTCAAAATCCTATTTATCGAATAGTTCCACAGCGGTTACAAGCGGTCTATGAATCGAAGAGTTGAAGGTGAAACGTACCACAAACATGAAATAGTGTTCTCAAAAATGTTTATATTCTAGCAGATTAGTCTCGTACACCATTACTACTATGTAATGAGTTAGATCCTCAGTGGTTGTCCTTAACAAAGTTGTGCGGTACTAAGTATGGCTTAGTAAATATCGATGAATAAAGCTACCATCACCATCACCATCATCATCAGCCACAGCCTTTAAATGTCCGTCGATGGACATAGACCATCCATTGTCTTGTAGTTTTTCCATGTGGTGTTGAGTTTGATCCTCTCTTGTGCACATTGTAAGGTCCTGAGCTTGAGAGCCCCTCGTTTTGTCAAGTTCAATGTTTCAGCTCCATATGTGACTATCGGAGGACTCTTTGGTAATGGAACCTTCTTTTCAAAATTAATGGGATATTTTTATGAGCTACCATACCGAAAGCTTGCCAAGCTAGGGTGATTCATCGTTTGATTTCTTTTTCTTTGGGGGGTTTCGTGGGGATTAGCAGCCCCAGATAGATGCATTTTCGATTTTGATCATAGTATCTTTGTCTTCGGCGTATTTGTTGCGCTTAATATTGGTTTTAACTGAAATTCAAGTGGGAACCTACTTTCGTGCTCTCCTCATCCAGTTCGTCTAACATTATCTGGAGTTCATGAACGTTCCCAACAAAGAGGTCGATATCGTTAGCAAATCTAACGTTACTTAGATACCCTTCATCTATTCTGATTCTCTCATTAGTCCAGTCTCACAACATGGATCTACAGAGATCATATGCAACATTGTGACCAACAACGAGCTAGACAAATTCAGGATGTACTGGCTCTACCACACCCATCACAGGGAAAGTCTTAGTCCGACGACAGGTGCTAAAACGCTGCTGCTGTTGAAATTTCGGAAGGTCTTTTCGATGCAGGCTGCAAAGGGTTTAGATTTAGCTGGTGTCGCCTTGTTTTATTCCTCTTTCGAGCTGGAAAGGCCCCTAGTCTTTATGTAGCCTGATAGAGGAGATGACGAGTTAGTAGACGTGTTGCAAAACTGGCATGTATGGGGTCTACTCCTTGTTGTACAATTACATCTATGGCTTTGGGGATTTCCACTGAGTCAAAGGCTTTTTATGAGAAAAAAAATGGCAACAGAAAGGGTCAGTTTGAATTCTGTTGCTTTCCGTTCCAGTTGATTCACCGGATCGAGACGGTCAATGATCCACGAAGCAGATCGACAAACCATATCAAATATGCTCAAGTTCTAGATCACCCAATAAAGACTGAACTTGCCAGCAAGTGAATGGGATACCAACAAGCTTTAAAGAATTAACTTGACTTTCATTATCAATGTCTTGATCTGCATTGTCTACGGTGAAATTACTCAATATTCTCTTCGGATACAGATGTAGAAAGCTTCAAAATAATTGCTGTTGATATTTAATAGAGTTACAGAGATAATTACCGAAAATCAGATGCACGAATTAACAGATTGGTTGAATGTTTTGGAAAGTTGAGAAAACTTTAATCTTAAGCATTATAGGAAATCACATTTAAGTAAGAGCCGTGTCTGTCACACCTATATTATCAATAGGTGCCATCAGCCCCGTTCCCTTCGTCTTATTGAACTACCTAACTTTCATTCCCTTTACCCTCTTCCTATCCTATTATTGAACTATTACTTTCTTTTCTCCCCTCTCCTTTCCTACCTTCTTAATAAACTACCAATTTTTTCTCTTCTTGCTCCTTTCTTATGCTATCAGTAACAGTCATCGGCTGGAGCTATTTTACACTTTTGATAATCGTCAGCGAAGTGATGGGCTGTAGACAAGTATTTTATAATTCGATTGAAAGATTCTAAAAATAAATATTCAACTTCTTTAGCAATCAGACAGCCCGACAAAAAATCTACGGTGGAACCAAGATGCCAATTTTATTTTTAATTGAATATTTTTCTCACTTGGTTGCAGCTGTGTTCTTTCACAAACAAATGTAATTATCAGTTTTTGTAGAAGATTCGATTCACACTACAAATCATTTCTTTTTAATCTACGTTATTTTTCAGTTTTTAATCATAGAAGTCTTCTGTGATACTTATTTAATTGTAAAAGTTGAACGACCTAAACATCTATCTATCTATCTATCTATCTATCTATCAATCTATCTCCCTCTCTCTCTCTATCTATCTATCTATCTATCTATCTATCTATCTATCTATCTATCTATCTGTTCACTTGCGACCAGACAGACATGAACTCTATAGCGTGTGACTACATTTTTGGAAACTTCTACAAACAGCGAAAGAACGAATTCAGATGATTGTAAGTAAAACAATTATTTGTTTAGAATACTGAATTACCGCATGACTCGACGAAATAATCGAATTAGAGAACTTCACTGCCATGCAAGAAAAGTCTCGGTCATTTCAATGCGAGTATTCTTAATGTATCTCTTGTTAATATCAGGAGATTTAGACGAAGAACACCTGGAATGACAAAACTGAGCAAGGGATGTAACTCTGTAAAATCTAAATTGGACAACACTGATTAAGGGACAAAATAAACATGGCAGTATGTTGACCAGTGACAACAATCGATGATAGAGATTCTAGATCATCATCACCATCATCATCACCATCCTCCTCCTCCTCCTCCTCCACATCATCATCATCATCAGCAGCAGCAGCAGCAGCAATCTCTTAACGTTCGTCGTTGGACATAGACCTTCGCCATACTTCTCTATCGTGGGCGTCGCAGAGCCAGCACTTTCTGAATTTATCTAGCTCGTCTCTCTATCTCAGCCAGCCTCGGCTGTGCATGGGATCTCGGGGGATCCATGTCGTAAATCGTGATGTCCATCGGTTGTCGGCCATTCTTGCAACATGGCCAGCCTATTGCCATTTGAGTTTTTTAATGGATTCTATGAAGTCCCTTGCTCCTGTCTTTTCCAGGATGCATTGTGCAGTCTTATGGTCTCTCTATGTGAGTTTTAGCATAATTCTTTCATGTGCACGTTGCATGGTTCTCATTTTGTGGGTCTGTCTTTTGATTAGGTTCCATGTTTCAGCTCCATGAGTGACTATTGGGAGGATGCATTGGTTGTACACCCTTATTTTTAGGATCAATGGGATCTCTTTGTTTTTGAAAGTTGAACTTGCTCTGCAAAAGGCTTGTCATCTTTGTGTGTTTCTTCGCTTGATTTCTTCTTCTTTCGATGGTCTCATGGAGATTCGTTGTCCTAGGTAGATGTAGTGATCGACTTTCTCCAATTCTGTGTCCTCGATTCTGATCTCAACGTTCTTATTCCCGACATGGCAATTGCACATGATCTTCGTCTTGCTGAAGGTCATGTGTAAGGCAACTTTCTTGCTTTCTTCATTTAGTTCGTCGAGCATTCGTCTGAGGTCTTGTAGGTTCTCTGCGAAAAGGGCAATGTTGTCTGCAAATCTGAGGTTGCTGAGATATTTGCCATCAATTTTAATTCCTTTATTCTATCAGTCTAGTCTTTTGTAAATCATTTCTTGGCTGGCAGCAAAGAGTTTCTATCGCTTTGTCTTACCCCTTTGTGGAGCTGAAAAGGCTCCGAGTCCTTATGTAGCCTGATAAAGGAGCTGCTGTGACTGTATATGTATTACAGTATTTTGACATGTACTGGATTTTGATGGCCTCCATGACCTTTGTGATTTCCTCTGAGTCGAAGGCCTTTTCAAAGTCGATAAATGCCACAGCGAGAGGTAGTTTATATTCTGCTGCTTTTACTTCCTACTGATTTACCGAATGCAGGTTCTCCATGGTCGAGTAGCTTCTTCTAAAGTCAGCTTGCTCTCGTGGTTGGTTTCCATCTAGTGTTCTGGTGATTCGGTTGGTAATGATTTTTGTGAAAAGTTTGTATATGCAGTTGAGTAGTCCTACAGGTCCGTAGTTGTTGAGGTCTTTCGGGTTTCCTTTCTTACATAAAAAAACATTATGATTGCAGTGTTCCAATCACTTTTGACTTCACTTTGGTTTTGGCACACGTTGAATAGGATGGCATGTTTCCCAGATGTGATCTTCCCTGCTTTTCTGAGTAGGTTGATTGTTATGTTGTCTAGTCCAAGGGCTTTTTCGACCGTCGATTCGATGATTGCCGTCTTGTATTTTTTTCTGCCTTTCCTTCGTTTCTTCTTGATTTTTCTATTTAGTTCGGCCTCTTCAATTTTCCCTCTTGTTGTTGTCAGTGGTTTGGGGTTTCTGCGTTTTTTCATGGTATTCCTACTTTTATCTGAGATTTTACTAATGGTCTATGTGTTCGTTGGTTTAAATATCGTGGTGACTTCTATTTTAGATGCTGTCATTTTGTTGTTGAGTTCATTGATACTGGCGTCGTCTCGTTCAGTAAGAATTTCAAATCTGTTTTTCAGTTTAAGATTCGAGGATCGAGTGTGCTCTTTTTGTGTGTTTAGTGGTTACAGTTTGGTGTGGAAGATTTTTCTGCGTTCTTTGTTGGTATCTAATTGCATTTTACATCTTACCATTCTGTGGTCGCTTCCTAGGTTGACTTGATCTAAGACTGGGATGTCCTTGACGATATCGTTTTTGTCCGTTAGGATGTAGTCTATTTCGTTCTTTGTTTTGTTATTGGGGCTCTTCCAAGGCCATTTCTTATTGGGTCCCTTCTCGAAGAAGGTGTTCATGATTTTGAACCCGTTAGCCGTTGCCGAGTGTACAATATCTTCTCTCTCGTTCCGTTTTTTGTATCCGAATTAGACGACGCAATCTTCATTCTTTGTGCATTGAAGTCTCCCATGATGACATTGTAGTATTTTCTGGTGTCTTGGAGTAGGGAGTTGAAGACATCATAGAAGTTGTCTATTTCCTCATGGGTTGATTGCAAAGTGGGAGCGTAATCTTTGATTATATTTGTACCTCTTTGAAAGTTGTATGGTGACGCTGGCTATTCGGTCAGAAACGGCTTTGGGAGAGTTGATTTCAGTGTGGCGGGTCATTCTGATTAACGGTTTTTATTTTCATATATCTAGGGGCGTTGAGGTTCATGTCGTCCAACCATTCTGTTTAGAACCAAGGCTGACCAACAGGGGGCGGTATAGTTTGAATGAAAACCTCTTTACCAAGTGTCGCATATGTTTATACAGCATAATTCTTTTATAGCCTGTTGCTTCGAGCGCAGTGTTGCATAATACTGTAATGGTCCAGCACATCTGAGAGCCATGGATCATACCGGGCCAATGCTTCAGTTAGCCTACCTTAGGGAACGAATCTGAGAATTAGCACCGCCGTCGAAAAGGAAATACTAATAACGTGGTACGCCTGAATGTTCACAGGATAATCATATTATGTCGTAACGCGCATCCCAAACACAAATGGGAAGAATTCAGTAAAGTGTCAATAGTAACATGAAAATTTTATGTGAACATGACTGTAAGGTACGCTTGCTCTGTAGCAGAATAGTCACAAATAGTTCAAATATATGCAGACTCAGGAAAATCAATATACGTTTCACGTTGAAACGCGATATTTATCACGCTTTGCTCATCCTCGCATCGAGATATGATTTACCCAGAATATTTTCCTAGGGAGGAATTACCGGATTGCTTCAAGCATGGACCTTACCGTTGAATCCGGATGAACATTAATGTAGAAGTAAAAAGTATTAGTATTCCATTTTTATCATTTTAATATCACAAAGAAAATTCGCTGATGAGTAAGAGTAGATTTACTGAGAGTTACTACCCAAATGTTTGGGAATTCGACCACGGAAAAAAAATGTTCACACTAACACCTAGTATTTACCATCTCCTTCGAAGACATCTCGTGCCTGCAGTTCGCATACTGGCTCACAAAAGGGCACTGCTACGCGTGCTGTTTCAATTCCACGAACTTTTGTGTGGCACTTCATAAAATCTGAAATTGAAAAAAATCAATAACCGAGTTATTATGTCTTTGTTTTAATGTTTCTTCAGTGAAGCGAATTGTAACTCTATTTGAAATGACTTTTTCATTATCACACGAATAATGTGTCACTTAGCCTAAACAGTGTAAACAGAACAAAATTAATAGTTGTCGGATTAAACATCCATTTGCTGCTGCTGCTGCAAACCATAATAATAATAATAATAATAATAATAATAATAATAATAATAATAATAGATAAATAGATAAATTGATAAGTAGATAGATATATAAATAAAAGTTACAATTGGAAAGTGAAGAGAAAAACTCGAAAGATTGGTGTTACATCTCGAAATCTTTATAACTATTCCGTGGGCGTTGGTCAATGCCTTTCGATGAGGGCCAGCCATCATTTTCAGAGAAAAATGTACGTTTTACATGTCCGATGCTGAAGCGGAAAAAGTAAATATTTCCATGTTTGGTTGTTTAGTAGGAGCAGGTGGGGGTAGTTTATATCCATGTAAATTAGGGTAACATTTAGTTTGAAATGAGATAGGTCTATCAGAGGTAGGGTCAGGGGGCGTGTGCTACATGTGGGCGTTTGGCTTGCCTTACACAAGAAAGGCAATGATGGGCTACAATGATCATTTCTCAGGGAAAGGTGGATTTTGGTATTTGTATCATGAGATGGAGAGTTGGTGTTTAGTATTTAATGGATAGGTGTTGGTATAGGTTGGACAGAATTGTAGTAGGTGTATTGTTTTTATTTAGTCTTGTAGGTTGATGGTGCTTTTACTTTTCTCCAAGGGGTGGTGTATGTGTATACAAGGAATCATCGCTGCTCGCATCAATACAACAAACAACAGCAATACTTTACCACTCTGATATATCACTGCATTGAAGAAACTTAGCCGAAAAAATACACATCTGCATCTCAGACAAAAGAGGTGTCGTCATCATAAACACACACTCCTACCTGAACAAAGTCACTTCCCTCCTCAGCGACGATAATACATATGGAAAAACAAACAACACACTCATTGACAAAGAAAGATTCAAGTCCAACTAATCCCTCCGAATAATACTTTAAGGCGAAAATAAAACAAGGGCCAAACGCATAGAATATCATCCAACACTATCAAGACTCTACGGCCTACCCAAAACCCACAAAATAAATATCCCTTTACAATCCATCATCCCAGGAATAGGCAGTACACCCATAACACTAGTGTTTCAGCGAAAATCCCAACTCCACTACTTGGCACAATCAACCCCTCTCACCTTAAAAACTCCATATCTCATACACAATATAAAATAAAACATAAATATGAAAAACCAACTCATGGTCAGCCTTGATGTAACATCACTTAATACCAACTTCTCAGTTGAAAGATGCCTACACCTACTGAAAACCACCTGAAAAAAGCCAAGATTAAACTAGTCCTACACACAAACAAAATCATGAAAATATGCTCACTCATAACAAACAAATGCTTCTTCAGTTTCAACGTTAATTATTACCAACAAAAATTTTGGGTCCCGATAGGGTCCCCGATAACTGTTTCTTGAATTTCTGGAATCAGGCACTTTCTGATCCATCAATCCCCCAAAAGTCTCCTATTTTCACTATATTAATGACGCTTTGATAATGTACTCTCAGTACATAGATCTACACAACCTTGTTGCTAGACTGAGCGCAGTCGAACCATCTATTTAAGTTCACACTGGAAAAATATATTTTAACAACACATTATCTTTCCTTGACACCCCCCACACAACGGCACCATCAAACGCAGCATCTTCTGTAAAATCACCAATAAGGACCACATACATTTCTACTCCCATCAGACTCCAAAAATTAAATCGACTAATTATAGGCTCTCACCTAAATACAGAACCACAACTTTCACCAATCCTATCACATTAAGAAAATTCACAACTCCTCGACACGTAGATACGTGGAAGGAGCCCTTATATCCAAATGTAATACAATTACTCAAAGGTATGGTCACTTCCAGATTGTAACCATACTCTGATTTTAAAACAGAACCACATTGACAGAATACACCATAGCACCTTCACTCAAGGTGTTTGCTAACGATCGAGAGTCAATTTCGAAAAACGATACAAGCACAAATACACCTACCTTTTAAGAAAAGTAAGAGAAGTCTTAACCACCATCAACCAAAAAGACTAAATAAAAACAACACACCCACTTCAACTATGCCCAACATATACAAACACCTATCCATTAAATGCTAGACACCACCCCTCTATCTTATCATAGAAAATCCATCTTCCTCTGAGAAATGACCCTTATAATTTATCATTGCGTTTCTTATCTGAAGCAAACCAAACACCCACGGGGGAACATACACCCCCTGACCCCGCTTCTCATTGACAAATCTCATTTCAAACCAAATGTCACCCTCATTTACATAGATATAGAGACCCCTCTTCCGCTCTTACTAAACTGCAAACCACTGAGGATATTTTTCTCTGGAAAAGATGGCGGGCCCCTGTCGGAATGCATCAAAGTCCGCCCACAGAATAAAAAAAATTGAGATGTGTCTTTCGAGTTTTTCTGTTCACCTTCCAGTTGTCATTTTCATCTGCATCCTGTAGGATCACTTCATATCCACAATATATATATATATATATATATATATAATTCTTGCTCATCAACTGGAATATGATAGAACCAAATACTAAAGTGTTGTCCTGACACCGGATTTCTTTGAGAAAGGGCTGGCATCACGTGAAAAGTACTAAAATTGATAAAAAAATATAAATATAAAATCCTGATCTTATTATATCAGATGGAACTGTTACCGGCTCGGAAACCGGCGAAACTAGTTTGTTCGAGGACGTCATGTCCATATGAGAGGACCTACCACTACCGTTATATCAATAATGGCTGCTAGGCAAAACTTAGTCTAGTGCTACTCATATCACTTTAAATGAAACCATGGATTGAACACACTTGTGTGTCAAATGCTATATTCAACATGCAACAAGATACATATGCGTTTATGTAGCTGTGAAGGTGTTAACAGCTTCATCGTATTAGTGGCGTTATGGGTAACATCCATTTATACTTTGCTATATTTCTAATCTATTGATTGAGTTTTAAGAGAGATTTGAAGTCAAGCGCTGGATATTGATGAAATGAAACCAGAACCCCGCCAGGTCTTTCATATCGAAAGTTTTACAGACAGAGATGTATTTTGTTTTTGAAGACATCGGCATATTCAGTCGATATTATCAGATTTGAACCTTTGAACAATTTTTATTTCTTTCGGCAAACCGAATCCAAATTCGTCATTTCACCGCCGAACTCGTTAATCACAGGAATAAAAATGAAATACCATAAAAATAAAACAATAATTTTATAAAAGATCTTAAACAGATCACCAGGTCTTTTGAACAGAGGAAAACGTTTAGGCTTTTTTTTTAAATATGAATCGAAGGAGAAAAAATGATTCACATCTATCATCATAATTTTTAAAGAGATAATATCATTTAGGCAAAAGAATTGCTAAAAAAATGCTGACGAACCAATGATCAAAAAAGATAACTTTATTTTATAGATGACAGCCTATTATTAGCAATGTTATCTCAGACAACAAATACTGGCTATGGAATAAATGTCAGCATTGTAGTCGATCAATTAGATAATGAACTGTATTCCTTGTTTTTAAATTTTTGTATTTAAAGATCATTGGTTGACTACAGCGGAATTTCCGAAAAAATAAATAAATGAAAATAATAATCAAAATGTGCACATACCGGGAATGGGAAGACTTAAAACGTTTCTGGCATGAATATTTATTGCTAATGATGTTAGTTAATTGAATATCGACAGATTTGATTCGTGGACGGATAGAAAACCAACCTTGGGAAGATTTAACGACGTAGTTGAATTAATCACTCGTAGTTAATCTAAGTAGTTAATTTTACGGATCAAGAAGTGGCTTGTTTGAGGTAGCCACCATTACAACCCTCCACACCAGCTTTCAGATGTCAAGCTGCTAAACAGTTGAATCAAATTGACAACGTGCAAAAAGAAAAGATAGACATATCTAAAAACTAAGTATTTTCCGATTCATGATTTTGACAAAGTGTCACGTCCGAAGAATTTGGTTTTCGGTTCAGAGGAATAATAAGGTCCCCAAAGAACCTATTGAAAATATGATAATTATAGAAATTTGGGCATCAAAAATAATGGGAGTGATTTTAGATGTCAAGAAATATCGGTTGACAAGTGACCATGGAAGGCAATAAGTCAGGAGGCGATGGCCAATGATTTATTGCCTTTGTCTGGTCTAATATTAACAGACTCAAGTGTTGTGTTGTCCCTCTGGTTGAGTGGTCCCTGTGTTATAACTACCCACCCGCTGCAGTCGTGGTTATGCTCTTTATAAAATTTACCAATTCAAGAACTCGATCAATCGACCATTGACGTAAAATAGCATTATTCCAATTCGAAGAACAAAGACCCCCTTTTTTTCGGTGTAATTGAATTCAATAGAAATTTGCAAAGACAAATATGTAATCAGCAGAATAAAATCGTACCTGTAAACCAATTCTGTCCTCATTTTCCTTCACTTTTGGCATGCAACTGTCACATTCAGGAGGCATGTAAAAACCCTAAGCCTTCATTGGAGATCGGCTTATATATATATATATATATATATATATATATATATATATATATATAATGAACATACCAAAGAAAAAAACAAGTAAGCTTGAAACTATATATCTGGAAGTTGATGTTGCAGAGGTCACATTCACACATTTGGAAGCACTAAAAGAGAGACCAAGCTTTCTCTCCCTACATACGACGCTTTTTGTCCCAATAGCATTGATGATAATTTTGGAACTAAGGGGTTTCCTGAATCCATTCAATGATATCTTTGACTCCCGCTCTTCTCTAATATACCTTGATGTTCAATGATCTATCTGCATGATGTTCAGCATGATTTTTCCCTTTGCAAGTTGCATGGATTTCAGTGCAAGGTTTAATCTTTCGCTAGTTTCCATGATTCAGTTCCGTAAGGGACTATCAAACAACGGATTGGGTTTAGTATTTCTGAGCCCCTTTCAGAAAAAATCTCAGAAAATCCCAAATCAAAGGCTACGTGAGTATCTTTAGACTTTGGAAATCATAAATTGAAGAAGTTGCGGGTGGTCTAACGGTTAGCAACACGGAAAATAGAATCGGCCAACCGAGTTCAAGATCCTTCTAAAACTTATTTCTGTCAGCAGAAATGGGTCACTCTGATTCCAAATAGGGGGAAGTCCCCTCCTAGTCCCCTTTTCAAACGTCTGGAAATACAAACATTGGACTGAATACGGGTAGTTGTTCCCGAAATTTACGACTAACGAGGAATCCAGTGAAGCATGGATGTACCTATCGCGCCAGAAGTTGATTATAATAAATCGTTGATGTCGAAGTAAAGGAGAATGAAGATGGGCGGACGAAAAACTTCGACCCCCCTTCTCCACCCCGATGATACGTCGATTAAAAGTAGACAATTAATATAAAAATCTAATCGGAAAACCATATCAAGTTTGTCAAACTCTGGTCTACAACAGGAAACTGGTTGCCAGGAAGTGCATCTCACTAGGACTACTACGATTACTATCAAATATCAATCTCTTGAGTGATATGAGGCGAAAAACAGAGAGAACTAGGGTAGGCAAATCATTAACGATGCTATGCGAATTTAACATGATGTAACAACCCCATCCTTCAAGAAAACTACCGAATAAATTGTGTCAAAGAATCGTAGGTTGGTAATAATTTCTCTGTACTTTTACGTATTTTTGATACTTTATCTGGTTGCCATTAAAATCGGGTGAATCACATGCTCTGCAGAAGTTTCCCGGGAGAGTTTTCAGAGATATGAGGAACTCCAAAGTTATACGAGTGATTGAACGTGACAGTCTGCTCCTTGAAATGGTAGCACCACTTTTAACAAACGGGGTCTTGTCAGTCTCAGATGCTTAACATTTTCACCTGCTTCTTTCTTCCTCTTCATTGCATTAGTGCTATTTAATGGCTGGGGCATAGAAGTGATCCTTCAATATTGCACAACCAGAAATTTTGCTAAACTCAATTTATTCCTGTGAAAATGAAATACGTTGAAGATAGAAAGAACAAATTAGGTTCTGCAGAGATAAAATTCAACTACCAATACTACAACAACAACGACAACAACAACAACAACAACAACAACAACAATAATAATAATGATAATAATAATAATAGGCGCACTAGGAACTGTCCCAAAGACACTGAGGGCGAGACTGGAGGAGGTCGGGATAAAAAGAAGGATTGAGACTCTACAGACCACGGTACTGCTAGGAACCGCATAGATACTGAGGAGATTACCAGAAATATGAGGTCTACGACCCTAAATGTTAACAGTGCCCTAACAGAGGAGGAAGGAAGATAGCAGCGCAGATGTGAACCACAGCGCTGTCGTGATAGTTGAGGGAGAGAGATGAGATGTAGGCTGAAGACTTGAGGAGACTTACTGTCATTCAGCTTTCAGCGATGACCACCACGCAACTGGTGTGAAGTTGTAAACCACAGTACTGCTGTGGTCTATGAGAATGTTGAGAGGAGGGTTGGAGACTTGCTGTCATCCAACCTCCAGTGGTCACCACCAGGCTACTGGTGTGAAATTGCAATAATAATGATAAATATTCCAGCGTGATTGGAAAGTTGCCAGTTGGAAATAGGAATTGTTAGCTGAGGTCAGTCCCCAGTAGAAAGTAGGGGGATAGATAGCTATGGCTGTTCGACAGAACTCCCTCTATAAAAATGATATATGCACTGACCTTTTGATAAAAGGTCATTTTTTATTTGATTTGTTTTATTTTATTTTGATTTTATTCAATTTCATTTTTCGACTTCTGATATGATCACTGTCAATGCAAAACCCCATTTCTTGTTTAGTTTCTTGTTTTAATTTTCTTGTTTCAGTTTCTTGTATTACCTCTGACCTGCTGTTTAGCCATTCTGTGAGGTTAAGTTCAAAATCCTTTTCATTTAAAATTGAATTAGTATGCAAAACTGATGTCTGATAGAGGGTGCTTTTTATGGGAATATTTGAATGATACCCGCATGTATGGATTGGCTAAGCACTTTCAAATTCCAGCATGGTTAGAAAGTTACCTGGTGGAAATTAGAATCGCTAACCGGCCTGAGTCCCAACTGGTAAATGGACTTTTACAAAGTCAAGATTTAAAAGAAATAGGATGGGTATGAACATTCCAGTTGCACTCAATTAGCTAAGAGACAAAGCTTAGTGCTTTAGCTTCCAAGTAGATGGTAAAGGACAAACACTCTGCCACACTTGAATGTTGTGCATTCCCATATGCTTCTTCCGGGTGAGAATATACCCTGGATGCTCTGAGGCTATTTCTAAATCACATCAGTTTCAACCAATTCACTAAGATCTTGTGCTATTGCAAAATACAAAAAAATCCAAAAATCTATCATGTCAGTACAACCAAATCATTTTACAGAAAAATTGGGGCACGGATTGAAGATTTGTGTGTCATAACCGACAGGTGTTCCCCTGTTAGCTAACAAGAGGGACCCGGTCGTCATCCTGTGACTGCTAGCCAAAACTGAAGAGAGTCAGACGCCAGAGAGAGACGACAAAACCCCAACGGAAGAAGAGAAAACCCAGATACAAACTTTGAAAGAAATCATACGAGAAGAGAAAACAACACCCCTTCTCTAAGAGACAAAGACAAGGAGAAGGAGAAACTTGGAGAAGTGACTGAACATGTCAACTGCCTCTTACAACATATTGAAACGAAAAGCCTTTTGGAAGTCAACAATTTAATTTACGCTGGAGCAAAAATGGTAACTTATAACTTCACAACAAATACAAGGTAACACAAAAAGGCATCCCCACTGTAATAGAAGAGATACACCAGAAGAGATTAGCCAAGGAAGCAAGACTGAAGACATACAGACTAAGAATGGCCCAATACACACAAAACCACACATTCCAAAACAACGAAAGAAATTTTTTACCAAGATTTGAACGGAAAAAGAAGGCAGAACATAAAACCAGACGCCACAGAGACCAAGAACTACTGGAACAGCATATGGGGGCATCCAAAAAGACACAACGTGACCCTGCGATGGCTAGGAAACATGACAAAAGAACTAGAAGATATAGACAATGGAGAACCAATATTATCGAATGAAACCACATTGAAACACACTCTTAGGAAAATAACCAACTGGAAAGTACAAGGTCCCGACGGGATCTATGGATATTGGTTCAAAGAATTCACCACATTACACGACAGACTCACCCACCTACTTCAAAGTTGCATAAACGAAGGTGAGGCATCAGAATGGATGACCAAAGGTGGAACCACCCTTATCCAAAAAGACCTTTAAAAGGGGATTATGGCAAGCAATTATAGACCAATCACGTGCTTACCATTTATGTAGAAAATCCTGACCGGACAAATAGCAGGGAGAATGTATATATCAATGGAAAGAAGGGGACTATTCCCTGAAAAACAGAAGTGTTGCAGGAAAGGAACTGAAGTGGCAAATGACTTACTCTACATCGACCAGATGATCTTAAAAGAAGTAAGGAAAAGGAAAAAGAACATTGCAATGGGGTGGATAGATTACAAAAAAGTGTACGATATGATCTCACATAGCTGGATACTCGAATGCCTTAGAATGTTCAAGTTCAGCAAACCACTGGTTAGATTAATCGGAAACTCTATGAAAAACTGGAAAGTAGACTTGACAGCTACAGAAGAAAACTTAGCAGAGGTAAGGATAAAAAGAGGAATCTTCCAAGGAGGCTCACTGTCCCCAGTATTATTTGTTCTCACCATGATACCACTCAACAGAATCCTGAAGAACAACAAAGGATACCTTTTTTCCAAAACAAAAGGAAAAGTCAACCACCTAATGTACATGGATGATATAAAATTGTTTGCAAAAAACAAGGGAGAGCTGGAAATGCTGTTCAACAAAGTAAAATAATACAGTGATGATATTGGAATGGAATTTGGAATAGAAAAATGTGCAATCATGGTAATGCACAAAGGAAGGCTTACAATGACTGAGGGAATTGAACTCCCAGACAACAGTAAGATTTAAGCATTGACCGCACAAGACCGATGCAAATACCTGGGTGTCCTTGAATGTGACACAATGAAACGGGAAGAGATGAAAGAGAAAATGAAGAGAGAATACCTTAGAAGGATAAAGAAAATATTAGAGACCAAATTAAACAGCAGAAAACTAATAAAAGGAACGAACACATGGGATGTATCAGTAGTGAGATATACAGGACCATTCCTAGGATGGACAAAGGAAGAACTCCAATCAATGGACAGGCAAACAAGGAAACTTATGACAATGCATAAAGCCTTACACCCTAGAGATGACACAGATAGACTATACGTTAAGAGAAAAGAAGGTGGCAGGGGGCTCATCAGCATAGAGGACTGTGTCCAGAGAGCTAAAGCCGATCTGGAAGCAAACAGTGAAGACATCATAAAGAGTGCATGAAACAGCGCAACAAACAACAAAGAAGAAAACAATGGAACAGCACAGCAAACTAGGAAAGAAAAATGGGAAGAGAAAAAATTGTACGGAGAGTTCAAAAGACAGATACAAGATGTGGCAGACGACAGATCATGGACATGGCTACGGAAAGAAAACCTGAAGAGAGAAACGGAATTGCTCATCATGGCAGCTCAAAACAAAAGCATCAGGACAAACTATATAAAAACAAAAATCGACAGAACACAGACAAACAGCAAATGCCACATGTGCGGTGAAAGAGATGAGACCGTAAATCACATAACTAGTGAATGTAGTCAACTCGCCCAGAAGGAGTATAAGCATAGACACGATAGAGTAGCAACAATGATACACTGGGAACTAAGTAAAAGAATGGGATTCAACCATGCAGAAAAATGGTATCAGCACGAACTGGGGGCAGCCCTGGAGAATGACAACCACAAATTACTCTGGAACTTTGACATCAAAACCGACCACTTCATCCAGGCAAGAAGACCAGACTTGGTGATCGTAGACAAAAAAAGGAAGGCCTGCCAAATAGTAGACGTGCAGACCATAGAGTAAAAAGGAAGGAGAATGAAAAACTGTAAAAATACCAGGATCTAGCGAGAGAACTGAAAAAGATGTGGAACATGAAAGCTAGGGTAGTGCCACTCATACTTGGCGCACTAGGAACTGTCCCAAAGGCACTGAAGGTGAGACTGGAGGAGATCAGGATAGAGGGAAGGATTGACACTGTACAGACCACAGCACTACTAGGAACTGCATGGATACTGAGGAAAGTGCTAGAAATATAAAGACTGCAGCACTAATTGTTAAAAGTGACCTAACAAAAGAGGGGAAATAAAAGCGGGAATGTGAACCCCAGCACTGGCATGATAGGCGAAGGAGAGAAGAGATGTAGGCTGAAGACTTGAGGAGACTTATTATGACTCAGCCTTCAGCAATGACCACTGGGCAACCGGTGTGAAACTGTAAACAGCAGTATTACTGTGGCCTATGAGAACTAGGAGAGAAGGGCTGGAGATTTAAGGAGACTTACTGTCACTCAAACTCCAGCGGTTACCACCAGGCAATTGGTTCGATATTGCAAATAATACTAATAATGATGCTGCTGCTGATAATAAAGATTAAGTCTCACCGGAAGCACATTCTTCATTCCCAATCAGAGTTGTTTACTCAAGGCTGAGGGAGGCCAGTCTGGGTTAATTTGCGATGAGGAGCGATTAAAAGTTGAGATGGGTTGGGGGTGAATAGTTGTCATGAAAATTGATGATGATGATAATACTTTATTTAATGAATTTAGATGAAAGAAATCATTCTTTTAAACGAAAGCTCATCCCTAATTCAAATTCAAAAGGAATGTTGAAAATTAGATGGCGTGCAAATAAATTTTCAAATTTGAAATGGATGTGGGAAAAACATAGAATTCAAACAGAAATTTTCACCTCAATTCAATTGTTTCTATGTTCGTTTCAATTAGGATTACAGTAGTTGCTGTCTGGTAACTGATTGGAAATGCACCAAGTGGGTTGTAATAGCCGCTGTGCAATTTTACGATCATGGAATGAATTTCTTCAGACCCAATTATGGTAAACTGATCCATAATAAAAAATGCAACTGATTCATATTTGAAGCTTCGTGGAAGTTTCTTACTTTTGTGGTGCGCGGAGGAGTTTAACAAAAAGGAAATGGTAACAAGCAAATTGAAAACATTCGGCGAGTTAAATAGATATATACGATACTCACGCTATATTCTGTGCTCGTGCTGGGAATTGAGACGCAGAAATTTCTTTAAAAAAAAAAAAAAAGACAGGGAGAGATAAGAAGAGAGGTTATTGTCGGGGAGCAATGGTGACGTTTGGATCAATGCTTCTTAGACTGATAAATGATTCGCCCAAAGGTGAATGAATTTATTCTCGAGATGAATGGAACTTGATGGGCGAATGAAGGTTGTATGAAGCATGATGGGCAAAAGAATCAATATATACAGATACTTATATTTTTCTTTACTTAAACAAAGATCTTTCCTATAATCAAGAAGAGAAAAAAATTGCTGCAAACATTCACAAGAAAACATTGTTCCCAATACTGTTGTTTACTGACTCTACTTGATGCAAAATAGAACCAATTCTAATAATTTTCCTATGTTCGTTTCTTTGTCACTCCTAATTTTCTTTACATATTTTTTGGTTGTTCAGAAACTTGAATGAAATAAACATTCAACAAATGAGGCAATTTATGTTTTTGTCTCACGATATGAAATAAATTATACATAAAATGATTCACAAGGAAAAATAGTAGAGAAATGATAAAAAAAAACACGAAAGAAAATAGTCATGAATGAAAGAAATTCATACATTAAATAATAATAATAATAATAATAATAATAATAATAATAATAATAATAATGATAATAATAATAATAATAATAATAATAATCTGCCAAATAACAGACCTGTCCTTATCTACAGACTACAGAGTAAATAGGAAAGGGGGTGAAAAACTGGAAAAATACTAGGACATGGCAAGAGTACTGAAGAAGATGTGGAACATGAAAGTCAAAATAGTGCCTGTAGTTATAGGAGTACTTGGTACCGTACCAGAGACACTGAAGGCGAGATTGGAGGAAGTAGAGGTAAAAGGAAGGATTGAGACAGTGCGGACCACAGCACTGCACGAATACCGTGTAAAGTGCTAGAAATATGAGATCCACGACCCCAGCTGCTAGCAGTGGCCTAACAGAGGAGGAGGGAAAACAAAAACACAAATAATAGAGGAGGCTGAAACCACAGCACTGCTGAGATAGTTGAGGGAGACATAAGAGGAGGGCTGGAGACCTGAGGAGACTAGGTGTCACTTAATCTCCAGCGGTAACCACCACGCAACTGGTGTGGAAATGCAGATAATAATAATAATAATAATAATAATAATAATAATAATAATAATAATAATAATAATAATAATAATAATAATAACAAGAGAAGATAACTCTGCCAATTCTTAGGGGCAATGACAGCAAAGAGTCTTAACAACCTAATCTACGTTGGAGTAAAAAAAATGGTAACGGGCCCCTTCACAGCACAAGCAGAAACTCCGAATAACTGGCAAAAAAGATTACGAAGATAGATCTCCCAACTTCAGGGAAAAACTATTGAAAAACGAACCGTACATAAACAAACCACTTGCAAGACTATGGGACAAATACAAGATAAGACAAAAAAGTGTCCCTGTGGTAGTGGAAGAGATACGCCATGGAAAACAAACAAAAGAAGCAAAACTAAAGAGATATACACATAGAGAACCGCACATTCCAAAACAATGAAAGAAAGTTTTACCAGGACCTGAACAGAGAGAAAATAGAACATGAAGCTGGATTCCACTGAGGCAAAGAACTTCTGGAACGGCATATGGGGACACCCAAAAAGACACAATGAAGCCCTGGAATGATTAATAGCATAAAAATGAACTCTAAGACATAAATGACGGAAAACAAATAGTATTGAATAAAAGCATATCGAAACACACTTTCAGGAAAAAAACAAAACAAAACAAAACAATAAAACGAAATGAAAAGCATTTGGACTAGATGGGATCTACGGGCATTGGTTCGAAAAATCCATCATATTCACGACAGGCTCATCCGTCAACTCGAAAATTACCCAAACGATTGCGAAGTCTCAGGATGGAGGACCATAAAAAAGCCACTGACTAAATTCAAAAGACAGATACAGGATAATGTAGATAAGGAATCGTGGACTTGGCAATGCAAAGGATACCCGAAGAGAGAAACGGAATCACTTATTACGACAGCCCCAAACTAATACATCAGGACAAACTTTATCAAAGTGAAAATTGATAGAACCAAAACAAAGAGCAAATGTTGCTTATGCAATGATAAGAATGAAGCCGTTAATCATATATTTAGTAAATGTAATCGACTAGCCAAGAAGGGATATAAACACAGACATGATAGAGTAGCAACAGTGATGCACTTGGAACTGAGCAAACGAAAGAGATTCAACCATGCAGAAAAATGGAGAAGGGGAGACACAAATTACTCTGGGAAACTGACCACACCATCCAAATCGAGAAGACTGGACCTGATAATCGTGGACAAGGAGAGGAAAACCTATCGAATAAGAGACGTAGCTTTGCCTGCAGATCACAGAATAAATAGGAGAGAGAGTGAAAAACTGGAAAAATACCCGGACCTGGCAAGGTAGTCGAAGGCAGTGTGGAAGATTGAAGTCATGGTAGTACCAGCAATAGTAGATGCACTCAGAACAGTACCAAAGACACTGGAAGCGAAGAATTGGAGGAACTTGGGATAATGGGAAGGATTGAGACTATATAGTCTACAGCACCACCGGAGACTGCATGAATACTTAGGAGAGTGCTAGAAATAGGGGATGTACGACCTCCAGCTGTTAACGATGGCCTAATAGAAGAAATGGCGGTACGAACCACAGCGCTGCTGTGATAGTTGAGGAAGATATGAGAGGAAGGCTGGAGACCTGAAGAGACTTAATGTCACTCAGCTTTCAGTCGTGACCATTAGGTAACTGGTGTGAAAATGTCAATAATAATAATAATAATAATAATAATTAGAGATGAATGTCAATCATAGAATAAGCGAATGCAGCAAATTGGCTGGAAAAATAATGCAGAAACAGTCATTACTGGTTGGAATGGATAATCAAATGATAATTTTGTAAAACGAATGCAATTTGACCATACTCATGGTGTTTTCATAGATCGGAATGTCTGTTAGAAAATGATAATATAGCATTTTCTGGGACGTTGAGATTCAAACAGATCATTAAATCCAGGTCAGAACACCAGCCAGATCATCAGTTATTGTAATAAAGGAAAAACAATCGTCAGATAGTGGATTCTGCTGTTTCAGCAAAATCTTCATAATAATGAAAAGGCGGAATTTTTTGAGCCCTGCATCGAAGGTACTTTAACTTGGAGAATAAAAATTACCCGGCTGGTGTTCATTTGTTACATTACGCTTTAGTAGGCAGGGTCAAGTAGCTTTTGTTATAATTTCAGAGGTCAATATCGAGAGGAATTTTTTTTCAATTCTATCGGTTAAAATCGAGAGAGGATTTTATTCACTTTTAGAGGATTTCTTTTGTTCCAAAGTGGGGTTGATTGTTTTTTCATTTTTAGGGGTAAAAAAAATGTCGAAATGTAGGGTCAAAAACGTGCAGATTCTTCTCTCTGTTTTTAGGAGTTTAAATCGATGTGGGTTTTTTTTTCGGGGTCAAAATCAAGAGGATACTTTTATTCCCATTTTCACCGGTCAAAATCTAGTAAAAGATTTTTCATTGTACTTTTTGGGTTAAGGGGACCCTTTTTTCACTTCTGAGGTCAAAATCAAGAGTGAAATATTTTTGGGTTTGACATCACGAAGAAACTTTATTTCCATATTTGAGATCAAAATGGAGTGTGAATAATTTTTCATTTCAAGTGGTCAAAGTAAGAGGAACATTTTTTTTCATGTAGGGATCAAAATTAAGGGGACTTCTTTCTTACTTTTAAGGGGTTAAAATCGATGGGTAAACTATTTATTTTCGGTTGGTCAAAATTGACGGGAAACTTTTCTCCTTCAACATTTATTCCCCTCTTTGGGATATCAACCCCAACTTTTCCCAACCCCAAACACCTTTTTTCAATATCCCCATCCCCGCTTTCAGAACATCAGCATGATCTTAGAACATTAACTCCATTTTTTATATCACCCTCTTAACATATAATCTTTCACATAACTTTCTTTACGTGATTTCCTCCTCCGGTTTAGCTTTCATTCCTACCTAAATTCTGTCTTCAAGTTTCTGTTGTTTTTTACGCTGGTTGGATTTACGTCTACTGACAATCGTAATTCTGTTGACATTCACCTTAGTTTTGTGGTCCCGTAGGCATCAATTCTCATAAATCCGTCTACCTCTTTAATGTGGCGAGCCTCTAATTTGATTTAGAAATAATTCTGGCAGAACACGAAATTTCCTTGGAGATCGGGGAGGGTTCTCCTATTTCTGATTTAATTATACTACTGAATTGGTTTCTTCTCTTTACTTCATTGGTGAAATCAATTTGAAATTTGAGGTGGGCTGTTCTTTTTATGATTTTGCTATGATGCTGAACTGGACCTAAACATCCTGTTCTCTCTACGGAACTATGGCTCTAAACTATTACTTCTCTTTACTTTCCAAAACAAGATATTCGGGTTTTGAATCAAAATTCCCCTAAGGAACAATAACTTGAAGAATGCAAAATTATCCAGATGATTTGCAACTAAAAAAAAAAAAATTGGGTTTGCATTCGTAATCACGCCGATTAGCGACTTAATTGTTTAATACATATTTCCCCTCCTCCTCATCATCATTATCATCATCATCAGCAGCAGCAATAGTCCACTTTGGACAAGGGCCTTTCCCATCTCAGTCAATGACGAGCGTGATTGCGCTACCATATCTCACCGGCGTACTTTTCTATCACATTTCTCCATTTTGTGTCAGGTCTTTTCCTACTGTGTTTTCTGTCCCACGGGCACCAATCCCTTAGCCTTTTTCTCCATCTGTTCTCTCTTCTTCAAGCTACATGTCCTATCCATTTCCATTTTTATTCATTACTTGTACGATATTCTTCATCCTGATTCTCTCTCAGATCTACGTTCTTTTTCTATCGCTTAGAGTTATTCCTAACATTGCTCTTCTTATTGTCCTCTAAGTTATTCTGAATTTGTTTTCAAGCGGTTTTGTACGTGTATGGAAACTATGTTGTATATATATATATATATATATATATATATATATATATATATATATATATATAATTGCTTTCCTTCATCATTTTCCATCTTATTGAATTGTCTACGTATTATATTCGTCTTCAGTTCATCTGTTCAAATAGATACCTTTCAAAATAAGCAACATTTTTACTCCATTCAAATCAACCATACGGCTGTTACTTGTTCTCGTTTTATTTTTGTAACGAGAATTTATTTCTTTGATGTATCTTTCACTAGGATTGTTTTCGTATCGTAAATGATGCCATTTCTCTCTTTGATGGAAGTGTAAGACTGTATTGCTCCAGGTGTGTATTTAGATCACAGAGAGGAGAGAGTACACCTGAAAAAAAAAATACAGAAAAAACAAAAAAAAACAAAAAAGACAAAAAACAAAAAACAAGAAAAAACTTCAAAGAAAACTGCTCTACGGTGTAAATTTGCCGGAAGATTTTCGGTCAGATCTTGCTAGTCTTGAGAGAGAGAGAGAGAGAGAGAGAGAGAGAGAGAGAGAGAGAGAGAGAGAGAGAGAGAGAGAGAGAAAGAGAGAGATAGAGAGAGAGACACACACACACACAGACAGACAGATAGACAGACGGACAGATAGACAGACAGACAGAGACAAAGACAGAGACAGAGAGAAAAGAGGAACTAAACAATGAGAGAAAAACGACAAAAGATAGACAATAAAGAAAGCATGTTAATTGAATAAAGAAAGACATTGATAAGAAAAAAGCGTATGTTGAACAACGCAAACAACCAACGAGGATCGAACCCATAGAGACTACATCGGTAACTGATGCATTCCTACACGTGCTCCAAGGAAAAGGAATCTGATGCAGTGAACTAGTGCCCTCCCGCTGGCTACGACATCAGCTGCCATGCACGGGTGTCCCATATTATAGGCTTATCAAGTCCTTACTCGCGATATGTAACATAGATTTCGAAGCGACAAGCAATTAAAGTGGTGTCACTCACTTAACCATTCTCGCTTACGGCACCTGGTATTCCCAAGCGGTAACCCCATCTAGATACAGATCAGGCTCGATGTTGCCTAACTTCGGTGATCCTACGAGAACAGGTGTAATCAACGTGATTTGTCAGTAAGCAGAGTAGTGGACCGATCAATATTTCAAGCATAGTTGTTGTCTCTTAGGATTATTAAGGACTTGCATCGATGCTGATACATGAATTGTTCAAGCTGATGCGAGTTAATAAAATTCAATTAATCTTGCTTCATTGCTCAGTACTGCAATTTGTGTGAGACATGTGACGAGTTGTTTCTGCCATGAATCAGAGACTGAACAAAGAGAGGATAGCAGCATTTGCAACAACCCTTACAAATTTAAATCCGTTGGATTGGAAAGTTTCTATGCTTTTATGAACTCTAATCCGTTCCGGAGCTTTCGTCTTTGTGAATATATCGCTGGATTGATTTATTCGTTTGAGTGCTTTCATCGTTTCATCTTTGGGGATGAATCAGCAGGAGGCACCCAGGAGATTGATTTATACTTTACGCATTTCCCCAACTAGGTTGGGTCTTATAAAGCTCTTAAGTTTTGCCTTAGGAACCAGCATCCAATAAAGTCAAAAAGGGTTTAAGTAAAGGTAAGAAGGTAAGAAATAAATAAATAAAAAAAGCTTATAAATCACTGGTGAAAGTAGAGAACATCATGAAATTAGGTTATTTAAAATCGTCCGCACGTTTTTATGTTTTGTGGCAGATGGCCCATCCAGATGATCACTTCTACTACATTCATTCATTTATTTGATCGATAATCATCATCATCATCATCATCATCATCATCATCATCAGTCTTTCATCGTCCGTCGCTGGACATGTGCGTTATCATGGGCGTCGCAGAGTCTATACTTTCTGAACATGTCGCCATCTCATATTCTTCCAGCATTGGTTCCGGATATGATCTCTGAGAATCAATGTCGTGATTCGTGATGTCTATCGGTTGACTGTCTTTCTTTCAACATGACCAGCCCATTGCCATTTGAGTCTTTTTAACAGATTCTATGGTGTTTCGGACAAGCCTACAAGCTTACAAGTGTTGGGCATCTGGTCGCTATCGAGCTCATAAGAGAAGTAATTGGCTGCGAGACTATCTCTCTAGCTAGGTTTTAGTTTAGACTGGCAAAATGCCAAAAGCAGGAGGGTATATTCAGGGAGGATTGCCTTTATTACAAAAGTAGAGGTCCGTGAAATAACTTTTCTAAACATTGCACCATAGTGAGGCGCCAGAAGTATTCCCTGATTTTTACTTAATAAATACGAAAGCTACAATTGTTGGGTTCCTAGAGTGAAGTGGGGTTTATTATAGCAGTAACAATCAGCGAGACTACCTTGCTGTTTTTCAGCGAAGTATCCAAAGTATTTCCCAAATATAGCTTAATCTGGCAGAAAACCATTTGAGCAGGATGTCTAATGAGATTCAAGTTCACTCTAGTAACAAAGACTACCATGCTTACTTCTCCACAGCAGCGGAATATCCAAGGTATTCTTGCACTGAATAAGAATTGAGCTACCTACAGTAGTAATAGTCTAAGAGACTAGCTTGCCAACCATTACATCACGAGCAAATGCATTGCATTATCATTTAATGCAACCAGTTGATTTATTAAGTTCAACTTAGTCTGAAACAAAGATACAGTAATTGAATACTCAAGAAGATGGGATTCTTCAGCATGAATTACAAGACCATGCCTCTTAAAATCATCACCAGTCTTTTATCCTTCGTGGTTGATATAGACCTTCCACATGGTTCACCAAATCTCTCTATCATGGGCGCAGCGGACAAAATATTTTCTAAACCGATCTAGTTCGTCTCTCCATCTCATATTCTGCTGGCCTCAATTCTGCATTTGATCACCGGGGATCCATGTCGTGAGTCGAGATGTCCATCTGTGGTCTGTCATTCTTGTAACATAACCAGCCCATTGCCATTCGAGTTTCGTAATGATTTCTATGATGTCACTGGCTTCTGTTTTCCCCTTTATATTCTGTAATGTCTTGTGTTCTCTCCATGTGATATTGAGCATGATTCTCTCATATGCACATTGCATGGTTCTCTGGCCAAGTTGCTAATAATACCTTGTAGTCATCCGAGATACATGAGCAAACTTGTTCCGCAGTGCATTCCACCAGTGTATTGAGTTCGATCCTCAGTAGCTGCTAAGCTACCTTCATACTGTGCTAGACTAAGTTTAGTAAATAACCCCCCGAGCAATTAACCCTCAAAGTGTTAAATATGTTTGACGATACTTATCCTGCTTTGCGTTGTTCCGATCTACAGGTGTCTGGACTCTCCATTGAACCAGTCAGAACTCTCTGATAGGTGATCAATCCTAATTTAATTCTTTTGACTGAAGAAGTGGTATGTAAGCCCCCTGATGTATAAGTTAGACCAGTTGTTAGCCGTCTACATCACGCTAGCTCAATCTTGCGACACTCGACAGTTATCAGATAGTGCTTTCATTGTAAACTGATTGATCAGATCAATCCAGCTCCATAGCCTTTCGATCCTGTGTATACAATTATGAATACAAAAATGTATAACAATTATGTTTTTGTAGATAATACGCTCTTGGATATTTTAGCACAGAATCCACAAAAAACAATAAGCGGATTATACGTGGTGGAATCTTGTATTTGTGAAAAGATGAGCTATTCATGATTCTACGGTGTAAAGACATCATTCTACCAATCTCTGTTACTTCCCAGGGAGTAATTTGAAATCGATTTTCAAATTACCCCCGGGCTTAGCCTGAAATTGTTTTCTTATTAACCATTCACTATTCAGATGACCCCATCCCCAACTGATTTTGCTGAAACAAAACGGCATTCAATTTTTTGAACGAATAGTCGTTTCTCTCGAAGATGCTTTCAGTTAAAATATGTCTGCATCTTACCAAAGATAGCAGCCACACTGAGTGCGTAGCTCTCATCTTAAAACGATTCAGTGGCTTTAAACTGGGCGAGAAATATTCTTGAAAAGTTTGCTGTCGACATTTTAAACTATTCTAAACTGTAGCAGTTTTATCATTTCGAACATACGGCCACTTCTTATCTTCTGACCGCCAGGAGTCTACGAGGGTTGTTAGTGCAAGACAATATGCGTTACATAAGAATAGAAGTACGTCTCCACTGTGGCTATGGGAGCACACCTATATTTTATGATATACTTATGAATTATTGTTTCATTGAAAGTCATTTCCGCAGAAAGGGAAGTAAACCAAAAAAGCAGATAGCAACAATTTGGAACAAAATGACATTTATTAGATATACAGAATTTTTCAAGTTAAGCAAAGTACGGACGTAGATAATACATGACATAAAAAAATAGCCAATAGGCGTCGAGATTTTATCGATTATTTTTTCATGAATAAACATTTTTCGAATATTATCGTTATATCATTATTTTCCGCTGCCCAGGCCCTGAAATATTCTAAATTCCAACGCCCTGTCACTGGAAGGTGCTAATTCCAACCCCTGAGCACTGTGGGAGATGCTAAATTCCACTGTCCGGGCACTGAGAGATCTTACATGCCAACATTCACTTACATAAATATGTTGAAATAACGGTAATTATCGGCGTTGCCCGGGGATAAAATAACTTCTTGCACAACCTCGATGGGCTCGCACACACTACTGCGTCCAGTTTAAGATTATTTCGTCTCTCAGCCTCCGCCTTCTCCTCCTCTGTGTTTTGTAAGAAGGAATCTCTCTCTGTCTTTATCTGTCTATCCGTCACTCTCTCACTATATATGTTCATGCAACAATTGCAGCAAAAACAAGAGCGGTGCCTCCAGTAAATCTCTTATCAGTTGATGACCCTGAGGTCAAGCATGGTTTCGGAGCCAAAACATCATTACCTCTAAACTAGCTGTACTTTGCAATACCATCGGGATTTCTCGGTGCTCCATTATATTGCTGGAGTAGTAAATCCATACAAAATCAGCCTCTGTCCAATCTTTGAGCCTATCTTCTTTGATGATAATCGGGGTTTAGTCCGGTATGTTGAGGTCGAGATGGCAACAAAACATTGGTATCTGACAAAAAAAAAAGAAAAAAGAAAAAAGATGAGTATTAGTCGTACAGCCAAACCCCTTCTGACACAAACGAAAAACGCTCATTACATCGTTAAAGAAGAAAGATATAAACAAACCAACAATCAGACAAAAACGAATAAATAAATCGCACAAGTAACTAAGTCCAAGAAATTGATTAGACTAATTAGATTAATGAGACTTTTCTGGGCCACAAAAAAACATTCCCACCTTTGGTAACATCCATGTGTTAGCTCCAGGTCAAAAAAGATTCGGCGACCATATTGTTTCCAGAAAAGCATTTTTCTTTTTTCCTTTTTATGCGTATAGAGAACGATTTGAATACCACTACTTTATAAGTTAATATAAAACACGAAATAAGTAAAAATCTGTATATAAATAGAAAATACATAAACCAAATAATATTCGATTGACGGAATAAATCATACAAGAAGTTTATTCCAAGAAATCAATGAATACTTGTTCCAACCATGGCATGACTCCTGTAAGTCGCAAAAAGAAGTCATGATTTCAACTGAGATTGGTCACTCGTGTTAGACTTAGCTCAGCCATTTCTCTTCTTGACAGAGCCAACCCTTTTTATATGTATCAGGATGAAACCGTTCCATACTCAATCTATGGAAGATCAGTTAGTAGTGCGATAAATGAACTCGGCACCCCATGTTCAAACTCCAACCGATTACTAAAACTGACACTAATGCCTCAATGAATAAGACAATAATAATAAGTACGTAACTCCGAAATAAGTTATTAAACAGTTACTTCTGCGTCGATATATTGTTTCTTTAAATCGTGTAGGAGCTGTAATTCCATGATGACGCATCTTCTTCCTGGTCTTGGAGTCTGTTGTTTTCTCTGTTGATGATAATCTGTGTAGTTTGGTAGTTTGAGGCCGAATTCACAATGAAACTCAGACAATCGGTCTCAACGGGATATATTGTGGTCATTAATGCACTTTTCATGCAGGTCCTCGAACTTTTCCATCTTGTTTGCCCCGTCAAAATGTCCCTCAAAAGAGACAGTCAATTCGATCACAGGTTCGATTCCTGCAGCAGCCCCGTTTTCTTTAATTGTTTATTCTATTCACGTTGTTTAGTCGAAGTGATATATTAAACATGTAACGACGGGAGAGCCTTTCAAAAAGAGTTTCTATACAATATAATGCATACATATAACCAGAGTGTAGAAAGATAGAAGAAAATAGGACTTACGTACCTACCATAATCACACCCACCTAATCGTTTTTGTGATTCTTGTCATTACAATGTAAGAAATGTATGAAATCCCAACGAAGTATCATATACAAAATCTTTTATAAGACGCAACTATTGAGATAGTACATATAGTAAAATATACACTGTTTTTTTATCTTTATTAGTCACTAAGAAGAGAATAATTGCAATGAAAATCCTTCTGGGAATTGCACAGATAAATATTGCTAGTTTATATCAAACTACAGAGGAAGCCAATTATTGCAAATTACGTTAGCAGTTAACTATCTATCCGGGAATAATTTTTTTCTCTTCTGCCATATAACTTCCTTTACGAATTTTTCTCCCCGTGCTTACATTTCATTACCTAAACCCTATCTTTAAGTTTTTGTACCGTTTTTTAGGGCGGTTTGATGTACACCCATCCTGCAATGATTTTTCTTTTTCTGTTACAGCGTTCTTTACATAATTTTCTCCTTCGGCTTAGTTTCTATTACCTAAATCCAATCTTTTCGTTCTCTTTCTTCCCTGTTAAGTTTTTATTACCCGAATCCCGTCTTTTCGTTGTTTTTTTAAAAATCTTTCATTTACACCAACTGGAAATGGTGGTCATATAGGCATTATTCTGGTTTCGTGGTCCCGCTGGCATTAAATCTAGATTATCCGGTAAACATGATTAAAGAACAAAGGAAACATGATTTATTGAGTTATAGTGAACCGTTGCTGCGATCCAGTATTTTGGCGACAGCCACTGGTTGTGATTACTTTGGGGCATGGTCTTTCAGATAACAATAACTGAAAACGTTATAGTTAGCCCAGGATGAAAAAATAGAAAAATAATACTTTCATTGTTATGAATTAACATTCATTGTAATGTTACTAAATTCATAGTACTATGTAATAATTTCGGTCTATGTGTGTGACTATGCATGTGTACGTGTGTAAAAGTAATCAAAGTTGAAGGACAGGAAAAGAGAGTCTTGCGTATTACATCAAACCACAGGAACACCATCTTGAATATCCAATCCAGCACACCATCCTCACAGCTCAATTCTTCTCTCTTGTTGAAGTATGGCGTTGATTCAGCAATCGCAGTGTGATTTCCCGTCATTCATAATCAATTCATGTACCGGTGTCAGCGCAGGATCATTTCTCCGTTTCTAAACGTTCATTTCTTACAGTCTCAGAGGAATTAAGTAAATCCATAATATGTACTCTATTTCCTGAACATGAAGAATCCGTCACGAGGGCATTGATAAGGAGACAATTTAGCGAGTCAGCATTACATTTAGGGTGCCCTAGCTGGATACTCGAATTTATATATAAAGGCCGCCAGAAATAAGATTAGAAGGGTCAAAATGTGTCCACGAAGGTGCAGAACAGAACATTATTTTGGTATACACGAAAACATTTTTCTGATCAGCATCTCACACCCAGGCTTTCTCTTGCAAACAATGAAGCCAGTATACATATCTGAAAAGAGAAAGTGACACCCGGGAATAAACACTTTGGGAAATTCTTAAGATGACTAGTATCATCAACCCCCGAAACAAAAAATATCATCTACCTCACTTCAAAGAAGGGAATGATCCTCAACCTCTAAGGAATTTAAGGTCATTCAAGCAATCGGGTTGATGCAGGCCTTGGTGAGTATTAATGATTAGCAGCTCTTATATTTCCTCGTCTTACTTCAGTTGATGATATGCATAACTCAAATCAAACTTAATGATTTTCTCACTACCTTCTAGGGTAGAAATATCGATATGTGACACGATGTGCAGACATATTTATGGCTTGTTTATAATTCCCACACAATCGAAGAGTTCGCATATTGTTCTACTGCACTGGTACAACAGGTGAAGCCCAACTAAAGGAAACATGGCTCTCAAATCAAACTTTACTTTCTGCAACCAATTTCTGCCCAGCAATGTGGTAACCACACTGTCCACAGCCAACAACACCAGACGACTCTCACTTCCTTCATAAAAAACATCAACATTTGCTATACCATATGGCTTTACCAGTTCATTGGTATATATTTTCAACTTCCCCGGCTTAACTTGCGATTCTTTCAGATCATCCAATTCCTTCTTTTTTTTTTCAAACCCATTATTGAACACGAATCATCTGTGTCTACCCCCATCAACGCCTTCCATTCGTTTACAAATAATTCTACTTGCACCAGCCGTGTACGTGACACACGGATTGTACGCAGCCCCAACAATTCCATATCTTGATCTACTTCTCTCAAACTGCAATCATCAATATCATTCATTGCAGCCTCACAGTTTACCCTCTTTTTCCCATCAAACTGCCTCCTTCCAGTCTATACTTCCGGCAGATATGCACCATCTGCATTGCATCCATAATGTTACTTATGTTTTTTAAGTGGGCATATCTGGAATATGTCTAGTACTTCTACAACGATAGCATTCATATTTCTTGAGCAATCTATAAATAGGATTCTCACATTCATTCTCTGACGGGCCTTGTACACTCTGAATGCCTTTGACAATTTTTGCGACCGATTCAATTGCTATCGAGGACCTTCTTTAGAGTCAGTATTTTTCCACCGAGTAATCGTTGCTGAATTTTTTCCATTCATCACCACCCACAAATGTTCATTGAGTTTGTCTCAAATTGGCATATTTATTTAGACAATTTTCCGGGTCTCGTGACATATTGTCTAATGGATTCACAGAAAACGCTCATGAATTCCAGTGAGGGAGTGATGGATGTGACTTTTCTTGGGCTGACATAGTTATTCACTCAGTCTATTATCAACTAGAGGTCAAATAATACAGTGATGTTTCGCCGCTGCTTCCTGTCGTTATTCTCATAGTTAGCAACAAACAAAAACTGAAAGTTGAATGAGGCATTCACTATCAAGTTTAAACACCGTTACTGCCAGATCACCGGAGTAGGAGATAACTTCAAGTGAAAAGCATCATATCAAAGAACATCTGTTCATCAAGTTTCAAGTAAATCCGACTCAAAACAGCTGAGAAAACCGATTTTAAAACATAAAGTTAAATGCAATTGGTACCACAAGGCGTGACTTTGAGTAGGTTTTTTTTTATAAGAGAAAAGTAACTTCAAAAACATACTACCAATAATTCTAGAGTCACAAATTAACGATATGCTTACATCTACTTAGGATAGCGATTATCTGTGAAATCCACAAAAAAAAAGAAATCAAGCGAAGAATCACCCTGGGGTGGCAAGCTTGGACATCACGACCTACAACATGGATCCCCAGAGACCACATGCAAAACTGAGACCGACGAAATACGAGATGAACTAGGAAAATTCAGAAAATACTAGCTCTGCAACACCCATGATGGAGAAATGTGACGGATCCTGAGGAAGTTGGATGTCCAAGGACGGACGTTAAAAGACTGATGATGATTATCCGTGTCACCAATTAGTTAATTCCTCGTCGTCCTTAGAGTCATTTTTCAATTCATTATAGCATCCTTAAGAATTCTCGATGTTGAGTGATCAAGGATAATAACTTAAAAACTCAAAATACCACTATTTGATATTTAAATTCAATTCTTGATTCAAGAGAGAGAGAGAGAGAGAGAGAGAGAGAGAGTAGGCATGTTAGGATTATGGTGATAAAAGTCTAAACTAACTAGCGTAAAAAGAGAGAGGGTAGGAATGTTAGCCTTGCAGTAGTAGTCACAGGGATGAAGACTTATAAACTAATTTTTGATTGGTCATTTCGAAAAAAAAAAGAAGAAATCTTCTGAATTTTGGGTAAAACTCAGAGACAAAATCTTTTGACATTCCGTTAGCCAGGGTTGAGTGTGTCAGAAAATGAGTGTCTGCAGAATGCCTTGAAGAGATGAGGCAGAGAAAAGAGAGAGGCAGGCTCAGGGGGTTTAGTTTTAAGCCGTTTCTATGTTTTGGAATGTGGTTCAGGCACGCAGAAGAAAGACCCAAGCAGAAATAAACGGTTTCATTTTTGCACTCAAATGTGGATGTTGCCTTACGAATTCTCTCCATACAACGAACCCCCTTCAACTTTTCAGCTTGGCATGTGAATAATCTGGCTGAAATAACAACTGATATAACAACGCAGACAACACACCATTGAATGGTAATTTTTCGACTTTCGATGATTAACGAAATTCGAGACCTCAAAAGTAACATCGTAGAATTCAAAAGTACCTCAGATTACGTAGCCAGTCACAGTGCAGTTCTCAAAGCAGTACAAAGTGAATATCATTCAAGTTCTCGCTTCAACTTCATAGTCAACCAAGGATGAATTAAACAACTTCTATGACGACTTGGACTCAACATTTCAAGATTAAAAAAAAACTCTAACATCATTTTGGGTGACTTTTGAAAATTGCGTTGACAAGTTCGGATACGAAATACGGAACGAAAAGGTGATTATCTTGCTGACATTGCAAAAGCAAAAGGGTTAAAAATCTAGAATATTTTCTTCAAGAAGAAGCCTAAAGGAGAATTAACTAAGATGAGCCTCGACCATGAAACAAAAAAGCAAAACAAAATAGACTACAATCCAGCTGACAAAAGCGACTCTGTGAAAGATGTACAGGTCCTAAACCAATTCAATGTACGAAGTGACCATAGAATGTTGAGACGCATAATTCAAATTAAAACTAAAAGAAATCATCGAAAAAGTTGTGTGCCAAGCAGCAACCATTCAACGTACAGAAAGAACTCACCCAATCCTTCAAACACGGACTGGTAAAAATAGATCTGAAGTTCTTGCAGAACCAGAAGAGGTCAACGACAACACTAAAATCAACGAACCCTACGACAGAATCAAAAACCCTCTAATCAAAGTCAAGTCAAAGAACAAACAAACCGTCAACGGACCAGGGATTCCATTGATAAACGCAGAAATCTCAAATCACCGACAATAAAAAAAGAAGATATTGAAACAATTGAAACAAAACAATCGGGAAAAGAGAGAGAGAGAGAGAGAGAGAGAGAGAGAGAGAGAGAGAGTAGATAGCAGAAGATACATAGTAGTAATTATTGAGAAAATTCTCGAAAAACAATGTAGGTTTCAGAATTATAATCAAAACTCTAAGTACAATAAGAAGACAAATGACTAGCGTGCTTGGAGAGAATGGATACGTAATAACTGAGAGGTACCGAATAGTCGGACGCACCTGAAAATTCTATAAAAAATTCTTTTCTTCCAAGCAAGAGTCCAAACTCAAAGACTGGGAAGTACAAGTCACGAACCTCCTGGTCAAAGATATCTCGTAAATTACTCAGTGTGAGGTATAAGAAGCCATTAAGCAATCAAAAAAGGCGAAGTCACTTCGGCCAGATATCAGCGCCATCAACCTACTCAAAGAGGCTGGTAAAACCATCACTTGGAAACTAGCCAAGCTATTCACCAAATGCTTCAAACAGAGTGAAGTCCTAGGTAACTACAAAACAATCAATCAACTCAACTGCACGTACACATATTTTACCAGAGTGATCACCAACCAAATCACTAAGAAGTTAGATGAAAAACCGACCATGGGAACAGGAAGGCTTCAGAAGGAGTCAGTTATTAATAAGATTGGAAGAGAAAGCAGCAAAATACAAAATGCCACAATTTTTCACATAACCGCTCCTAAAACTTGTGGACATGGATTATATCCACCAGTTCTTTATTTTGTACGAGGTAAAAATCTAATCATTTCTATTTCAAACAGAAAATCTGCACAGAACCCAATTCATTGTAATTCAATAATAAACATGTACCAGAAAAGGTGCTTTTTAGAAAAAAATCTTTTGAGGTACACAGAAAGCTTTTCCATCATTGAGATTATAAATTTCAATAACCTGAGCGGACTATTTTTTAAAAAATTTTCAATATAATTAGTGTTGGTGAGACAATTTAAGTAATGCAATTAAAAACAAAAGATAAGGCTTTAGGAGTGGTGGTTTTGTAATCAATGAATATATCCGTATTTTTTGAATAACATATTACAAAATAAATTACGAGGGAGGAGCAAACATGGAAAGAGAAAAAAGAGAGGAAAAGAAAGGAAATTGAGTGCCTCTTTTGAAGTATGAATGCCTGTACAAAAAAAAATCACCAAAATTCAAAACATCCTGGGAAGAGGTCAAGTTCTTGAATGGAGGGGTGATTATCGCTGGCAATTAACGAATTTGGCGTGTTTTCGTTTTTGGCGAAGCAAAGATTGAACATTCCAACGATTTTAGCAAATCTTTCGCAATTTAGGCGAATCTAGCCATTTCAACTATTAAAAAATGGCTATAAAAAGTCTAAAAGTGTTTAATGCTTCCTAGAGGTCAATTTAACGCAAATTTATCTCAAATTAACAGTACTGGGAGAGATACCCTGAGTAATTGACCCGGGTGAAACCAATATAAATCTATTAGTAATCTCAAATCGCAATAGGCAGGTCACACTGCAAAAATGTCAGACAACCAGAGATCATGTGTGAAACTGTAGCCGACAGAAAATTTGATAGTGTGACGATTTAGATAGCTTGAAAAAATGATGATGCCACGACGCATGCGATAGGGAGATCTGGTGATTCTTTGGGAAGATCTATGTCCAATGACGAACGGTAAAAGATTGATGATGAGTATGAAGTTTAAAACGCTTCGGACGCATTTTTGGTACCAGTGGCTATGCCACAAAATTCAAAATATTATGAAATCTAATGACTGTAATGAATTTCTAATGCTAGATGAAAACCAACTAAAGGAACAAGCTGGATTCAGAAATAGCTGCTCGACCATCGCCAATCTCCATTCAATGAAACAACGAAAAGCGGAAATAGTAGAACATAGAATGCCTCTAGGTGTTAACTTTGAAAAAGCATTCGACTCAGTAGATATCCCCAAAGTCATTGACAATTAGTACAACAAGGCATAGAACCTGTATTATCCAGAGTAGTACAACATATATACCAATACAAAAGTTCATTTGTCAGGCTACATGAAAACTTTGAGCCCGTTTAACTAGAAGAAGGACAGAGGCAAGGTGATACCATCTCACCCAAACTCCTCACAACCTACCTTCAGATGATCTTCTGAAACCTAGACTGGGAACACAAAGGGATCAGTATAGAAGGCGAATACTTAAGTCACCTAAGATTTGCTGACAACGTTCTTTTTGCCAAGAAATTTCATGATCTTCGAATAATGTTAGAAGAATTAAACGATGGAAGCAAAAAAGTTGGCCTCCGCGTGAACTTCAGCTATATATATAAATATATATATATATATATAAAGAAATCAAGCAAAGAATTTCATTGGGTTGGCAAGTTTCTGGTAGACAAGCTCGATTTAAGAAAAACAAGAAAACTGTAGTCCTAAAAAGAAGGTTATACGACCTATGCATCCCCGGATAGTCACGTATGAAGCATAGTCATCGAACCTAACTAGAGAATGGTCTTTTAAGAACCATGCAACATACACTTCAGAGAATCATCCCACAGGGAGATCATAAGTCAGCACAGTTTATTAGAGAAAAGACAGGAGTCCAACTTAATACAAAAACCATTTGAAAATTAAAATGACAATGGGCTAGACATGTTGCAAGAATGGCCTACAACCACTGGAGATCGTACACACGACACGGATCCTCAGATATCATATGTGAAGATTTGTCTGTCCGAAAAATAGATGGCGTGTCAAGCTAGACAAATTCAAAAAATACTGGCTACACGACGCCCATGATAGAGAAGACTGGCGAATCTTGGACCATGTATGTGTCCAATGACTGACACTAAAAGGATGATGATGATATTGATAACAATAACTGTTTGACATCATTATCCATATCTATAGTGAACTGATTCTTCTATATTACTTATGTACCGAGGACGTGTTGGCTTGTGTGAGATCATGATGATGATGATGATGATGATGATGATGATGATGATCATCATCATCATCATCATCATCATCATCATCATCATCAGTCTTTTAACGTCCTCCGTGGACAAAAACCTTCCCCAGGATTCGCCACACTTCTCTATCATAGGCGTCACAGAGCCAGTGTTTCCTGAATCTGTCTAGTTCATCTCTCCGTTCTGTCGGCGTCGGTTTCTCATGTGATCTCTGGGGATCCATGTTGTGAGTCATGATGTCTATCAGTTGTCTTTCATTCTTGCAACATGGCCTGCCCATTGCCATTTGAGTTTTTTAGTAGATTCTATGATGTCACGGACACCCATTCTCTTCCTTATATACTGTGCTGTCTCGTAATCTCTCCATATAAGGTTGAGTATGATTCTCTCATGCGCACTTTGCATGCTTCTCATTCCCGTACCAAGCAAATGTAGTACATACAGACCTTTGCGTAAAATATTTGAAAAAAATCGTCGAGATCGTTGTTTACGTAGCCAAGAGGACAACTTCAAAGGAGATTGTTGGAACAAGGTGTAATTTTTTTCTTCAGTTATTTTTACGATCAGATTTCCTTCCCAAACTTCTACATACGATGTAGCACCTCGAATACAAAAAGCAGTGCAAGCAAATAATTTCTGGTTCGAGGCAAAAATTTTTGGAGGTGATTTAAACAATATGTGAAATGAAAGCACGAGTTTATTTTTCTGTGAACAATCCAGTAAGGATGTAAACAAAATCAGTTCACATATGCCCCTCACGTGGAGAACGAATCGGCACCCGAGGACAAGCATCCTCGACTGTAAAAAATATGTCTCGGGTTTGTTGCATAGTTTGCAATTCATTTTCACAAAGTTTTTAACTCGGTCGCAATCTATGCCCAAGGATGGAAACAAGTATAGAATCTCCAAACACATTCACCCCGACCCAATACGCAAGCTTTTACATCATCATCATCATCATCATCATCATCATCATCATCATCATCATCATCATCAGTCTTTCAACATCTATCGTTGGACATAGACCTTCCCCAGGATTCGCAACACTTCTCTATCACGGGTGTCGCGGAGCCAACTCGTATAATGAACAGTGTGGCTTTTTTGGTTCTCTTGGTTGTCCGTAACTTCCTCTTGAAAGCAACATTTTTGCTAATAATAATATTTCCCATCCACTATTGAGACGATCCACAAGAGAGGAAGAAATCAAGTGAAGAATAACCCTTGGATGGCAAGCTTTCGGCAAAACAAGCCAAACCTTTGAAAACAAGACAATCCCCATAATCCTAAAAAGAAGAGTATACAACCAATGCATCCTCCCGATAGTCACTTATTGAGCTGAGACATGGAACCTCACCAAGAGACAGACCTGCAAACTGAGAAGCACGCAACGTACGCATGAGAATCATGCTCAACCTCATATGGAGCGATTACAAGACAGTACAATATATCAGAAAGAAAACGGGGGTCAGAGACATCATAAAATCCATTAGAAAACTCAAATAGCATTGGTCTGATCGTGTTACAAGAATGAAAGACAACTGATAGACATAATGACTCACAACATGGATCCCCAGAGATCACATGCAAAACTGAGGACGACATAATATAGGGTGGAGAGACGAACAAGACAAATTCAGAAAATACTGGCTACGTGACGCCCATGATAGGTGGATCATCTGGAAGGTCTATGTCCAACGAAGGACGTTAAAAGACTGATGATGATTGAGACAATGGACACTTCCACTTTTACGAATTTGTTATTTTCCTTTCCTCAAGCGAATCATCGAATAGAAATAAAATGGAGGTATTCGCGCTACACCCCTTCTCCGCTATTGCAAAAAAGGGTGGAAAGCAAAAGTAGCGTTCAGCATTTGTTTTGTCAGCGAGCACTTATAGAGGTAGCCAACAACCTTTTTTCCATTCTCTACTAGACTTAGATCTCCTGTAACTACCATCACTCCAAACCAATTAAGATATGATATCCTCATGATTGGTGGGTCTGGGAACGCTAAAAAAATGTTCCCCATACGAACAATTGATAATTCTTTCTTAGCTTTGAGCTATTTTGGCTCACGAAAGGGTTTCATATGAATGCTATACTTTTGCATCGTAGGCAAACCTACATACTTACGAATTGCTCGAGGGGTTTTAATTACTTATTTCTATAAAAACTAAATAAAATTGTGTTGCTTGCTAAACGAAAGGCAAATATATACCTGCATATGAATATATTTGAATGTCTCTGAATCTTATTGCTAACATTGGATAGTGATAAATTCCAGTGTACTAAAACCAATCACCCTTCTTCTCCTGTTTTAAAATTAATTGATATTTCCTTAATGATATCAATTAGATATTCATTTGAACTCTGCTTATCCAACCTTTGAATTGAAAAATATTTAACAGTTGCAAACTTTTGACAATCAGTCTATAAATGTAAATTAGGAAGCACTTTGCATGAAACTGATAAATACACTTTAATCATGAACCTTTGAACTGCAGCATCATCATTGAAACAGAACCTAGTCGGTTATTCAACGTATCTTTTATGTTTGTTCCTGTTTAGAACGCAGCTTGACAGTAGGTGGCCTTTTTTAAGATAAAATCATCGTTCTCTCTCTCTTTCTCCATCGTGGATACAAAAAGCAATGGGAGAGAGATGCTTGATAGGATTATTTAGTCACCTCTATCTTTCGCTGATTTGGAGCATCGTAGTAGCTTTGTGGGGTTAAAACGAACCCCGAGAGACTGGAACAAAAAAATTTATCTGCGATATGATATTAGAAAAAACACATCTAACTACAGAGAGGCGAAAGACTACTGAAAAACACATCGTACATGAACATACCACGAGCAAGACTATGCGGCACATACAAGATGAAAGAAAAAAAGGGGTACCTGCAGCAGTGGAAGAAGTACACCAAAGAAGATTAGTCAAAGGTGCAAATATATAGTGAAAGGATCTGCCGATACACTCAGAACCGTAATTTCCAAAACAACGGAAGAATTTTACCAAGGCCCGAATGGAGAATGAAGACAATACATAAAACCGGATTTAACTGAGGCAAGGAACTTTTGGAACAATACATGAAGATGCAAAAAAAAAAAAAAATAATGGGTCTTTAGAATGGCTACATCATCATCATCATCATCATCATCATCATCATCATCATCATCAGTCTTTTATTGTCTGTTGTTAGACATAGTCCCTCCACAGGATCATGGGCGCCGCTGAGCCAGTATTTTCTGAATCTGTATAGTTCATCTCTCTATCTTGTATTCTGCCTGCCCTGGTTTTGAATGTGATCTCTAGGGATCCATGTTGTAAATACTGATGTACATCAGTTGTCTACTATTCTTGCGACATGACCGGCCCATTGCCATTTGAGTTTTCAGTGGTAGATTCTATGATGTCTCAAACTCCCGTTTTCTTCCTGATCGACTGTGCTGTCTTGTGATCTCTCCATTCGAGGTCCAGGATGATTCTCTTATGCACTCATTGCATTCTTGTCAGTTTGCAGATCTGTCTCTTGATTAGGTCCTATATTTCAACTACATAAGTGACTGTTGGAGGGATGCATTGATTGAATACTCTTCTCTTTGGGGTTATTGAGATTGTCTTTTTTTGTAGGTTAGGCTTGTTTTGCCGATAGCTTACCATCCTGGAATGATTCTTTGCTTGATTTTTGTGGGTTTCAAAGAGATTCGTTGTCCAAGGTAAATGTAATGGTCTACTTTCCCCAGTTTTGCATCTTCGATTTTGACAGTCATATTCTTATTCACGGTGTGGTTGTTGCAAATGATATTCATTTAGTGAAGTTCATGTGTACACCGACTTCGTTTAGTTTATCTAGCTTTAGTTTGAAGTTGTGTAGGTTCTCTGAGAAAAGGACGGTATCGTCTGCAAATCTGAGGTTGCTCAGATATTTGCCATCTATTTTGATTCCTCTATTCTGCCAAGCTGGTATCGGCTTGTCTTACTCCTTTTTGGAGGCGGTAGGGTTCAGAGTCTCCATGTAGTCTGGTGAAGGAGTTGCCGTAACTGTACATATTTTGCAGTACCCTGACGTATACAGGTTTTACACCTTGGAGAATAATAGCCTTCATGACCATATGAGTCGAATGCCTGCTTGAAATCTATGAATGCTACAGCGAGTGGCATTTTGTATTCTGCTGCTTTCTCTTTCAGCTGGTCCATTGAATGGAGGGACACGGCAATCATAATGCTTCTACATTAAAAATGGCCAGATCAGTGATTTCCAAAGTGAGTGCTACCACCCCCCTCGAGGCAAACATTGGAAGAGAAAAGGACAAGACGGGGTGTAGGAAGTCAAAGGGATGGTAGGTAGCTTTCGATGTTAAAGTGGTAGTAGGGACCTCAGTTAAGGCGGTGGTAGGAGGTGCTGGAAGTTGAAGTGGTGATAGTGGTATGCTGAAAAGCAAGATGGTGGTAAGCGGGGCCGTTGGAAGACAAGACGTGATGAGTACAAATTGAATTTCAATGTATCATTTTTAACCGACTTTACGGGTTGGGGTAGATGAAACATGCTCTAAATAGGGGAGGGGAGTTCGGAAAGAATTGGAAAACCCTTGCTTAAATGATATTAAAAAAAAGGAACCCTAAGCCATAGACGAAGGAGGGCAATTCGTATTAAATATAACCAGCAATGGCCTAACTGCTTGAATGACAAAGGGATGTGTAAGTTAAATTGTCGGAGTCGGAGGTTCAAACCACAGAGCTGCTCTGACATGCAAGGACGATCAGCGGAGATCTAGAGATCTGAGGAGACTTACTGTCACTCATCAAGCAACTGGTATTGAACTTCAAACTTTTAAACGGCTGCACACTGAGAGTGTAAAGGGGAGGACTTGAGACTTGAAATGACAATCTTCAGCGTTGATCACCAGGCTATTGGTGTGATAATAATAATAATAATAATAATAATAATAATAATAATAATAATAATAATAATAATAATAATAATAATAATAATAATAATAATAATAATTGCTAGACATATAAGGACTGCAACACTAAATCTTAGCAGAGGCCTAACAGAGGAGGGAAAATGTAAGCGGAGATGTGAACCACAGCACTGGCGTGATAGGCGAAGGGGAGAAGAGATGTGGGCTGAAGACCTGAGGAGACTTATTGTCACTCAGCCTTCAGCAATGACCACCGGGCAACTGGTGTGAAACTGTAAAGCACAGTATTACTGTGGTCTATTGAGGAGAGGAGGCTCGGAGACTTGAGGAGACTTGCTGTCACTCAGCCTCCAGCGGTAAAAACGGGAAAAATACCAGGACCTAGCAAGAGAGTTAAAAAAAATGTGGAACATGAAAACCAGGGTAGTACCGGTCATAGTGGGCGCACTAAGAACTGTTCCTAAAACGCTGAGGGTGAGACTGGAGGAGATCGGGATTAGGGGAAGGATAGAGACCGTACAGACCACAGCACTACTGGGAACTGCACGGATACTGATGAAGGTGCTAGAGATATAAGTACTGCAACGAATTGTTGCTCTGTCATGAAATGCGAAAGAGAGAGGAGACGTTAGCTGAAGACCTGAGGAGACTTATTGTCACTCAGCCTTCAGCGATAACCACTGGGCAACCGGTGTGAAACTGTAAATCGTAGAATTACCTATGAGTACTAGGAGAGGAGGGCTGGAGACTTGAGGAGACTTGCTGTCACTCAAACTCCAGCGGTTACCACCAGGCAACTGGTGTGAGATTCCAAATAATAATAATAATAATAATAATAATAATGATAATAATAATAGTAGTAGTAGTAGTAGTAGTAGTAGTAGTAGTAGTTTATCTTTCTCTCTCACCACCTCTTTCCTTCAGCGATATGGACCCCGACGGGTGGTGAAAGAAAGAGGGTGGACTGCAAAAGCTATAACATTCTTATACACCCGCTCCCCTCTCTCTAAATCTGTCTCTTCAATGACCACTGTTGGATCCCAACTGCGGTGAAAGAAAGAGGATTGGTTGCAGTAATGATAATCATCATAATAGTAATCTTGCCCAAATCTCTGGGGACCTTTTTTCTTCGTGAGATCCAGAAGATAATGCTTCAAGGCACTGTCCGTATACTTAGAAGAACACCATCATCTATTGAATACTAATGTATAGTGGAACATAAAACAACACAGGAAAAACTGCTGCAAACAAAATAAGACCTTGGAGGGAAAATAATGTCTATCAACGCAACCTTCTTTGGTGCCAAGTTGTTGGTAACGACTTGGCAAAGAAATGCTGACAATAGAGATGATGGTGATGGTGCTACTACTACTACTACTACTACTACTACTACTACTACTACTACTACTACTACTATTACAGTCCAGCCTCCTTCATTTACCACTTCACTGTATATTTTGCTAATTTTTGGTACCTAGTGCTGCAAGAGAAAAAGGGTTATCTGAAAAATAATGAAAATAATGATAACACAATCAATACCCTCTCCCCCCCTATCACTCTCTCACCAATCTAGGTCCTAATGCAGCAGTAAACAGGGGGGGCAGAAGACTGGCACAAGATCCAATGAGGATGGTGAGTTGCACAAATCTAGCTAGTGTGAAAGGCCATGCCTGACTTGGAACCGAGCATTCAAAAACTTTGCTTTCTTTGTTCAGGTTCGAACACCGATCATTGAAGCGAGTGTGCAATACACGTCGATCCTGGGATCAAAAAAATTTCTTTTCTTTCACGAGAGAGAGTCTGGCCTTCTCTTATGCACACGCCCCCCACAGCCAATGTTCTATGATTAGTGCCTTTACGCTGCGTATGGCTTCAGCCATCTCGGCCCTACTCTCTTGGACCCCTCGATATGGAAAATATCTAGAGAGAATAATCAAGTGAAGCTGCTGTGTGATCTCACCATTATCCGTTATCCTTCAAATTTGATGAGACAAATGAGAGAGAGAGAGAGAGAGAGAGAGAGAGAGAGAGAGAGAGAGAGAGCAGGGAAGACAATCAGTTTTGCTCCCATCAATTTTTACATTTAATGCTACGACTATCCCACTTGTAAACTACTCATGGAATTAGAGGGGTAACTATCCGGTCGAAGTCTTCTTTCCCTTTCATTGCTATACTTATTTTATTGCTTTCCCTGAAAAGACGGCACTTTCACGTAATTCTTTACTTGAACAAACATGCGGGCTTAGAGGACAAACAATGTTAGGATATGCATCGAAGAATGGTTATTAGATGGGCAAGAACTTCGGAGATCCACTAAGGACGATATCGTAGTGTCTTCCATAGAAACAAGATTATCTTCTTAGCAAGATTTCATGAAAATACCAGGAGTGACATCCGTGGAAAATGACAATTATCCTCCATGGCGAGTTTTTAAGAATGTCTGAATGCTCACACACACACACACACACACACACACACACACACACACACACACACACATACACACATATATATATATATATATTCTCACGTATATATATGTATGTATATATGTAGTCTGGAAAGCCTCGCAGCTTTAAACTCTCATTATTGAAATTTTTTTCTTTGTTTCTTCAGTCACTTGTTCCCTAATATCTGTCAATGCAATTTATGTAATTTTCTTATACATATATATATATATATATATATATATATATATATATATATATATATATATATATATATATATATATATATATATATATATAATCCATATATATATATATATATATATATAGATAGATAGTGAGAGAGAGAGAGAGAGAAAGAGAGACAAACAGACAAACAGACAGATAGACAGATAGACAGACGGATAAAGAGACAGATACACAGATAGAGAAGAAAGAGGATATCTGCCGTTGAATGATGGTGAGCAACAGTTTCGCTGACCATTATGAAAATGTTCTTGTCTACGGAAAAACACATGTCTTCCCCCCCCCCCCGTTTTTCCCCTCTCTCCCTCTGTCTGTCTCCGTCTGTCCCTCTCACATATAGTAGTACATTGTTACTTCGGTTAATTCTCATAGATTTTGAAAATTAAACATATTACAAAACACTTAAACCAGTAACTATTATAGATCTTTTGATCGATAACTGTTTATACGTTAATCCAAAATTGGTCATTTACTGAAAATATCTATTAAAATAATTTTCGGCCATATTTCATATAATCAAAGTATTGCACGCAAGTTTACTTCTCGTTCGAATCCAAGTCTTCATTCTGAATTTCTGCAGTCTAGGAACGCCGAAAGAAATTCCCATATTAATTGATAGTAATTGCTTCTTCTCTTTGCACCATTTCAGCTCACAAAAGGTTTCATAGAAACAACCTGCTTTCAGAAATCGGGCATAACAAGTATTTGAGAGAAAATTAGGCGAACTGTTGTAAAGGAAAATTGTCAGTGTGAAACCGGTCGTCAACCTTCACAACTATACTATTTCTCAGAATTTCTAATGTAAACTTTTGCTTTTCAAAGGTTTAAGTTGAATAAACAAACCGTCGATAACGACAATATATAAATAAATAAATGGAAAACTCTAACATGAATTCGAAACTTTTCTCCCGCCCATTGAAATAATAACATCATGCCTTGACGGTGAAATGTACAACTCATGTCGCTTGGAATTTATTTATAAAAAAGACTAATAGAATTTGATATTATGCGGATCATCATCATCATCATCATCATTATGATAATCCTTTTAGCGACTGTTGTTAAACATAGACCTTCCCAAGATTCACCAGACCTGTTTATCATGTACGTTAGGGATTACATTCTTGTCTAGTTCATCGTGTCGTCTTATTTTTGTCGGCTTAAGTTTCGCGTATGATCTCTTGGGATCCACGTTGAGTGTTGCGATGTTTACCTGTCTTTAAGTTGTTTTGGTCAGGTTCAATGTTTTAGCTCCATAAGGGGCTGTTGTGCGATATTCTAAACAAATTAGCCCTTTTTTTTAAAGAATAAGCGAGATAAATCTTTTCTTTGTTTTTATTTATACTATAATACTATTTTCCGGATTTAAATTTGGTGTGTTTTGGAGGGGAAATCAGCCAAATTCGTTTTGTTTTTTTAGAATAAACTTGAAATTAATATCATTCAACCAATCTGCAGTCTGATATAAAAAAGTTTTTCGTATCCAATTTCTCAATTAATTCTCTGTTCACGCATGCGTGTGTCCATACACACACACACACAGAGGCTCACACACGCATGTAAAGGAACGCAGGCACACTCACAAATACAGGTGTGCATACACATGCCAGGGCATAGACACACACACACATATGCACAGTCACAAAAGCCCAAACAGGCACACACATAAAGTGAAAGACACTCGAAGTGGAGTGCACCGACAGAGACATCAATACAATCATTGGCACAGATATACACAAGCACAAACCCACAGGCGTGTACACACACACACACATGCACACATACACACACATATACACAAACAAACTCACTTTTTCACTCACAAAGTCGTAGGCTTACACACGTAAAGGTACAGACAACAACACATATACTGACAGAGTGATAAACTCACAAATACAGGCATACACAGGTACATACGTCCTTGCACACTTGAATGCACTGACAAACACTCACACACACATGTATAGACAGATGGCTGCATGCATAAAAGTTCTCACATACGCGCACACTTCCATTTAGAATCGAACGTGGCTTGACACGGACCAAGTGTATTACGCTTCCATAGTTACTTGCTGACTGATTCCAGAAAGATTATTTTAAAATTCAATTCGAAATAGAAGAACTTCATATAAAAGAGAATTGTTTTTTCAGAATCAGAACTGTTTGTTCAGTCAGGACATGTATGGCCCAAAATACAAAAAAACAAAAACAAAAACAAAAAACCTTTTTTCACGTGACAATCATTAAAAAAAAAACGAGAAAAAAAACTCACCTGTAAAGATGGCTGCCAGTTATTTTTACAATGACGGATTTTTAAACTCTATGTCCTCTAATAAATTGAAGCATCTGTATTGTATATTTCAAATTCAGGCAGCTGGAATTTTCACATTATAAACAAGAAGCTTTCTATCATCGCCTAATAGTTAACTGAGCCAATTCATTATTAATAAATAGTCGGACAGCAGACAATACTAAGTTATGCGAATTTAGCATAGAAGTAATAAAGACAAAATGAAAAGGAATTTCTGAATGGTTCCGAGAACAGAGTAATACACATAACTTGTTTTCAAGTGAATGTTTCTCGTATTGATTTTGACTGTTGTTTGTCAATTGTTTTATTGCTTTTTATTGCAATTAAGACAGTGAACGATCCAAAGGTGCATGTGTGGAAGTGGTCGGACTTTATGGTGTGGGGAGTTGTCTACCATAATAGTAATGCAAAATAAATTTCCACCTGTCGTTCAAAAACAACGGCTTCGAGATTTTCTGGGTATTTCTCTTCAGTGTTACCAATATTCATACTTATTATCTGAATCGAAATAATTCTAAAGAATGGAAGTCATGAGTGATGATTTTTATTTAGAAAATATGAGGGAAGAACTACATTATTCAATTTATTTATTTCTATTAGATTTCTTAAGAACTGCTGATCCAAATAACTTGAATCTCAACAACGAACTGCCTCATGTGCTGACTAATATATCTGAAGAATGCAAACTTTCTATAATCACCAGTATATATATATATATATATATATATATATATATATATATATATATATATATATAATAGGATGTGGATTTGCTACACAAACAAGTTTATGTTTCTGCCCAGAGAGGGCAGAAGCATGAACTTGTTTGTGTAGCGAATCCACATTCTATTATATATTTCCAGCTTGACTCTAAAACAACTTGACTTTCGAAGTATAGAGTTGGATGTGTGGAATACTTTCTGAAATAAATCCATCACATATCAGACGTTGCTTTTCATTATACTATACTGCTAACCTGATCTGTACCATATATATATATATATATATATATATATATATATATATATATATATATATATATATATATATATATATATACACACACACACATATATATGTGTGTGTGTGTGTGTGTGTGTGTGTGTCAGATTTAATTTATGAGAAAACATCATTTTTAATGGATATATTACGATTAGTTTTGGAAATGTATTTTCTCATTCGATAGGTCTTTGACGGGGATGTTAAATGGCCAATCGGTCAACAATACGAATCTGTGGGCGAAGCTCTAATATTCTCGAGGAAGGCATGGAACCATCTCTTCCCCCAACAGTGATGGGTAAAAAAGTAAGACTGACTGGGCTTTGTAGGCAACCAGTCGAAGAGACAGACAATTCTGGTTTCAAAACCAACCTAAACAGGAGTGGGCGTCGTCAGTCTCTCTCGCCCTTCACACATCCATGATGAATTCATCTGTGGTGCAACCGCGATCTTGCTCTGAGTTACAGGATGATAACAAGACTAATGCAACATCTGGTAATATGTTTGTTCACATCCATTTCAGTCTGTTTCTATCTACTGCTCTCAAACTGCTTCAAAAAGATCTATCTATCCATCGATCTCATGGTGTTCAGATCTATTTGCTTTTTCTTTTATTACTTATTCTATCTGGTTATCAATCGTCCATTTGCAGTTCGATTACTTTAGGAACATAAATATCTAACTATTTCGAGATCGTCACCTGATATGGCATCTGTAAATACAAAGATATCCGATGTTGAAACATAAAAGTTTCCCCTTGTCTTCCTCTGCACCAGGATCAGAAGCATTTGGCCCTAAATTAGAAAAAAAAAGTCTTCTTGTATAGACATTTTGCTTAAAAATTTCCAGTCGATCAGGCCTAGAATCTTAATTGCTCGTCGACGGGAATAATCAGATTCTAAATTGGGCAACTTTATATTAGTCTAAATGTCAAAGAGTTGAATTTGCGCCAGAGTTATATCTGTTGGAAGATTTCTAATTATTTTTTCATTGCAGCGGCAAGAAAAACAAATGGTGTCTTGGCTTCGATTGGACGGCTATGGTGTTTGGCCGACCCGACGGACTCTACTCAACCCACTCAGTTATTCAATTTTAATAACCGTTGCCGTTCGTATAATTAGTATATATGCATTGTTTGAATGTGTTTACAGGAGGGTATATTTAGTGATAAAGCTCAAATGTCAGATCACTCACTTTCAGATGTCTGGTAAAGGTTATATATGAAATGAATTAAACTGACACAGTACCTCTGTGATTTGAGAATTGGATTAATTATAGAGGTTATAATCACTATAATTGCAAAATGACAGTGACAAGGAGGAGACCAGAGATGAACATGGACTGTTCAATCTGAATCATTTTATACTCTAGATTTTACAGCGATTAAATGAATATAAAACATAACAGTAATAATAATACTGTATCACATATGTAAGTTGTATACTCTTCTTGGAACCATCAATAATTCTTTCCTGTTTATCAACATTGTATCTAATACAGAATCGTTCACATAAACATGTTCAACTAAAATAAAATTAGAATTCATGTTATTCTTTCTTTGTTCTTCTTTTGTTTCTCAGAGCTGCAATCCCTCTCTGTGCTCTATTCAATCAATTTTTTGATGAGCCAATAATCCTTATTTTTTTTCAGGTAGAACAGGGCCTACGTTGATGTAGACGTTCTTGGATTTTAACCCCAGGGCAACACCTCCCCATTGCACTAGAAGGAGAGGGCTATGAGTCACCTGGACGCCTTCACGGTACAGGTGCTGAGGGACTTCAACTTTGCCTCGTGATGTCCGACATTGAACCCAACCTTGTGTCACGTTTTCTCTTGCGTGGAAGTGAATAAATCATAACTTCTGTTCTTATTCTTGATAATCACGAAGCTAAGCTAAGTATGGCTCAATTGATTTGATGTAAGACTTAATCTGAAACAAGCCACAAGTTCAGAGCCCCCAGGAAGGACCTAACTCACTGCAGAAGTACTGATCTGAGAGAGTTGTCAGTCACAACAGCACTGTTTGGTGATTCAATAAAAAATACCTAGCTTATATTTGTCCTGATATACACTGATTTTATCGAACTAGTGTCCTGATCTTGGTCATTTTAGTCACAACACTTCCGCTGTTGCATTCTCCAGCCTTTTTAAGGCGACTGTTGTACGTCGAAACCTCTGGGAATTTATAACCGAACCCTCCACTCAATCTCAGGGTAAAAATTGTTCTCATTCAGCTTTTGAAATCCACTGTTACGAAATACATCAAGGGACCTGAAAAATGGTAAAAAAAAGGTACAACGGCCGGAACATTGTGACTATAACTATCAAAATGGGAACAGCAGTTCAAATAAACCAGTGCATATCATCAAAGAAAATCAGACGATTCATAAGTTAAGTCTGACATCAGCCCACATTATTGGGAGGATCGAACTCACTTCACTGGTGGATGGTTTTTTGACAATCATAACACCTTTCAACTTTTTTCTCGCCGAACCCTGAAACCTATGAAACTTGGCTTTACACCACTTTTTGCTATTGTGGAAAGTGAAAAAAGGTTCAGCGCAGTTTCACCCACCCATCCTTATATACCATATATGTAGGGATTGGGATCACTAACAAGAATTGGGATCACTAACAAGAATTGGGATCACTGACAAGAATTGGGATCACTAACAAGTGTTTGCCACATGAAATAATAGTAAATGCTTCTTCACTTTAGACCACTCTGGCTTCCAAACTCTTTTGATAGGAACGCTCTACTTTTGGATACTGGAGATCTGTACCAACGAAATTCACAAATACGCACACATACATGCACATGCGCTCACACGAACGTACTTATGCTTATAGCTGAATGTGTTCACTATACACGTGTATATATATCTATATATTCTGTTAAGGTAGTAGAGGTTAATAGTAAGCTTATGCGCAGCTTTTCGTTGCCTTTTCTATCACAAAGTGTCCGACAGACATGCTCCTCGGCCTCCAGATATGACTGCTGGAATTCGGGAGAAATATTTCTAATTTAAAAAATCTTGAACATATAGGCAGAATACGTTGTGCTGAAAAAGTAACACATGTTTAGCAACTCAGGGGTGAGACAAGGTGATACCAGCTCATTCAAACTCTCGACTGCCTCGAGATGATCTTCAGAAACATAGATTGGGATAATCAAGGAATCAAAATAAACGGTGAATACCTGAGCAAACTCAGATTTGCAGACAACATTGCCCTTTTCGCAGAGAACCTACAAGACCTCAGACGAATGCTCGACGAACTAAATGAAGAAAGCAAGAAAATTGGCCTACACATGAACTTCAGCAAAACAAAAACCATTTTTAACAATCGCGTTGGAAATAAGAACAGACCGACTAAAATCAGAGACGCAAAACTGGAGAAAGTAGACCACTACATCTACGTAGGACAAAAAATTTCCATGAAAACTCTCAAATGAAGAAGAAATTAAGCGAAGAATAACTCTAGGATCGTAAACCTTCGGCAGAGCAAGCTCAAACTTCAAAAACAGGAGAATCCCATGAATCATAGAAAGAAGAGTATATAATCAATGCATCCTCCCGATAGTCACCTATGGAGTTGAAACATGGAACATAATCAAGAGACCGACCTGCAATGGCAATGGGCTGGTCATGTTACAAGAAAGACAGAAAACTGATGCACATCACGATTCACAACATAGGTCCCCAGAGATCACTGTCCGACGACGAATGATAAAAGACTGATGATGATGATAATGGCAACATATGTGGGACGATGACGAAGTAAAGCTGAAATTTCCTGAATTATTACTTTCATCGAAAAATAAAATAAAATGAAAACAGTTTTATTCACGAAAGTTCCCGTTCTTGTAATCACTGTTATACAGCTCTCTCTAAGCTTTTCTGACATTTTAATTGCTTTAAAGCTTTATTGCCAGAGATTATGATTTCCTGTCACCTAGTTTCAGCCCACGGACAGAGATGATTACCGGGGTGTGACTAAAGTGATAGTATTTTATACATGTTTGAATCAAATATCTATCTATTCATCTATCAATCTATTCATTTGCAAGTGAAAGCATGTGTACACGTGTTATGATTGTATTTGTTCCGTCTCAGGGTTCCTCTACGGCAGGATTAATTGAAAGAGATTTTTTGATGAATCCACTTAAAATAATGTCACAGAATGTCTTTAATGCTTTTCTTAAAAGTATTTCAACGATACTAGTTGGATTGTCTGTCGTACTTTATCATTGTAATAAAATTGTTTTTTTTTTTTTGGTTTAGCTTGAAACCAACTTTGTGTTTTTTTATTGTCGGTTAGTATCCATGCAGCGATATTTTGAATCGTGTGCTGTAGATGAATGTTTTGAAATATATATATAACCTTTAAGAGAACCGGAATGAGTCGATTCCAACCTCTGAATAAAACGTTAAAATCGTTCCACTCGCTCTGAATCCCGGCACTCTACCACTAAACTGCTGCTCTCATTTCATGAATATACACAAGCGTGCCTGAAAAAATGGTCCAGATACGATTAGAAAAAATTCCTCTGAATTCCATGAACTAAAAATTTTTTATGATTGCACACAAAGGGTAAACATAAGAAACAGTAAATGAATATCTCATTTGATCTTCCAGCTTCTACAAAAAATCAACAAATATATAATATTATTATTCTCGGACGCCATTGCACAGACTATCTCTGTAAAGTTACTTTTCTATTTGTTATGATTGTATCTATTGTTTGGCTTGACCAGAAGATAATTACAAAGGACGTTTTTTGTCTGCAAGGTTTTAATGGATCGAGAAAAATAGGTGTTTTTCCGTCTGGAAGACGACATTTCTATGAGGTTAGAGTCTATGCACTGCAGGAAGTAATCGACGACACAGTGTATCCTGGTATTTTACAGTATTTAACATCTAATTAGTCTTGGGAACACCTTGGTTGATAAAGTGTCTCAGACTAAAATGATTTCCCCATTACGTCTGAAAATCAAAGATACAATTAAGATTACATTCTTCATTGAATCTTCTTAGAAACCTTTCAAGAGAATTTTTAAACAGCTCAGACCAGCTTTCAACACTGAAAATCGCTTACAAAAGCATGACCTTATCTTTATCCCGGTAACTGAGGACTAAATGACTCTTGTTCTCGATATATTCATGACGCAAAAAGGTTGCTGAAAAAATATTCTAAACTAAAAACACTATCGAGACAACCGTCTAGCTAGCGTCTACCTCGACATACAACTGTTTTCGACTGTCTTTGGCTATTGATTGAAAATCGAAAGTTGATTACCGGTATTTTCATTTTCAAAATCATATTGCATTTATATTGTGTTTTCACAAAAACAGTTATTCAATGATTACGACCGTAGAAAAGTTGGATGTTGGAAAAAGTGATCATGTTAAATATATCTATACATATTTATAACATTATTGGCGCAGTAATTTTATGTTTCAAGTTATTGACAAATTCGTATCAAGCATACTGAGCCTTTTGCAATGATATATATATATATATATATATATATATATATATATATATATATATATATATATATATATATCCTATTTTGCAGCATATGATGACACAATTATCCTCTCAAAATATGATCTTGAAAATCTTCCTACAAGCTTATTTCCGATTCTCCTTCAATAGGTCCGGATAGGCTCTAGATGATTTTATATTTCCAACGTGTATGATTTAGCATGGATCCTATATTCCAGCCAATCTTATATACCGCAAAATGCAGTAAATAATCATTAAATTTTTTCCCCACTTATGTTTGAATAAGGATTTTTACTTCTGCACACGTAAAATTTGTTTCGGTTCGATTGGTTAGTAAGTGTATCCTTGGAAATGATCTTCAACGCAATCTATTTTGAGAATGTCGTCGAGACTGTTTCCCCGGTTAAGAATAAATACACTGAATATACGAAATCTCTCTGAAAAGTATCCAGCCATCTTGATTATCTCGAAAACCAATCGCACAGATTTGATGCTATTTTGAAACTAATCCGATGGGATCTTACGATGTATACGTTAACAGATATTCTCTATTGTGTGATCTTCGTGACTGTTGCATTCGAATGCTATTCTTTAAGTTTTACGTACGGTTTATGACACAGCATTGCAACACCCACGTCTGCAAGGTTTAGCTCCCTGCGTCTTCTACATTTTCTGAAAAGAGATTTCAAAAACCGGACAAGGTTAAAGAGAACGCGATGAGGGAAATGGCGACAATTTCGAATGAAAAATTTGCAGATCGTTGTGAAGAAGTGAAAGGACGATACGATAAGTTCATGAAAGGATGATTTGAAAAAAAAGATAATTTGAAGAAGACTGAAGCGTCATTGCCCCGGGTAGGTTATTTTGGGGTAATATTTAATGACTGGACACCCTCCGGACAAGCTTAGTAGATAAACGTTTTCAAATTGTGTATATCTTCATTGACTGGAAAATACGATTAAACAAGGTATCTCAGAAGATTCAGGGAAGAATATCATCTTGACTGTTCATCTTTGATTTTAAAAAAGATTTGGAAAGGCATTTTATGTAGGTATGTTTCAGTCATATTTGCCCAGCCGTGAGTAGTCTTGTGGTCACCTTTGGTAAACTCAGAGATGTCTGGGGACGCAAAAACAGAGGGTCTTTAAGGCCAACATTGAAAGATTCAGGAAAATCATGTTGAAAGTGCATATTCCGGTCGAGTTTGACACCGACTTGATATGTAGTAACAGAGGACATAGCAAACAAACAATATCAAATTATAAATATGTTAGTTTCATTCAATAATAAGCAATTTAATGGGTGTTCCGTAGTCGAGCAGTTGTTAGTCTTTTAGACTGAAATCATTTCTATCTCATCGACGATAGTGATCATTGTCCCTATCACAGAAGAAGACAGAATTTCAAAAAAGGATTTACAAGCAGATAAGGCGGTAATTTTTACACGCACGGATGTAAATTCATGTCCGCTGTGAATGTCAACTAGAGTAACCTCCCTTCGTGACCCATGGCGGCTAAAATGGCAAGATTTTCCCATTTTTATTTCCCAACTGCTTTCAGTTAACTGTATAGCTAAAAGTGTTGGGTACGTTCGAAAAAAACTGAACACTGAAATCTTTGGATGTTTGAATGTTATGTTCATGAATATATTTAAGAAACTCCCTTCGTGACCCATGGCGGCTAAAATGGCAAAATTGTCCCATTTTTCTTTCCCAACTGCTTTCAGTATAGCTAAAAGTGTCTGGTACGTTCGAAAAAAACTGAACACTGAAATCTTTGGATGTTTGAATGTTCATGAATATATTATTTAAGAAACTCTGAATGTTTTGGATCTTTTTTTTCACATCCAAGAACATATTATGAAAGGAATATTAAGAAGGATCAAAAACATACGATGACTCCCGAAATTTTTATAAAAAATATATTTAAAGAAATAAAAAAATAGACATTCGTATGAATTTTTGAATGTACTGATTGATTGGTACACTCGAAAAAGATTCATAGAAAGGCCCCCTACGATCTTTAAATGGTAATTTCAAAATTTAAACATAAATGATTATTGGAGCCTTTGTATGATTTTTGAGTGTACTCAACCTTAACATCGATCGATTTGATAATGAAACTAAATAAAACAACGAAAAAGTTTGTTTTATTTACCTTTTTATCTGTATTGCTAATCAACATAAGAATTGCCGGTATTGATCTGTTATCTCTGCAATTAAAAGATTAAGGAGGACCTTTATTGAAATGAAATTTTGAATTCAAACTTTCTATCATTTCAAGAGCAATCTTATGATTTTCTAATCGAAGTAAGAAGGTAGAAGCCACAAATTACCTGGTCACTTCTCGGCAACAAATCCAGCTTGGAATTGAAAAGTAAAAAATCAAAGAGTCTAGCAACTTTCAGCCATCTTCAGCCATCTTTAGGGGCCAAGAAGGTGACTCTTGTTGATATTTAGGGAAACTGTGCAAAATGAGTTTTCTCTGTTTCTCTGTACAACACGATTGCCCCATTCTTATTCAATCTTGCGCTGTTCTAAGCTATGCTTAGAAAACATCAATATGCATTCATGATAACAAAAGAAAAAAAGAAAGAAACTCAACATGAATTTGGAATATTTCCTCGTTGATGGTAATTGCCGAAGATGTTCAAAATTTTATTGAAAAAAACCTCGTGTTTTAGTCAAATAGTTCATTGCATTTTGCTTTCACTATCCATTAGTGAGTGGCTAATTTCAATCGATTGATTTAGTCATCGGAAAAGTGAACTTGCTGACAATATACAATTTTTCATCGTTCAGTTTTGTTACATTTGGAAGTTGTTAAAACCAAGTGCAATGAATTCGAACAGGACTGATTATTCTGAAGATCAGTCAAGGTACACAGTGTTTCTGGTGTCTTGCTGGACATTTCATATACGTCGTATACCTATGTAATCATGTATACGTTATTTTTCATCGGAATTCTTTTTACACCGTTAATGTAGCGGTCGACCTAAACAGCGTAAATATAGTAAAGAATTTAAAAAAAAATGGGCTGCTACAAAAATCGAACCTGCATCCACCAGGTGGCCATTTTAACGTGAAGTCACTTTTATCGTCTGAACCTAGCAGCATTATGTCAGATTAAATGTCCATCTCTTTATAATATATTTGTCCTTGTTAGAGGTACATAATAAAAGCAGATATCAACAGTGGATCAACAATACGCTATTTGAGTATGAGGCAGCTATTTGCGTTCCGTCTTACTGTCTGGCTGCTTGGACTGTAATTGTGATCTAAAAAAAATTCTTCAAAAGTCACAAACGAATGAATTTTGCCCCTTCAGTCTGCAACACGATCATCCAACGTCCAGATAACTTCCAATTTAAAGAAATCAAGCGAAGAATCACACTTGGATGGCAAGCCTTTGGCAGAGCTAGCTCAACCTTCAAAAATAAGAAGATCCCATTAATCCTAAAGAGAAGGGTTTATAACCAATGCATCCTCCCAATAGTCACTTATGGAGCTGAAACATGGAACCTAACCAAGAGACAGACACGTAAACTGAGAACCATGCAACGTACACATGAAAAAATAATGCAGGGCCTCACATGGAGAGACCACAAGACATCGCAGTACATCTGAGAGAAGACAAGAGTCAGGGACATCATAGAATCAATTAAAAATCTCAAATGGTGGTGGGCTGGCCATATTGCAAGAATGGCAGACAACCGATGGACATCACAACTCACGACATAGACCCCCCCGAGACCACATGCGCAACCGAGGCCGGCAGAATATTAGATGGAGAGACGAGCTAGATAAGTTCAGGAAGTACTGGCCCCGCGACGCCCAAGATAGAGAAGTGTGGCAAATCCTGGAGAAGGTCTATGTCCAACGACAGATGCTAAAAGACTGATGATGATGATGATAATGTCAGTCGCATATCAGCATAAAATAACGCCTCATACAAGTGGCGGCAACAGATTCGACGCCGGCTAAACATACTCCTTGATATGATTCTGGGCCCTTTTTACTCTTATCCACACATTTTTATAGGTCCCTTAACATCCGATGATTTTCCCAACTTCGGTAACACCTCTATCCTTCCCACACCAACTAGATCATTATCATTCCCTCGCTCAAACAACCTTTTATACTAAAAAGTGCATCCACCTATCTAAAGACCTCGACCTATATATAAAAACGTTTCCTTCTAATATACAGTAATGAAACCCCCACATTTCTTTACGTAAACCAAAGATTTTTCTCATTACATTTCTGTCATTTCGGTCATTTCTGTAGTTTTCACCATTTTTCACCGATCAAACTTTTGCTTTTATGCTTATGTACAGGTTAGTCGTACGCAAGCGATTGAATTTTTAAATAAAGAATTGAGATGTACTAATTCGTTCCAAGTCTCTCTCTTTTATCACATTGTCAACTTTCCTACGGAATTCAGTTGATTCTACATCCACACACACACACACACACATATTTATGAACTATTGGGAATTAGACAAGCTCGGGAGTAAAAGTATATGGAGACTTCGTTAGTTAACTAATTGATTACCAAATTGATTGATTAGTATGTTATACAGATTTTGAGAAGGGTTCTTCAGTAGCCTTTGTGTATTTTTTAGTGGTCAAAAGGTTAGGTTTTCATCAATTTTGCAACAATTAAAACTGGAGTCCGTATTGATGTGTCCGTTGAGTATCAAGACTGCTTCCTGTATATGAAAGAATATGTAGTAGTTTGGTTGGACATTTTGGTGAAAGCAGGAGCAGCAGTTGTGGGTATTTTATTGGTAGTTTCAGTCAAGGGTGGGTACCCCAAAGAATTGGTTGTCATGGTTACTGGGAATCTAGGTAATGGTCCATTGCTAAGCTACATGGGTACGTAGTAGTGACCTTGCATATAAATCTTCATATGCTCAGTAATCCATAGGTGCATTCATGCATACATAGCTCGATAGACATAACCACAATTACACACGTACGTAGTGTATATGCACACACACACACACACACACACATATATATATATGTATATATATATATATATATATATGTATATATATACCTATATACAAATACATACTTTAACTTAACACTCCTCCACATGTATAAAAACATATATATACAAACATTACATAAGTTGTATGGAATGTTATATGATGCAGGAAAATGTAATAGATGATATAAAACATGTGGATTCTATTTAGTGAACTTCTGTCTAGGTATTATATTCTTGTGGAAACTGCATTGGCTTTGATGTGGATAAATATAGATATAAGGCGAGGAGAGTGTGTACGTGGGTTGGGATGGGAGCATTTATAAAGTGTAATGTCAACACTGAGAACGAAAGATGGGATGAAAGTTACTTGTCAGTATTGGTAGATGGATACAAATGCTGGAGTAGAACTCTGTATGTATTAATAGTATATCTCAGTAGAAAGTGGCGATGAAGTGTTAGAAATTATTTAGGAGTATTCTGGTGATAGACTATGGGGTCAGGCTATCCCTAGTAATAATCAAGGTGATATGGGATGTAAGTTAGAGGGGGTCCTTGTTATCTATGATCGAGTATAAGTTGGGAAATGATTGATATGTAACGTTAATGGTCATTGTAGACATGCCGAAAGGTCAGATAGCTTTGAATAGTACAACGGACCATACATAGGTACCATTTAGTAGGAGTCGAGGTGACTATGTGTGATGTTCCTTATTATCGATGTACATGAAAGAAGAGTTAGGTATGGATATTCTAAAATAAGTTTGTAACATTAACTACATGTGGGCAGGGTCCATAATGTATTGGTGGGGCTATTTTGGAAAATATGAGAGTAAGTATATCGTGGTGTGTTATGGTTTAGGGATGTTATGATGCACATGTATGAGTCGGGATGGAAGTATAATATTAGGTATAAAGATAGTGACTTGGTAAGCATAGAGTGGCCAAGAGAGAGAGAGAGAGAGAGAGAGAGAGAGAGAGAGAGAGAGAGAGAGAGGGGGAGAGAAGAGTATGAGGTTACAGCTCAGTGTGTTTAGGGTCGTTAGGTTTGAGTATTTGGATCAACAGAAATTTCACTTCTGTGGCTTGGTTTTAAGAGTTGAAAACATGAACTTTGACAAAAAAGAACTAAATATATGGCAATCGGCACAATGACGCGTGTATCTAGGCGTATTTTTTGGTTCTGAATGTTATACTTCAGGAAAAGAAATTTGAAATTAAAATAAAATTGTTACGTGAATTAAACAGAGTATTGTTTTCCGATCCTGACTGAAACCAATCAAGAAAATTCGATACATTTCCTTGATTGATTCTGAACAAAGATGATATAAACAAAACAAATGCCGGAGAGAATTTGTCAAAAGTAATAATAGAAATGCCACCGTTCAGGAATTTGAAGTTTTTTTGCTATGTTGTTAATTTTGTTTCGAGTGAAGAAATTACTATAATGTATTCGATCACCGCCTATAGCAAAATAAATCGGTCAGCAAAAACTAAACTGCCAGGTTTTTAAAAAGAGTATTATCCTGGTTTATTTCTACAACGTTATGCCTACTTAAGGTACCTGTTATATTCGGTGACTTTGATCGGAATCTCAAACCAATCACTTCATTCAATCCATAAGAATTAGCTGTTCCATGTGAGGGGGTATCTCGTATTAATTTCTTTGGTTGAGACTTTATCAACACTTATATTTACTAGGCCGTTGTCCCGTAGGATAATCAGGTGATTTGATTTTTTTCAGCCCAAGCCTAATATCTTTTCTGTCTCGATCAAGGCCCACATATGGTGTTCTATTTCATACTACCGGGAAGCTTATCTGAGTCTTGGATCTTTCAGTCGCCTTATTCTCCAATGTTGCTCGCTGTTATTATTATCAATATTATTGTTGTTGTTGTTGTTGTTGCTGTTATTATTATTATTATTATTATTATTATTATTATTATTATTATTATTATTATTATTATTAAATGGAAAACATTCGTATAGATTAGTATATAATAATGATAATTTGTTGTCTCAGAAAACAAAAATTTTTTTTTTCAGTAACTTAAATGATGTCGAAATAGATTAATCAAATCTATCAAAAGAAAATCAGTTTCGATGAGAGGGGAAGAAAAAGAAAAACAGAGAGAGAGAGAGAGAGAGAGAGAGAGAGAGAGAGAGAGAAGGATAGAGAGGGAGGCTATTAAGTATTTCATTTGCATCCAGACGAAGCATTTAGTCACTATTATCTGATTACGGATCATTTCAGCGCCAAGATTGTATGACAGATGCTATTATAAAAATCAATGACAGAATTGGGCATAAAAAGTTCTGCATGGGCTGATTGTTCGTGCCATAATTGAGGTAAAAAGTTAAATACCTCGTTTATATTCATTCTAATTTGTGAGTTTATATTCATTGTACATAAATTGCTTGGATAATCTCGTTTTCTTCGGTGATACTGCAAAATATTCACTTTGAAGAGATATGACAATATCTTGACTGTATGGAAGGTTAACAACCCAAGATATGTTTTCCCCCTTATTTATTAAGCTTCGTGAACAGGGCACAAGGACAATAAAGAAGAAACGAATTAGAATGAAACTCAGCAGCATCTGTTCAAAGGACTTACAACCGTCACTTTACAATAGGAGACTTTTGCTGATATATACAGTATGTTTGGGGAGCAAGCTATTATAGATAGGTAAATCATATGTTGATATATTCTTATACACGTATCTCAGTTTGGCACAAGACATCAGGAGCTGGGTATTCAGTGAAGATGATACTCACTATACCCGTAAAGTGGTCTGCGAGGTGAGTTTTTCACTAATAAACTGGTATAGGCGACTTTATGATGGATACTAAGTAACAGCCTGAAAAAGATTTGCGAATATATTTGAATTTCTGTAAAGAGATTTTCTAAGAAAAAGTCTAAGAGTCCATAGTTTGAATTAGTGGGTAGAAGGTATTTTCGTCTACAGAAGTTTCAACCCTGATTCTAAGTAAATCACACTGTTCAGTTTTAGTAGTAGGTACTGATTTAGCACGACTTCGTATCAGACCATCTACACTTGGAGATTGAACCCACTAACAACGGCCAACAAGATTAGCTTGACTGGTCATTGCTATATAACGTGCGCCATGATTTTTTTTATCCATATGATAACTACGCATGGTCTGATATTCGATCATCAATAGTGACAGATGAATAAAGGATTTAAAATACTAAAAAAAACAGATGATTATAGTTGATTAACAGAGTAGTTTTGTGTCAGACTATCGATAGTGATAGATCAAATACTTGCTGATCATCCATTTTGGAAGACCATTTCTGATCAAGCAGACACAGATGTCATACCCTTGGAAATTGCTCTGTATGTCTGCACCAAAGGGATCGTCAAGTGCTTTTATGCCTTTGCAAGAGTAGTTGTGAAGGATTGAGGTTAATTTTGAGGAGGTTCCTGTCCTACATGTTCGCGTGTGAGGTCTTCCTATGTTAAACCAACTTTGTTTCATATCCTGTTTTGATCGGAGTTCATGTAAATAGGAGCTTACTAAACGACGTGTGACCCGCTTTTCTTTTTCATATAAGTTATCAACTCAGCATGTTTTAGAATCTAATAATCCATAGTAGGATATCCAGAGAGGATTGATCCAACTATCAACAATATCAGTATAGTGATCATTGCTATACTATGTTCACCGGATCAATTTTTTAAACATTTTCACATTATTTACGAAAATCAGTAAATTAATGAAGAGCAAACTGGTCTGTTCGATGAGCATACTAGTCATCGTTCTAAAAGGTTAGCAACCTTGTTACACAGCTTAGCTTTGTTTGGAACTATACTGCAGTGAAGATCGAACCCGTAACGCTAGCGAATTAACCAGTGAGATGAATCTGGTAGGCACCATGCTAAGGTATTTGTGCATTTATTTTAGTGTTTGATTCATTTGACTTGTCATGATGGAAACTTACATTTATTTCTTGATATGTAGAAGAGTTATTTTATCCTTTTTATTCCTATTCACGTATGCAAATGTACCTAAGTTGAACAGCTAAGAGATAAGTTATGTATAGAAACCTTGGGGAAATGGTGAAGATAGAAACGGTAATGTTTATTGATATCTTTGAAATTCTTGCGTTTTTTTTTCAAATCGCCCTGGGTGAATATAAATGGTATGTCGGCCACAATTTGATATTCTTTTCAAGTGTCTCTGACATATTTTGAACATGATCATTTATCAGTATTTCTTCGAGACTTTCAGATCGAATGCCTGGACTTATATTAGTCTTGAGATGTGCAATGTTTTGGCACTTTCCTTAGTATTTAGTATTTTATGTATGTAAATGCCCTTTCAGTTATAAATCCAAGTTATAACTGAACACACGAAAAAAAAAAAAAATTAGGATCGAAAAAAAAAATCGTTTGCTGTAAAAATTTATTCCAAGCATGTGCACCTTTAGAAATTCAGAGAGAGAAGAAGTAGTTACATGGAGAGATAGTCTCACACTTTCTATACACTTTATATGCAAAGATTACTCAACGATGAAAGACTGTTTGAGCAAAAATTATTTTTGAGACTAATATCATAAGAAGAGATACGCATTCTGGTATGGTAACATTGTGTAAATCTATAATTGATGACTGAAATATATTTGAACACGATCTTTTTCTGAGTGACAATTCAACGTTATATCTATATCTATATCTATTTATATTATATATATATATATATATATATATATATAACTAATATTTTTTATATTACTTATAATTTATATATAAGTGTGTATATATATATATATATATATATATATATATATATATATATATATATATATATATGAGGTGTTTGAAGTGGATCCTCTGAAGCACACTCACACACACATCACGATATCAATTCTATCTTCTATAAGAATAAAATTAAACCCTGTGAATCTGAGAATTACGACACGAGAATGAAAAACTAAAAAACAAAACACTTTTTCAAACTGAATTAGGAACGTTACAAAATGTGTAAAGAATTATTTTGTCATTCTCACGACGCAATTGTTTAGTCATTCTTTTTATGAGCTGAATTTAAGATAGTAATAAAATCTATTTGGCTTAATTTCAAACGCTGCATCCAAATAGATATTTTAATGCGTATCTCAAGTCCACCAACATGAATGTACTAACCAGTTCATACTCGCAGTACAACTATAGAATAGAGTTCGATATCATGATCAGTTTCTGCCTCAGAGCTCTCAGGATATGCAGCCCCTAACATTTAATGAACAAAGAAAATTACATCGAATGCATCTCCAAAGATTTCCTCTACCCCTACCATTTAATTCACAATGCAGCAAAAGCATACAAGACATGAATGATAAAAAACAGTATCACGCCAATTAGTTATATCACATTACCAACTAATTCACAAAACACGATACTCACCGATTACATAAGGAACTCAGATATGTGCTCTACTACAAATACGTCTACGACTATCAAACAAACAAAAACAAATGAGGATAACCCCAAGGCATGAATACATGCAAACATTTGTCCCGACTGCATCAAAGTATACATCAGAGAAACCTCCAAGCCACTCAAAAAAAGAATCTACTGACATCTCTGAGCACTCAAAATAGTTAAACATCCCAATGCACTCACAGCACATCAAATTAAATTAGGCCACAACTTTGACGGACCACACTGTTTTGATATATTTCCACAAGCAGCCAAATGCATATGTCAGCATATTGCCAATAGACAAGATCATCCCCAACGTACAACCTAAAACCTTACTAAGCCCCCAACAGCTAAAAATTCGAACCCTTGTTTAAGCTAATACACACAAACGCACACACGCATGCTCGCTATCACACACTATCCGTTATTACTTGTTATCTCACACCCACACAAACACTATCCGGCATTACCCCTTAGATCTTTAATCAATACCCTGATTATCAATATCAAACTCACTACTATTGATGGAAAAATTATCCATTCTCAACGTATGTACTCAAAGATGTACATATCAACTGCATTCTCCTTATCTAATAATACACTACCTCCTATTGATCAATTCATGTCAGCAGTCTTCTCTATACAAACGACATTGTTTCAATTAAGTTTTTTTTCATCGAGTATTTTGCCTGACCACACATGTACATATTGACTTCATTCTCCCTATCTAAAAATACAGTACCAGCTGTTAACCAGTTCCAGTCGACGGTCAAGATAAAATACACGACGCCATTTCAAGTAAATGTCCTCCATACAGTAAATAAGATTAGCTGACCTAAATCACACATGTACTTTACGATTAGAAACAAATCGCTGTCTTAGTCTTCTGAACACATGAAACCTGGTTTAATTACAAATCACTAAACCTGCCTACAACCAGACGTGGACTCTTTATAAATAACAACGTCTTTTGTCTCATCATCCTTTTCTGAAGAAGCCAGTATGAACCAACGAAACGTCAAAATAAACCAAAGGAATCTTATTGGTACACGACAGGGAGTTCTAAATAGTCTATTCACTCTAAAATTGTCGGATAAATTATAATCCACCATGATACATCGATGATATATATAAATATATGTAACGCACACACACAAATATATATAAATATACATACACATATATCAGTAACTCATACCTTAATTTTTTAGCATTTGATTACTCTTTCTGTAGTTCTTAATGGACGAAACATAAACAGTATATAAAATTGCTCAAAGAAATTTAGATAAAAATTTGCATTGCTTAATCATCGAATTTCCAACTCATCACCAAAAATATTTGTGCACACACTCACAAACATATATATATATATATATATATATATATATATATATATATATGAATGATACCTTTATATATACTAAATGGGCGTTTACTCAAGGAATACAAATCAGTAAAGCTTTTGCCGAACAAATTACTTTACTGTGTCATCGAATATGAAACATAAATATTATCACTTTCATTCAAATTTTTATTAGAAATTATCGACTAAAACCATCATGAATATAGTCAACAAAGTTTTTTTCAGTTTTCAACCTAGTCTGGCTTGCTTTGTATGTATGCATGTATCATGCATTAAAGCTGCACCGAGTGAGTTGAAGGACAGGGAGTACAAACATTCACCCTTTATTATGTCTCGAAAACCGCTTTTTCTTGCCACACTGGTCCTGGTCGCCCGAGCTCTCTCTCTCTCTCACTCCCTCTCTCTCTCTCACTCTCTCTCTCTCTGAGTGAGGATTTCGTTTAGTCTTCAGCCAAACACTATGAATGTATTTTCGGTCGGACGAATAAGATAAAGAAAGGTTGAATCCAGAATATCGACTTGAATCTTACGTCCCTCGTCTCTCCTGTGCTGCAGCCGTGAGGAGCAAACGTGAAGAAAAGCCATTATGCTGCACTTTCATATACGGCCAATCAGAAAGAATCACTTAAAAATTGGAGAAACCTATGCTGATCATCTTGACAGTTTTGGTTGACGGTTTCTAACAACGAAGAGGAATATCCTGAATGGAAATTCTTATCGTAGGCTCATTCTTTATTTTTGATCCCGCCGTTCACTTGGATGCCGGCTGGCCCGAATCAAAGTTGCGATATAAGACAACTAAAAATCAAGATCAAAGTTAAAACTGGACAAAGTTAATAGAGACAAGTTCCCTCATTAACTCATGTCTGATGATTCAGCAGCCAATTACAGATTTGAAATTGCACCATTAGATCCATAAGAATCGATTGGTGCATTTGATATTCGGTATGATATTCTTGCTTGTCATGATTCATTTACTGATATTTTCTAAATCATTTACTTAAATGAGTTTTTCGTTTTTGGTCGCCTTTGAAAAACTATAGAGCCGTGACCACCGAAGGTTATTTCAATATCTTAAACTCTTTTCCTAAAATTAACTGGACTCACAGGATGGAACGAGTGGAACGGGTATAAAGGGTTGTTGTAGATCGTTAAGGAAACAGTGAATAATATTGTACTAACATTCTTTGCATGAAAACAAAAATATGCTTAAAGGCTTTCATTTTGTGTGAATAAGACTGTGCATTTAGCGTCACATACAAGACATTGGAGTCAAATTTCTCACAAGATATCAATTTCTTGAACAAATGCCGATGACCTAACAGTTAACAGCACAGGGAATAGAAGCGTTGCCAAGAAAAGCCTTAATTTTGTTCAGCCTATATTGTGGATTATCTAATCTTGTCAGACAAGTGACCGGACTGGAGGAAGATACTGAGATTTGGCTCTCGAATTCCCGCTTAATAAGTTAGCAGCTAGTGTGAGTTGCCTTCTTGTGGATTACAAAACATTAATGACCCATGTAAGATGAATTGTTATACGTTCCTGAAAATTCCCTGCCCATTCGAGAAGAAATGATTCAGTGCCCAACACGCTAGGGACAGGTAGTTCACACATATAGTTAGCTGAATGAATATACTAGCTCCTTTAATCGTAAGTTTCTCCTGCTGCCCATTGCTTTGTAAACTGCAGATAACCATTACGTAAGGGTAATAAAGAGTGAAGGATGTTTTATTGGTTTGTGACCAAGGGTTCCATTCTTATATATTATGCCGCCACGAAAGTTACCGTCATATCCATATATTTGGTGAAGTCACAAAGGGTTACATATTATAACAGTGGATTCAATTTTTACGGGTGTCTCCTTATTTGAGTCTTGTGTCACAAAAAAGTTACAGTAAGTAAATAAGGATATGAAATGTAAACTATAACATCAAAAAAAAAAAAAGTGATTCCCAAAGTGGGTGCTACAGTCCCTTTGGAGACACTGGAAATATCAAATGGAGCGCTGGAATATGAGGGGCACTGGAAAACATTTCCAGTCACATGATATCGGCAAAAATTGCTCTAGTCCCCGCAACTAGTATCGCGAAGGCGTCAGGGCAAGCCCGACCCATCCCTTTTGGTGCAGTACTACCCTGGGACGTACTGCCACCCCGAGACTTAGTCGAGGTATTTTTTGAAGCCTCAGGACGAATCCTCAGCAATACCGATCATCGGCCACGTCATTGCACTGGTGCGAGCCCCGGGAAACTAGAGCGATATCATCCTTAAAAGCATGATTTCGTATTACTGTAAGCCTTTTCTTCGATGAGAAGATGATCATTATCTCTCAGCGTACCGGTCACTGTAAACTTATATCAGACACAGCGATTTCATTTCAGTGTGCCGGGTTCCCGATGATTCCAGATCTTAGTTTCAGAAACACGTGGTAAACTAAAAAAGAATTATATGGTACTGTGGTGTCTTGTTTGTATTGAGAATATACCCGAATCTCTGATATATTCTCGCTCTCCCAGATACGAATCACCAAAAATATGGGCATGATAAAATCATCGTATTCCATTAGTTTATTTTATGGGCATGGCTTATCAGTTACAAATCAACACCTGAGCTGAGATATCTAAGTGTTGGCAAACAGTTTGTTCAACTGGGTATAAAAAAAACATATATCTTCATGAAGTATGTTCCTTACGCCTCAGCATCTCAATGGAATTGAACAGAGAGAACTGTATGTAAAAGATTAAATACGTAAAGGGTGGACCCTATAGTGTGAGTAAATCTATGACATTTTCTCTCAGAGATATTATGTCCAACATTTTACAAGTAAGAGTGATAAGCAAACAATTCGTTACAAGATTTATAACAAAAATAAATATTGTTAAAAAAGGAGCAAGAGATTGGGAGATTGTTTGCTCACCTAAGAACAGCGAGAGAAATGCCTTTCGATTTTGTTGAATGCGTCACGCAAAAAAAAAGAAGCGAATTAGGCATTGAATGCCAATTAAGATAACAATGGATCATGAGAAAATAATGATAAAAGCGTAAACTTTACAAGAGTTGACGCAAATGCATTCGAGGTCTGCTCGGAAAATATCAAGCCATTTATTATTAACGGAAGGAAAAATCTTACGAGAGCAATCAAACCTTCTTCCTCTACAAAGGAATCCTCCTTGGACCTCAGACCCTTAGCATCACTTTCACATTTTAGAACAGGCGGCAAAATTCTCTTCATCGCGTTCTCCTTAATCACTCTTTAAACTACTCGGGGAACATCCATATCTGGAATGTTTCGGGGGAAGGTGTGTCTGACAGACCGGGATGATACAATGTTTTCGCAAAATTCTTGCACAAAACGAACACAGTATAAATTGTGAATGCAGCAGTCAAAAAGTACACTCAATGTATTCACAACCGACCGGGTAATCCCAGGAGATTTTCTGTTTGTGCATGCGCGCTAAAGTCCACTCTATTTGTTTGCCAAGTTATATCAAGGTCATGCAACAGATTCCCAGGTTTTTAAGATATTTAATATGGTCAGTTTACTTCCGGACAGAGTTTGCATTAATTATGTTTGCATTTGTTAACATCTAAGATTCACCTATAGGTAGAGCTACTTGATAACCTCAGCTTAGTCTGGCACTTAGAGGAGATTAAAAACTACAAACTCTTTATTAACTTATTGGTCTGAGACAGGGTCTGGGCTCATTTTTAGCACAGGTGTAGGGAACGGTATTTGGCAGATTCTCCAACAACAATTCACCGACATTGCATGTAGAGAGCTTTGGACACGAGGAATTATTGTTATCAAAACTAGTTTTCTTTTAGAAGTATTCCCTTATACAACTACAGTCATACCCACTTTATCTAAAAATTATCCAAATGCTGGCTGGTGTTTTTGTTTAAAATAGAAACCATTGCAAAAATTCACCTTAAATATGCAAATGGTCAGACTTGGCTGCCAGATGCACACACTGACAGCAGAGTAAGACTTGAAAAACATTCTGGACACGTTTATGATCTTTCCATACAGGACATGTCCACGCTAATTTGTAATGGATTCAACTTCACGGCGACAGACTCTCTGATAATGTACGATTAATTTTTCAGAACAAGTTTATATACGTCATGAACAGAATGTATCATCTATACAATCTTTATGTTACTTGACTAGATTGTTTTCTCACTTCCAAGAAAACTATCATAAGTTTGTAGTAACAAACATACAGTTATTGGAGAGCACCTCCAGTTAATTCTACAGTAATCACTTAAATGCTTTCTGAAGGAAGTTCTCATGTGTATAGTTGCTATTAGTCCACGAATCATTCGAACTATTATTTTTGTCCTAATCGTTTTGCATATTACTTTTCGGTCGATTCATTCTTCTGGTTTCTAGCGTCACCTCAAGTTCTGAGATCAAGTGTTGTCACTATTCTATAAACTAGCCTGATTAGCATCTCCATCCTTGTTGTTTTGCACACTACTTTTCCGGTGATTCATTCTCCGAGTTTCTATACTCGTCTGCAATTCGGAGATTAAGTGTTGCCATTATACAAGAACATAAAGTTTCAATTGGAGCACTCAGAAAGTGCAGCATGATTCTCTGGTTCTCATATATGTGAATTATTGTCGGTGGAAAGGTGACAAAAGTTTACAAATCCAAAAGCATGCAATAATGGTGGAAAAGGGGTGAGTGATCTGTTTCAAACTGGCCAGCCATGACACCTAATCTCTCTGCCATTTGAACTCTTTGAGAAAGCAGAAACCTAGAGCTATGTTTTCAAAGTGCATCACATAACGTAGCGATATCACAAGCATCCAAGAGCTTGAACAAATTGCTAAGGAACAGTTGGAAAAAAAACTACCAGCTGACAAGAGCGAGAAACTTATAGATGGTCACTTAAAACATTTGGAGGTAGTAATTGTTGCTAAAGGGAGCAGCAATTGAATGAAAAAGAAGGATGATAATATTACTGTCCAGGTCATATTTTTGATTTCTTCTCTGAGATTTACTATATGTAAATTTGAAAAAAAATCTTTAATTACTTAGGACGTCTTATCAAAACATTGTAACGAGAAACATTTGGTTGGATTCCATTTTTTTCGAAGATAGTGTACAGTTTATAAAGAAAAATTCAAGGGTGCCAATAATGTTGAGCGAGGATGCAAACATACACGCACTCACACACACAAAAACACGCACATACTCACACACACACACATATATATATACGGAGTGCATCAACAGATCCCAAGTCTAACACATAGTTACTCACTGAATTTTGATCTGAAACTTCCACTTCCTGATAAAAATCACAAAATAATAATATTTACGCAACAATGGTTCCGATTTATCTTCCTAACAAAACGAAAAATATATTCTAGATGATCTGATTGTTTCTCTCTCTCTCTCGATCTTATTGTTAGATTTCAATGTCACCTACGTCATTTTTCTTCCAAAGTATTATTCTTTCTTGAATATTCGCCAGAAAATATATTTTCATCGCTTTATCCTCTTTCAAGATTTTTATGTGGAAATTTACCATGAGCATAACATGACAAAAGACTTGGACAGTTTGGCAATCTCTCCCCTCCTTTTTTTTTTCATTTTTTTGAAATTACAGATGCGAGAAATCAAGTCGGCAAAACCAAAACAAAGATCACGAAGAACGTTTCATACTTAGCACCAAAACATTGTTTGTTTATTATTCACTTGAAAAGAACAATTTGGATTGGAAAAAAGCACTCAAAAGAGAAGTTAATTCTTTCCATTCTTTGGTCCGTTTATTTATCTCTGTATTCAAATAAAGACAAATAGAATCGTGCGATGTCTTTCATTTTAGAATCGCACTCTGTGTCACAGAAATAACGTCGTTCGAGTGTTTTGCTACGGCTTTCAAAACAACGATATATTAGCAACAGACATTTACATCGTGTAAGTTTCACTAAAAAAGAGAAGTATTGTTTTCAAGACGAATTTGTAAGACTGGAACCAAGGAAGATTTTATCACCAAATCCCAAGTCATATACTGGCAACATCCTCATAAATTTTATTGCAGTTTCGTATTAAACAAATCGCAAGGCTCACTTCTCTGAATAACTTCATCCTGATTAGATTTTTTGAAACGAGAATATATATAGAAAATAGAATATTGCTCGCGGGAGTAATCTTTCCAAACCATACTTCTATATTCTATTTTGATTCCTTTATTCATCTAATCTAAGTTTCGGAACACCATTTTGAGCCAAGCTGTAAATAGTTTGGGTTAGCTGGTGTCACGTCATCTTGTTTTTTTTTTGTGATATAAAAAGGATTTGAGTCAGATGAAGGAGCTTCTGTATCAGGAAATAAATTGGGAGACTTTGGTATGCGAGGGGACTTTAAATTGATGTATGATTGCTTCGATGACTTTCGGAATTTCCACCGAATCGAAAGATTTCTTGTAATCAACAGACGCCATAGCAAGTGACATTTTATATATTTTTCTGTTTTCTCTTAGCGTAGATAAGCGTTGTCATTACCAGTATTGACCACTTATGTAAAACTAAGAACAAGGAATATCATCGTAATGATTGAGAAACCGATGTTTCCTCAAAAATTGTATTCAAAGATGACACAAAGGTGTCATCGAGATCAAGATAAATTTGTGGTCTGTGGTTTGCTTCTGTGCGATACAATTATTTGAAGGACCGCTTGATAGTAATGAGTAGCTCTGAACGAAGTTCAACTGGTGAACAATTCGAAAAAGCATGTGAAAGGAAGGTCGTGGGATCTGCCACCACAAGTATGGGTCGTAAATATAGTTGTTCGAGCGTACTAATATTGGCATTTATATGACTCGTTGTCAGGCTTTGGAATTGGAAAAAGCAGTCAATGACATTTTCTCTACCTGGGGCAAATGTAAATAAACAGAATCGCAGAATAAGGTGAAAAAAGAGGTTGATTTATTGGTATTAATATAAAGAAACGAAAAAGCTATAGCAGTATGAGTGCGTAAAATAAAAAATAGAATATATATATATATTTATATCAATATCCATATTGATTTATACATTGAGAGAGAGAGAGAGAGAGGGAGAGAGAGAGACAGGGGGGGTGAAGTAGAGGGAGAGGAAAAGGGAGAAAGTGAGGGAGAGGGAGAAAGATATCGGGGACATGGAATATTCTTACAGCAAGTTTGAAAACTGGCGCCTCACGATTTACATACCAGACGATTTATGGTTTACGATAGTTAAAAGAGTAAAGCATATATAATAAAATACGTAAATGGACCGGCAAACTCAATCAATATCTCCGTTTCTTCCTCTCTCTTGCTTTACATCTATATTTCTCTATATATACTAATACACAGGGAGATAGTGTGAAAAAAATTCTTTAGATAGGTATACTACAATATTAATTGGGTCTTAAACACGCTGCCTGATGATTGTTCGTGATAGTGGTTAGGACCTATCTGAGGTTTTACAACATGACTCAGCTTATTTGTTTGAAAGCAACCCACTTTATTTGAAATGGTGGATTGAGTGAGGATGAGGAAAAGGGGGACGTGCAAGAAATATGGTCTCTTGTCAAGACTTACTGACCATCTTGGTTGCAACATCTTGCACGCTGGAAGGACCAAAAAGACGAAAATTTGTGCTTATTTCAAGATACTTAAAAAGTGACCGATTCGGACCGACGATCATCCATTTGGTTTCTGTATTGTTTAATCTTTGTTCAAAGTTCTGTCAATTCTGAAGCTCTATCATCAGCAGACTTTTATCATTATCAGACTTTTAGCGTCCACTGTCGAACGTAAACCTTCCCCAGGATTCACCAGATCTCTCTAACATGGGCGTTAAGGAGTCCATTTTTTCTAAACTTGTCTAGTTCGCCACTCCATCTCATATTGCACAGGCTGCATTTTTTGCATATGATCTGTGGGGATGACCAGCCTATTGTTATTTGAGTTTTTAATGGTTTCTATGATATCCCTGACACTTTTTTCCTCCTATGTGCAGTGCTATCTTATGATCTCTCCATGATTCTTTCTTGTGTGCACTGCATGGCTATCAACTCGAGGGTTAATATTCCGGTCACGTTTTATGTTTCAACCTCATATGTAGTTATCAGGAGGAGGCATTGGTTTTATACCGTCCTTTGAAGATTTCATGGAAATCCATTGTCCTACGTAGACGTAGTGGTCTACTTTCTTCAGCACTGCATTTTCCATTCTGCTTGTTGTGTAAGCTGTATAAGGATATTTGAATAAACTTTTCGGAATGTATTGTCCAATTTCACAGATTGCAAACTGAGACATGGATAATTGATGACGTCAGTAGCGACGTATATTAATATGAATATGTTACAATCGAGAGACAGATATGAACGTAATTAGGTAGGTGGCAGAATAGGCATAGAGATACACAAAAGACTGTCATAGATAGATTGATAGAAACAGATAGATAGAACGGGGTCATATTGAGTAATACCCTACGTATAAACTTCTGTTCAATCAAGTGTGAACATGCATTTGACAGGACATAGATTCCACGAGAAGTTCATGAGGAACCATCCATATAAGCTTATATATACATGATAAGTAAAACAGAGAAAATATACTGCAATACGTCTATCAGCACACACACGCATATATATATATATATATATATATATATATATATATATATATATATATATATATATAATATATATATATATATATACATATATATATATATATATATATATATATATATATGAATATGAAGAGTGAGTCAATGGTCTCTTTTTATGCGAAACGATCATATATTGCTTCCAATTATTCTTGTATTTTTCTTTTGCAGATTTTGAACCAGAAAGTTTGAACAAGTAAGTTTACAATGACTTTGCCGATACCTCATCAGTGTGCAATGAATGTTGAAGCATTTACACGGTTATTTTACCTCAAAGACAATTTAGATCTAAATTTAAGGCGACAAAAGTACCATCTGCACCCTGCATTAGGAAATTGATTGCTGAGTTTAGAGAATTAGGACCAACTAGTGATGCAAGGCGATCAGAGTCAATTTAACTGGAAATTGTTGAAGCCAAATTTAATCAGAAAGTGCGTATATATATATATATATATATATATATATATATATATATATATATATATATACGCACTTCGGATGGAAATATAACATTAATCCATGTATGTCTATAAATACACTGAGACACTCATATACATACACACGTGCATGCGTGTGCACATATACACACATTTTGTACACACACACACACACACACAAATATATATATATATAGAGAGAGAGAGACAGAGAGAGACGTGAAGAGAGGAAGCACTTGAATCAGACCAGTTATGATGAAAGCAAGGGCTTCATCCAATCAAGACTATTCATCAGAAAGCAATATATATATATATATATATATATATATATATATATATATATATGTGTGTGTGTGTGTGTGTGTCTGTGTTAGATTAGATGTGTAATCAGATGGGAATCGCACGTTACGGTTACAAATACCCACAGGCACCGTAGATGAAAAACCAACCACGCAAACCGGCAGCTTCAGAGGTGATTATTCAACAGTAGACCACCTACATACAATAAATCAGCGAGTCAAAAAGTCTGTACAACTAAACACGCCTGGTTTTCATCAGTAGTGCATGTTTGTCAGTAATTATTTCGGGGGAATAGTTTGGGTAGCGGTGTAATAGGACGCTAGACGCAGAGATCCTGATTAACCCCATTCCTCAGACAAGGAAGGCATTACAATGAAACTTCTAGAAGATGCAGATGTCTTTCGCATAAGATTAGCGCAGTTATTCATACAGTCTATGTTTGGGCATAAAGATTCTATTTCACAAATATATGTAAGCAGGAATATAACATTAGTTATAGAACTAATGTCATACTTCTGCTCACACAACACAAGAATGGGAGAAATTATTTACATCTAGAGCTTGATAATTTCTTTTTTTACTTCTGATCTGTGCTATTTACTCACTGTTGTTGATTGATGACCTGTGGTAAGAAACGAAGCAACAAATATTTAGATTTTATCTGCAAAAGCGGACAAAATGTACAGGAAACTTTGAATGACTGTACACTTTGTGGGCAGGCCTCAAACTCACATATATAGATACACACACATATACACTTATACAAACACATATGTACACACATATACACTTATATTATACATACACACACAAACACTCACATATATACACGAGACACGCACCCATCAAAACACACACACACACACACATGGCCTAGTATTTGTCTGTTACCTACTTTTGCCTTGAAACATAACCATAGCACACACGCACACACACACACACACACACATATATATATATGTATTATTGTGTCATCTACAGACAGCTGTTTCGATGTATTACATCTCTTCAGTGTGGCTAAAGACTTTATATATATATATATATATATATATATATATATACAAAAAGACACACCTACAATTACGCCCAGAAACATGAGCTTTTGCATACTGGCTGTAGTGCTATGGCTATCATTTATGGCTAGAATTTCGTGTGACACCAAAAACGCGAAAGATTATACGTTCAGGTGGAACATCGTTTGTAAACATGCAGACACATTCGCACTGATGCACGTGTGGTTGACTCATTTCTGCATGTGACCGGATGTAAGTGAATGAAAGAACGACATTATTGCAGAAGTCACGACTAGTGGTAGAATCAACTTTGAACCAGGTTTACCACGAAGAATGTATGGGCCGAAATGGAAGCAAATCTTGAACATTTAAAAAGTTGAGTCTCAACGGGAAGTTTTGATTCAAGGTTGGAGAATTGATCTATGGAACAGACTAGACCAAACTAATTAGCTCAAAATTCCTCTGATCTTTGTAGAAACGAAATTAGATGCCAGTAATTTTCTTTTACCTTTTGAGCTGAAGTAATGTAAATACTCCTCTTCTCCGTACCACCTCGCTATAGTCTTTGCTCAGTCTCATTTTCACATACTATCTCTCTCTCTCTCTCTCTCTCTTTGTCTATTGATTTCTGTGTCTGTGTTAGCATCCAAGTACAGAAAATCAGAATTGCAACATTGATATTAATTGATAGGTCAGCCTCCCTTACGAGAAAGGTCAGTTGCGCAGAGGTGAAACTCTGTGAGTCTAATCAAGATACTTTCAGAAATATCTTCTTATTATAATTCATCAAAGTTCCGACCGTCTGCCCAACCATCTGTATCAACTGGCCCATCGCAAAAACTACTCGACATAAACCCATGAAATTTTCTGTGGGCATAGATACGACTCCGGGATTTTGGCAAATTAGTTTTTGAAAATCTCTCTCCGCCCCATATGTTCAAGGTGCAGATTGACTCACAATGTAACTCTTCGGCGAATAGGTCCCTCCGACGTATAAGGACGAATAGAAACAAAAACACTTCATTATTTTTTGAAAAAAAATCAATTTCCAAAATCAAAATATAAGGATGCAGTCGTAACTTGAGAAGAAGCCCAGATATTTTAACATACCCCATATAGCGCTGTTAATGGTTTTACAGGAATGCTTTGGAAAGTGCTGACAACGTGTTTGTTTTGATGTAGCACGGTTACGCTGTACAATTTATGATGTAATTTCCTAGTAGACTGTAATTCTTTACTTCATTAAAGGGAAACCTTTTTTAACTATCAAAGTAGAAAATAGAGGGGAAATTTTTTTTTCACTTTCAGGGGTCAAAATCGAGGGGAAATTTCTTTTATTACTATTAGGGGTCAAAATTGGGGGATTTTTTTTATTTTCAATTGCAAGGAACAAAATCAAAAGGAAATTCCTACTTTTTACTTTTAGCTGTCAAAATCGAACGGGATTTTCTTTTTCACTCCAAATCGTCAAAATTGAGGGAAACATTTTTCCCATTTTATGGATGGAAATTGAGTGGGGATTTTTTTGTCGCTTTTAGGGGTCAAAATCGAGTGGGAACAGTAATTTTTATCTTCAGGTGCTAAAATCAAGTGAGAACTCTTTTTTTTTTCACTATCAGGGGTCAAAATATAGCGTTACTTGCTTTCACTTTTAGGGGTCAAAATCGAATTGGGATATTTCTTTTCATTATTAGGGGTCAAGATCGAGCAGAGTTTTCCAATTTTTATGGCTGAAATCGAAAGAAACAATTGTTTTCCATTTTTAGGGCTTGACATAGATAGGGGGCTTCTTTCAACTTTCAGGGGTCAAAATTGAGAGTGATTTCATTTTATTTTAAGAGATCTTAATCGAGGGGGACATTTTGGGGTGGGGGCTCAATATTGAGGGGACTTTTTTTTCACTTTTAGGGGTCGAAATCGAAATCAAGAATTTTCAAGTTTTTTTTATCGTTTATTGATTGACATGTTGGGGAGACTTTTTTTTTCACTTCTACGGTTTAAAAGCGTAGGGGAACCTTCTCCCTCTTTAACATTACTCCCGTTTTCACAACGTTAAGCCCAATTTTATAGATATTTCGTTCCTTTTTTTTACATGATACCTCTCCTTTCAAACATTTTAAATTTTTTTTAGAGTATAATCCGACATTTTTTTTAACATTATGCCCCCTTTTATTAAATTAGCCCCTTTTTTCACATTACTCCCACTTCTCCGACATTGGCATTCCTTTTTTAATACTGTGTAAAGAAAGAGTGGTATTAAATCAATTTGAAAAAATAAAACAAATTGAATCAAACGTTCACTAATTTCGATCTACCTATCTGTTTTATAAATTCCTCTTTTGGACAGCATTTTTTATCCCTTCTGTATTTAGTCTGGTTTCGTTAATTGCTAAATGCACAGACCTCCACGGATATGAAAGAACGTATATACATTTGGATGGACAGGAAATACATTCCAATTTGGACTGTTGGGTGTAAAAGTCATGCAACCGAGAGATACACCCACAGAATCGTATGAATACAAACCAAGTCATAAACATCAGAGTAAGTATACGTATTCAGTGGAATACTCAGGTATAAAAGGATAGAAACTGTAATGAATATCCATACTATAAGTATATACATAATAGGTGCTTTAGAAAAAATAGTTCATACGAAATATTCAAATTCAGAACACAATAATAGCTGCTAAAACGTGGTTATAAAATCATGAAGTAAAACCACGATATCTAGATTCTATTCAAGATCCAATCAGTCTTCGGCCCATAGTGGCTGGTATCAGCTTTGTCTTGTCTTTATGCAAGACAGGGCACAAAATTGATGCAGCTTTTTCGGGTTTTTGGAGATTCTAACTTCATGGCAACAACTCCCGATGGCATTAAAAGAAAAAGTAGTGGGTCGCCGTTACGCCTTTGTAGCACAGACCACGTGAATGGGAGAATTCTTTTTACTTCTAATCAAACGTACGCTTATTGCCCACATTGATTCCGACCTGAGAAACATTATCTGCAGTTGTAAAAACAGGGTAAATCTCATTCCGTCCCAGTAAATTTGGAATAGAGATCTACCGGATATATATATATATATATATATATATATATATATATATATATATATATATATATATATATTGTAGCATTCATAGACACATATATCCTGGCATTGAGAAAAATTCAAAAGAGTTAATTTTGGAATTTTTCGTCGTGGAAAAAACTGTTTATTTTTCCATTAAATGATTAGCGTGAGCCTCAGTTATTTGGGAGAGAAATCAGACAATTGACCTTGAGTTCGTCTGCATTTCCCGTGGTGAAGGGATCAGAACTGCATTTTATCCTCGTACAAATAAATACATACTTTCTTATACGTATCAGCCTAGTGAATACATACTGACTCTTATCTACGCCCAATACATTTCTTTTATTATGGTTAAGATAATGACTTTAATCTTCTTGGTACTTTTTTCATGGATGATTTCTCGCGCACGCAATTTCTAAATTTATAATTTCAGAAAGATTCAACACATCGATTGTGCATATTATCTTTCCTAGATGAAATCTTGTCTGTGCTGGCTTTTTCCTGCGTGGAAACCGTTAGAAACTGTCAACCAAAACTGCCAACTTAGGTTTCTTCAGTTTTTTAACGAGTCTTGGTGGCTGGCTATGCATGTGGGGGTTGTACACACAGGCACTACCATAGGAGTTAGAGGGCTGAAAATTTAAAAATCTACTCCTTATCAAGTATGGGAAATTTTTTTTTTTTTTTTAGAAAATTCACTCCAAAATAAGTTTTTTTAAAGTACGGGACCCAATTTGAGGTGTAAGTTTATGATAATTTGGTCCCTTACTGTTCGACTGCGTGTATGCTTCTTAACTGAAAATTTAACTTTTCAATGATTGAAAAAAAAGCATGAGAAGCTACTTATTCATTCATCATTTTCCCAATTATTTAAATTCATCACTCCCAACATGAAATACTGCGGTTTCTATTGACTGACTAATCAGACTTGTTTAAGTATGGTTCTCACACTGTTGATGTATATTTTTTGTCTGTAGTGCGAATCCAGATTGAGATGAGAAGCAACTAATCATCGCTGATCAAAAGTAAAAAAAAATACATCATCTCGAATTCATGATTAGTGTAAATAAAAGAAGAAAAAAGGGAGATATGAAGGCGTTTATTGAACAGTTTCATTCATAACGACAGACAGATTAATAGCTCCTCGTAAAAAGCCACCAATTTACTTAAAAAATATTTTCTATTCACACCCGCTGAGATATTTTCAACACCAAATATCATGTGTGATTCAATAGAGACTATAAAAATAGCAAAAAAAAAAAACATAAAAAACTAATGAGTATTTTTGGATTTATATCGTTTCGTAGAGTGGCCTTGTATCTGAATGAGTTAAACTTAATAAATGCTTATGTAGAAAGTGTGCTTCCGTTGAATAGCGGTTGGCATGATGGTCTCGCTGGCTGATACTGCAGCTGTGAGTTCGATCTCCATCATATGTCTCATCATTGTGGCATTGAGCCAAACTAAGATATTACCTATTTGGGGGTGAGTTATGTTTATATATTGTTCTGAACCAAACTGTTTATATATATATATATATATATATATATATATATATATATATAGACACCTGCAGATACATAAATGATAACAGAAACCTCCAAACTACCCTCTACACTAAACCCACGGACACCCACAATTACCTCCAATCTAAATCAGCCCATTCCCAACGCTTAAAAAGAAGCCTACCATTTTCACAAGCCCTAAGAATTAAAAGAATCTGCTCTACAATTAGTGAACTTAACAGACACAAACATAACCTAATACAATACTTCACCCAACGAGGTTATCCGCTAGATGACACTAAAAACCGGATAAAAAAAGCAACTGGAATATCCAGAGATGAAAACCTCATACTGTCCCACAATCACAAACCTAACCGCATACCTCTTATAACCGCCTTCAACAACACACTCCCACCCTTAGCACACATCATCAATAAGAGATGGAACATTCTCACGATTAAAACAGATCTAAGAGAAACATTCACAGACCCATGTGTCATCGCTTACTGCAGACCCCAAAACATCAGAGACATGATTAGTAGCAATAATATCATCAACAATGAAGTTGTACACAAAAATACACCTAGAACCATTAAATTCTGCAAACCTTGCGACATAAAAAACAGTCCATGTTGCAACCACCTCAAGTACACCAACACATTCACAAGCACTACCATAAAAGAGAGTTACCACATATACCACAATACCAACTGCCGCAGAAAGAACATTATATACCTTCTAGAGTGCAATAGATGTAAGTTACAGTACATAGGCAAGTCTGAGTGGCAGTTTAATATTGGACTCAACAATCATATACATAGGATTAAGTCACAAAACAATCGTAGCCCACTCCCCGTAGAACTCCACTTTCGCACACCTGACCACAATTTTGCCACGGACGCTAGCTTTACCATCATAGAAAAAATAGAAAAAAACTACTCCAATTGACATTACTAAGGTTTTAGAGAAACACGAAGATATGTGGATCAACAAACTTAAAACCCTATATTCCAATGGATTAAACACTAAACTGAACAACCCTCATCACACAGAACCCTAATACACAAAACTCCTACCAATAATATCCTCACACCCACATCTAAGACACATTCAATAATGGAAGCTTCAAAGTCACCCAGACCCATAGGAAAAATTTCACCTTAGCCAGTTATAACCCCCGTCCAAATCATAGCCAACACATTTTCAATAACTTATAAGGTTGATACATACGTAGCTCCTTGAACTCACCACCCCTCCATTTACACTATCCCTAACATACCAAAAAATCTAACACCACATCACTCCCCCCTACCCTGACACACTCTGCCCCTACCCGAAGACCAACTGCTACTGCTTAACCAAAGACCTGATACCTAATTGGACATTCTCCCACTCAGCAGGAGGCCTCCAGCAGCCCTGACAACACAATTTACCCACAATGCATAGCTCCTGATTGTGGACTCTGGTTCCATATGGAATCTCTTAACACACACTCACACAGCACACACCACTGATTATGGGAAGAATCCCGAAACATGTCAGGACAATTTACATATAAGGATTAATAAACCTTACCTCTAAACACCTTACTCCCGAGTCTGTCTCACTCTCTACAGTATACATTATATATATATATATATATAGATAGATAGATAGATAGATAGATAGATAGAGAGAGAGAGAGAGAGAGAGAAAGAGAGTAAGGGAGAAAAAACTGAAATGAAAGACTGTCTTTTGTAACTTAATTCTAGTGTATTTAGCGTACCAAGCCTTCGGGTAGAATCTGAATATCTTTACCCCAAACTTCTGTTTCTTGCTATCCTACCCAACTAGCTGTTAGATATATGTAGAATTAATTACGCCCTTCCACATCATCAATTCTCTTTTTATCGGCGTGTCGTCACGTTCTAGCTTTTCAATTGCAAATTCTTTCAATGAAGTGTTATTTTTTTTTCTTATCATTTAGTGGATATTTCTTCAGGTCCAGCTACTGCCGTTTGGAGAAGAAAGAACATTTTTGTAAAGAACACTGACAAAATATCAATAGATTATAACAACTGCAGTATCTCAATTGTTTACGTATCTAAGTACTTATAAGCTTCAACTTTACTTTACATCTTCAAGATTGAGATGCCTAATGCTTAAATTTTTAAAAGAGTATAAAAAGCCGAAACGTTTTGATTTTCATTTAACGCTTTAAGAAAACTATTCAGTTATCAAATTAAAAATTTTCTATATTTTGAAAAAACAAACAAACCCCAAAACTTCATACTGATTTAAATATATATATATATATATATATATATATATATATATATATATATATATATATATATATATATATATGTATGTGTGTGTGTGTGTGTATGTATATATATATATATATATATATATATATATATGTATATATTCTTCGAAAGAGTTAACTAGTGATCAGGGAGCGATGCTTTCTACTAGATTTGATTTTAAGCTACGATGACCTTGCAAGCTAAATCTTGGATGATTACACATTGGGGATTTTAAAGTTACTTTAAGCAAAACTAAATTTGATTTTGGAGATCTTGTTTTGAACAGTCGTTTGCAAATGAGGAAAGAAAGGATGTTCCGTAGAAGGGAATCAAATTTAGAAACAGGTCCCCGAGTTTTGAAGCCTATCCAAAAGTCTAATTCTCTAAAGTACCTCATTACTAGGTTTTAAAAATCTCTGACATCATAACAAGGGAGGATTGGTTATTTTTCTTTTTTGATTCTAAGGTAAGGGTGTATCCAGTTGACGGCCAACGGTCAACCGAAATCGTCTTCAAAACATCTGGGTATTCAGTTGTCGCATAACCATTTGAAATAATGTATCTAGAACTAAGTCGAGCCAGAATACGAGAATGCAAATGGCCTAATGGTTGACAGATCGGAAAATGGAATCGGCGAACGGTATTGAAACTCTGGCTGTGATAGCCTGAGTTCACTTCACACTAAAGCCTACTTACCCAGGAAATCCGTTTCTCTTTTCAGTAATAGCGAAGTAGCAAAAATACACAGTTATTAAATTCAAGCTGGCATTAAAAGCTATCCAGCGTCTATACTGAACCGGATTCGCATTATTCACAGTTGCATTAATCGCAACGAATTTACAGTGTATTATTCTTGAATAAAACGTTTGCATTAATGCACCAGTAAGCTTAAAGTGAAATATCTTATTTGAAGCAGTAAAAAACTGAAATAACCAATAAAATTAGCCTATACTTACACAAAATATTTTTGTCCATAATTTCAAATTCTTAGACACACTTTACGTCCATTAAACCTCTACAACTAGTTCAAGTAAATTACTTATTTGAATATCCGTCTAAGCAATTTCAACTTTGAATCATTTCATATGTAGAAAATAAACTTTTGCAAAAGCAAAAAAAGAATCCTTATAAAATCTGTACTATAATTTGCATTCAGTAAAGTCGTGACATTAAAAACAAACAAACAAACAAACTGTTATTACCCCCATACGTCGTTCCACTGGAGTGACATGATTTCATAAATGCATATATTCATCATATATTCATATTTGCGCCAGTAATTGCTGTTAAGGGGTTGATGCATGAAGTTAACGATGAAAGAATCAAGTTTTTTTTTTACAAGTAAAAGGCATGTATTAAGGAAAAAAGTTTCATTAATATAATCTTACAGCATGAATACGAATGAAAAATATTTCAATAAAATAACTTCAGGTACTTGGTTGATTCGTCCAAAGGTTTATCCTGATCAAAACCGATATTCAATGTAAAACGATTTGTAAAGCAACTCAATGCATATATGTCCCAGCATAAGCTGAGTCTGGCACAAGCCCAGAACTCTATGAGGATAGCACTCATCGATGTTCTAATAGTATGTGAAACGAACTCGTTGACTATACCTCTATGAAAAGTGCCTAAAACGTTTACTATGCTCACCTCAGTCAGATCACTACCCTACGTTAAGGCATCCTTTTTAATACTTATTTTAGCTTAGTCTAATGTTAGGCTAATGGAATATCTAATTCTATGAACAAGCAATGGTCTACACGACTAGTTTGTTAACAATTGTTTGAAATAGCCGACTTGTTGGCACTGTTTAAAAGTATGTAACTTTGCAACCGATAGAAAAATTGAAACTACGTAAGAATTGGACGGTTTCTCCTGTAAGCATCGGCCATTGATCAGATCTCGTACATCGCAATATACCCATGGGATGCAAATTCAATCTTTTGAGACTTTCTGATGAAACAAGCTGTTCCGCAAATAGTGTCTCATTGCTGTTGTTGTGGTGAGTAGTAGTAGTAGTAGTAGTAGTAGCGGAGGTAGCAGTAGAAAAAAGTCATCTCTGTTATTATGGTCGATAGTAGCCCTCCTTTTATTCTGGTATAGAATAGAGAGAGAGAGAAAGAGAGAGAGAGAGAGAGAGAGAGAGAGAGAGAGAGAGCAAACAAAAGACATGGTTTACTTATTTCAAATTGTCAGACAACTCCCAATCACACGAACAAGCAGGTAAAAAGAATTTTGGGACGGATGTATACTGCCTGCATTCATACATGCATTCTCTAGCCTAATTACTATTAGCATTTGGTGACATGTGATCAGTTGGTTTTGTAGGTCCTTCTTTAATCTTACCACATATTAAAGACGTGTCCTTTGATCACGCTAACCACCTCACTTTGCAAAGCATACGACAGTAAATTTTAGATTAAAAAAAATCTTTTAAATATTAGAAATGCATCACTGGATTTTGAGGGTTTTCGATATTTTTTGTCTATAATCTTTTTTGGCACCTGAACTTCCTGACAATTCAAAGATGATGATAAGTATATGTGGCAGATTTTATTTGAAGCAAAGCAATTTTCTCACATTTTGCTGCATCATTCGGGTGAAATGTCAGAAGAAATAGAATTTCAAAAAAGAGAGAGGCTAATGTCTAAACATGGAAGCTTAACAGAAATTAAGTACTTGTGCAGCAGATTTAAAAGAACCAAACACGCACACACACACACACACGCATATATATATATATGTAATTGTATATTCATGTATGCATATATATGTATGTTTATATATATATTTATACGTATATGTGATTGTATATATATGAATGTATATGTATATACAAATATGTATATGTGTGCATATTCATATACATGTATATGTATATTTATATATATATATGTGTGTGTGTGTAAGTATATGTATATTTATATGTATACACATATATATAAGTATATGTACATATGTATGTGTGTATATATATGTATATCTATCCATCCATCTATCAATATATATATATATATATATATATAAAATATAGAAAAGTGAAAAGGGGAAAAAACAGACGAGTAAAGAAAAAGTATAAACGGAAGATATCAGATAACTTGTAAAGAAAAAGGAGAACCAGAAAGTAAAGGAATAAAGAAGAATTAAAACAAAATATAAACCAATGCTGATAGCAGGGGAAAAAAAAGAGAAATAGAGAAGAGAGAGGGAAGAGAGAGGGAATGAAAAAATGGATGTGAACAGATTAGAGAAAAAAAAATGAAGAATATGAATATGCAGTGAAATCGAGAAAAGGGGGAATCGAAAGAAAGGAGAAAAAAAAAGGAAGAAGGATAATTGAAAAACAAAAATGGAAAAATACGCGGAGAAACGAAAGAGAAAAAGTTATTATCAGAGAAGAAAGACCAACAAAAAAAAATGCGAAGAAAAAAGTGAGAAAAGAAAGAAATAGGAAAGAAAGGAAAAAAAATAGAATAGTAAATACGCGCGAAAAAGAAAAATGGAGAAAATAGCGTAGAAAAAGAAAGATTAGAAAAGTTGCAATGTGGAAAGAGGAAAAAAAGAAGACAGGAGGGGAGAAGAGGAAGAAAGAAAGACAGACAGACAGAAAAAAAAGGGGAGAAGTCAGAAATATGGAACAAAGAGAAAAGAGAAGAAGAAAGAAAAAATAGGAAAGAGTACAAAAAGAAAAAAAGACAGAAAAGATGATAATCACGAAGAAAGAATGGAAAAAGAACCTAAGAATAGAAAATAAAAAAGACTGGCTTCTGCAGATTCAAACCTAATTCCAACGTCTCTTCCAAATGTAAAGTGATTACTGCGACTTTAGCATTGTATGTATAACAAGCTTGGCTGCGCTTAGGTCAAACTCCACTGCTCCATTGAAATCTAAAAAAGTAATCAAAATAGAATACATTTCTTCAACTGGTAATATTCAGAACTACGTTAGTCGTTTCAACACCTCCATGAATAGTTTCTGTGGATGAGATTTGTTAAATTTAGCAGAACAAGTCAACCTGGGTTGGATTTGAGGAGTAAGAGCAAATTTTTCATCAGTTTTTGCGTACGTCTTTGTGTCACTATCATTTGTGCATGACATCACACCTATTTCTTCTGGCCATTGTCATCCGTCAATAATCTATACGAGAATAAAGTCAAAACTCAATTGTAAGAGCTTGTCAAAAAAAAAAAAAAAGAAAAGGAAAACCTACTCAACTTAATAAGCAAAGTTAAAAGAAAAAAAGTTTTGCTGCCAGTTGTATTCGATCCCGAAATCTACTAATAAGTGACACAATGCCACTTCACCACTGTGGCGTAGAAACGTTGCCGAATCGACTGATATATTTATAATTATGAATAACACGGTCGGACGATACCTCAAAATCACGGAAGAATAACTATAGCCTTCTTGAAATTCTTATGGTTTTATATTGTTTAATAGTTCTATCATCAAATCAATTTATTGATGATATCCTTATTAGCATCTAGTGAGATAAAAATAAATAAAATATACATACTTATCATTATATAAAAATGTGAGTTGACACAACATGACGTCACTGAATCAGTCTTTTTTTTTCACTCTCTGTTATTCATGTAAATTCACACAGAAATCTCAGATCTAACCAGGATAATAAAGTCAATTTTTTAGAATTTGGCAATAAATAAAAAATATACATTCGGGTATAAATATTATCATGTATTAGAATTGAATATATGACGCGTGTCTCTATGATAATTTTCCGCAAATAACCAAGACTTGTCAATTTAGCTTGCCCGGTAAAACAGCCGTCTGGTCGTGAGTTCAAATCACAGTAAGGGAAAGTGAATTTTACATATCGGTTTACAGCAACAATTTTGATGAAGATTTTTCTTGTATTTCCTACGATAGAAAAATGAAGTCAACTCCAGTTTTAGAGTTTGACTATCGGAATTTCGAAGGGAGGAAAAGGCGAAACTCAATAGAAAGAGCGAAAAAGCTTAAAATCAAGAAAAGAGATTGATGGAATTGAATTTAAGATGACAAAAAGAAGGTCTGGTTATTCCCCCAGTTGGTACTGTGTGGTGACCAATGTATTTTCGCAGCATTCCGTGTTGGGGGTGATCAATTACAAGAAGTTAAAAAAATAGAAAAAGGGTTGAACAATGAATTAGTTACTTCTCCCGCCCTTTATGATCACGGGTACAAACCAAGGGTCTGATTTCGCATAAACTCACATTGAAGTTAGTTCGTGTGATATATTGATAGCCAGACAGACAGGCAGCCAGACCAATTTAAAAACTGACAAAACCTATGATGACAGTTCTGGTTGCATCTTTCCAACGGTTCAGATAATAGCTATTCCGCCATCTTGTAAAGTGTAACTGTTACTGCGTAATAAAATCGCCGGAAATAAATCGATATCAAATATACCACTATTTACTACCAGCCAATTTTCGTCGATAACGATCCGTCAGTGATAGATTACTTTTTACATTGAACGCCCTTGTGGTCAGTCGAGGCTTCTACTGAAGGGCTTCAGGCTACAACGGTAGCCAGTGTCATTAGGCCAGATCAGGCCAGCACTTTCAATGTCGCCGATGTGTGATAAGGTATGATTCCTCAAGTTCCGTTTAGATATTAAAAGACTATCCATGAAAATAACACACCAAAAGTAAGAAAGGTATTTTTCCACGCTGTTGCACCTCTCGTACGATTTTAGAAGCGAGACAAGAAAACCTAGACGTGATATTAATTGAATCATTTCTTGCGTTTCATATTCTTAACAATAAAAGAAAGTACCAGTTCTTCAATAAATTGGTGCGCGCTGTCATTTTGTGGTGACTATTCGCTCCAAAGAACAAAGCGACAAAATAATGATCATTTCATCTAATGTACCGTATGTATTCGTATATATGTTTTCTAGAGAGGAGGTGCGGGTGATATGGTAAACAACGCAGAAAATGTAAACGGCAAACCATGTTGAAACTCAAGCTGAAGCAATTTTATTTTAGGTCTTTCTGATTCCCTTGGAAGAGGCACGAATCCATCTCTTCCTCCCATCTACTCGAGTAAATAGCAGGGGAGTCAAAGGAACCGACTACTCTGACTTCCTTTCGGAAACCCCAGCAGTTAAATGTAACGCTCTGCTTCCCTTTAGACTACTTGAGCGGGGCCAGAAAAAGGGAATCAAACGCACTGGGCATCCCTGGATCTCTATACGCTTCTCCAATGTTTGCGCCCTTAAGAGCTCATCGTTGTCCTTTTATTTACAGAGACAGATGGAGGCCTTCCAATGTATTGTAGATCAACCACTGATTTTTTCTATAAAATTTTTACCATGTTGCACACATCGTATTTAAATAAAATTCAATTTTGTGTCAAATAGAGCTACAAGTTTAAGTTGAAAAAGAAACGTTTCAAGGTAATTGGCTATTTACCGAGTGTAGCTAAGTCTGGTACGAAACCACAAGAGTGAATCACTTGTGATGATAAATTCTCGAGGCAAGTGAATAGATCTGAATAAGAAATAGACGTCCATGTTAAAGCATATAAGACAAGGTTACCCTCTCTAAAATTCGTTTCATACTATAATAAACCTTCTTATTACGAGGGAGGAGGTATTGTCACAAAAAATATCATAAGCTTGATTTGGATTCCGTAACTGAGAGTGGAAATATTGAAAGATTTATTGAAATTATTTTGTCTTTCCGATGGAGACGGTGATAAAGTATATTTGATAAGGAACGTGTCCGCACGCTTTGTCTGTCACATTTTATAAAAAATTACTTTGAAAGAGGTGGGTGTTTAAGACAAGTTCTTGGAATAGAATCGCAGCACCAAGACCACAAAGAAGGTGAGTAGAGGGAGACAGAAGCAGGATAGGAGTACCAAAAAGAGTATGGGCTGGAAGATGAAGCTTATCACTAAAGGAGTACGACTGAACTTGCTCGTCAAGAAAAGTAGAACTCCCAGAAAGTAAAATGAGGTTGAATTTGATACTCTTTCAAGTGTCTGAACGGAACGTTTGGTTAACTACCACAGTCTTTTCAGATACTGCAGTGCTTCAGATTTCCACCGGTAGGTGGGAATTTTACTAGTATAAAATGATAAGAGAGCCCATGCTAACACATTCCCTTTGGACTAGAGAAGGAACAATACTTGGAAAGTCGACCCACCGTAAGTCGGAGAGTCATTGCACAATGTCGCATTGCTAATTGGTTCATATTTCATGTTTTTATCATTTAAAGATAGTAATTGGCATATTATTTTTCATGCCTGAAGCAAACTGCTTTTAGTTCTGCCTATCAGACAAAATCAACCAATCGAAAGTTGTCGTCATCGCTCTCACTCTTATTTTTACAATAAAACTGAATCTCAAGAACAAGACGTACATGCAAGGATACATCATCATCATCATCATCATCATCATCCTGTTAGAATCCGTTGATGGACATAAACCTTCCCGAAGATTCGCCATACTTCTCTTTCGAGGGCAACGCAGAGCCAGCGCTTTCTGAATTTATCCTGCTCGTCATGCCATACGACTTTTTGTCGGCCACAGTTCTCTGGGAATAATGGTTGTGAGTCATTGTGTCTGGCAGTTGTCTGATGTTCTCACAACATATCCAGCCCATCGCCATTTGATTT
>OY735212.1:33338139-33450639 GCA_963457665.1 Thysanoteuthis rhombus | reverse complement strand
ACCCTTTAAGTAACAGTGCCCGGCTTGGACGCTGAGCAAAGCCCAGGCCATGAGAATCAAAACCCTTGTGATGAGGTACTTCAGACAAGCAGCAAATAAGACAATGAGGGACTTACAAATCAATGAGAAATCAGGAGTACCGTCAGAGCAATACCAGCCCTTAAATTCATTCAGCACCAAAGATTTAAATAGTTTGAACGCCTAGAAATAACAGCAATCGATCAAACAGCACTCAGAGCTTACAATGTTGGAAATACAGGAGACAACTCCACAGGCGTTGGATCGAGCACGTGGGAGAAATGCCAAAGTTCCATGGTCTGTCCACCAGGGAGGCGACCCACCCAGCCATCGACCACCGTCTCCGCCTCCCAAACACATTTCCCAGTACACGTGGAAGATAAAATAAATAAAATGATGTCAATTATACAGTAGCAGCAGATGTCCGGTAAATTCATTCAAAATGTGCAATTAAATTGGCAGAATCAATTAAATTCTAATTAACACTCCATCTATGCACAATATCACCACTACTCTAGTGTTTTTTAAAAATATCTCTTCCTAATACTATTTACACTGGGTATAAAATATTTTGTCTTTTTGGTCTTCCTTCCTTCGCCAATCTATCAGACCATCTCGTAAGTAATGTCTGAAATCTGTTGACGATAGATCATATATTTTTGCTCCTCCTGAATGAAGAAAGCAAAAAAAAAAATCAATGTCATTGCTGATAGACCACTTTTACCGGATCTTGCTTGATTTTGGCGTTGATAGCGTCAAAAATCTCTCATTGTCAACCTTCTTATGGGGTGAAATGTTTTGAACAGTTGTATGATCTGTTAAATGGTAGAATTTCAATGACTAATGGCTTATATCACACGAAAGATTTTAACAGAACTTAAATGAATAAAAAATCAACGTAAGTGTGAAAAGTTTGAACTCATCTTTAGAGTACAATTTGAACAAAGTCGAGTGGATTTATAGATATTAGTCTTTTTTCTACTATCATCTCTGATATTCTTAAAAATGTTTTATCAGAGATTTGACTTCGCTACTAGACCTGTAATTCATTCCTGTAGAATTGGAGTAAGGGGACGTAACTCATGAAACCTAAAACGAAATCATTTAATTTAATTCATTTATCATCTCCGTTAGTCTTTTAGTCGTCCGTTGTTGGACATAGAACTTCACCGGGATCTGCAAGACCTCTCTATCATGGGCATTGCGGAGCCAATACTCTCTGAACTTGTCTAGTTCGTCTCTACATCTTGTATTCTGCCGGCGTCAGTCTTGCATGTGATCTCTGAAAATCCATGTGGTGAGTTGTGATGTCCATTGGTTGTTTGACATTCTTGCAAAATGACCAGCCCATTGCCATTTGAGTTTTTTAGTTGATTTTATGATGTCTCAGACTGCAGTTTTTCCCCCTAAAACATGATGCTGTTTTGTGATCTCTCCATGTGAAGTTGATCACGATTCTTTTATAGTTCTCAGTTTAAGGGTCAGTCACTTGGTTACGTTCCATGTTTCATGTGACAGGCAACTCTCTGGGTAACTCATTGAATCGGTGAGAATGGACAAGCCGAAATATTGACCATCATCATCATTATCATCATCAGTCTTTTAACGTAACACATTGGACATAGACCTTCCCCAGGATTCGCTACTACTCTCTTTCATGGGCGTTGTAAGGTCAGTATTTCCTGAATTCGTCTATTTCATCTCTCCATCTTGTGGTCTGTCGGTCTTGGTTTCTCATGTGATCTTTGAGGATCCATGTTTTTAGTTGTGATGTCCATTGGTTGACTTTCATTCTTGCAGCATGGCCTGCCCATTGCCATTTGAGTTTTTAGAATAGTTTCTATGGTGTCTCGGAGTCCCATTTTCTTCCGTATGTACTGTGGTGTCTTGTGATCTCTCCACGTGAGGTTGAGCATGATTCTCTCTTAGGTTCCATGTTTCAGCTCCATAGGTGACTATCGGGAGAATGCATTGGTTGTATATGTTATGTTCTTATTATCAACATGATTGTTGCTATTGAAAGTAAAAGAATGAAAAATATCATAGCCCAAATATACTTCCAACAGGAGAAGGTGGTGTTTTTAAGTAAAGTGTGAACTAGTTTTCATAACACGTTACACGCTCCTCCACGAGGTGGCCTATTTTATTAAGCTTGCTGTCTGTTACAGAGAACAATCATTTCTAATCTAAAATGAAGTACACACATACACACACACACACACTCACACGTACACATACATACACATACACACATGATCATTAAAACATGTTCTCACAAAAAACAAATACTAAGATCATATATATATATATATATATATATATATATATATATATATATATGTGTGTGTCCTCTAATACAACTCGGCACATCTACAGACCCATAAAGACAATTGTAATAAGAATAAGAGCTTTTGGTGTCAAAGAAATCGTTAAGAAGCTATACGCTCGTAAACCATCAACAAGTGAGTTCGATCTTTACTGGCTGCTCCAATATTGTAGCTTTGTAACGCACTAATTTACGCATAGTAAATACCAATACATGCAGACACAGTCAAATTTAGAAAAACAAAAACAAAACAAAATGATTACAAAAAAAAACAACAACAAAACAACAACAAACAATTGAAAGTGTCCTGTTTTTTGTTAGTTTGATTGTGTTTACGTGTACACGTATCTCCATTCTATGGAAGTTCATTTTATGCCACTTCGCTTTTACGTATCGCTTTGAACTATATCTATGAGTATCTATACTTTATCTCAATTTACAGAAACGCGTAAAAGCACGTAAAGGTGTAACGCTTAGCGTCAAATTTGTAGACGTTAAAGAAGATTACTTTCATGCCTTGGAGTGTTAATCAACTTTTCACATATGAATTAATGGTAATTACTGCTTCGTATAACCCCATTTTGGCTTACGAAAGGTTTCATAGGAAAGCTCTACTTTTGAATTTCAGAGGGAAGCTTTTTAGATATACAAAACTTAAGTTTACGTCGTTTCGTGGAAGAGCTTGTAACAGATGGTCGTAAAAGTAGCCACACCCGCTGGGGTTATACAATGCATAGAAAACATCAACTACTTTCGATGAAATCCAATGCTAAGTGAAATAGGTTACATATACACACCGAAACCTAATCAATTTTACTTGAATAAGACTGTTAAAATGATGGGAGAAGAACCTGCGTTCATTGCTAACACGAGGGAGAGATTAGGTAGTTTAATGAGAGGGTAGGGGACAAAGATTGGAAGGGATAAGGAAGAGAATGAGAAGATACAGGCAAAGGGTGAGAGCACAGTTGAGACATGAGATAATTGATAATCTTAGTCATCAAGAACTGAGAAATTACTGCATGTTAAGGTAGTCGGCGTACACAGTGCATATTTTTTTCATCATGACCCTCATCTTACAAATTTTGTTCACAGCGTTCCGACTGGTCTCTTCTGAACTGTATGTAGCATCTAGTGAACATAGTTAGGTGGTGAATTTATGCGTAAATAAATATATCGCTTAAATTCAGCCTTACCGTAGCTCAGAGGTAGGATATCTACCTCCGGTTTCAATCCTACCTCGTGGTACTGGATGGGATAATGCAAAGTCTATAGCCACACTGAGGAAACAGCTCTGTGTGGGTGAGACTATATATATACATATATATATATTGTATTTAAAACTATTGATATTTACGGTATCAATATTTTACCACTTGACATTGTTTTTTTTTCATCACAATACCCAAGTCAATTTACATTCTTAAATTGTTAAACATACATTCTTTAAGAAGAAATCAAACAGAAAATGGATTTGGAAGAGCCCCAACTATGACACCAAAAACAAAATAAACTACATTTTACCGGATAAAAGCCACACCATCAAAGAAATTCATATTCTGAACTAAGTAAATATAGGAAGCGACCATAGAATGGTAAGATGTAAGATACAAATAAATACCAATAAAGAACTCAGGAAAATGTTCCACACCAGACCGCAGCCACTGAATGTACCAAAGGAACTCAGCCCAGCCTTCAAGCAAGAGTTGAAAAACAGATATGATATCCTTACCGACGAAAGCGATACCAACGTCAACGAACTACACAGCAGAATAACAATCTTTCTATTGGAAGCTGCCAGTATGTTTAAACCAGGAAATACACAGACTATTTGAAAAATCTCAGATGAAACCAGGAAACTTATTGAAAACTTAAAACCACCAACAACCACGAGGAAAATATAGAAGAAACCGAACTGAACAAAACAATAAAGAAGAAACTATAAAGAAGGTATACGGTAGCTAGGACAGAAACAGATAACTAGCATTCTCGAAGCAAACGGAGGCATAACAACAGACAGAGATATAATTGTTGAACGCACCCAAGAATTCTACCAGAAATTCTACTCTTCAAAACACGGACAACACAACAACGACCAGAATACACAAAATGTCGACAATCAGTTCGAGGACTTCCCAAAGTTACACCATGGAAAGTAAAGCAAGCTATCGGACAAACAAAAGAAAAAGAAAAGCCCCAAGACCAGATAACATCACCATCGATCTACTCAAAAAAGCTGGTAAGAGCGTCAACAGAAACCTAGCTATTCTATTCAACTTGTGTCTAAAACAGAGTTACTTAGTCCCGGAAGACTGGAACTCTGCTATCATAATGCTTTTGCGTAAAAAGGAAACCCCAAAGACCACAACAACTACAAACCTATAGACCTACTCAACTGCATATAAAAACTTTTCACAAAAATCATCACCAACCGGATTACTAAAACACTAGATGAGAATCAACCACAAGAACAGGCTGGATTTTGAAGAAATTACTCAACTATGGACCAACTTCATTCAATAAATCAGCTGAAAGAGAAGGTGACAGAATACAAATTGCCATTTGCTGGTCATTAAGGCCATCAACCTACAAGGTGTAAATCCTGTGTACGTAAAAGTACTACCACATATATACAATCACAGTTACTCCTTTCTCTGAACCCTTCCAACTCTAAAAAGGAGTAAAGCAAGGTGATACCAGCTCACCCAAACTCTTTACAGCCTGCCTCGAGATGATCTTCCGGAACATGGACTTGGAAAATAGAAGAATCAAATCGATGACAAATATCTGAACAACCTTAGATTTGCAGACGACATCGTCCTTTTTGCAGAAAACCTACACGACCTCCATCTAATGCTAGATGAACGAAACGAAGAAAGCAAAAAAGTTCGCCTACACATGAACTTCAGTAAAACGAAAATCATGTGCAACAATCATACTGAGAATATGATTGTAACTGTCAAGATAGAAGATGAAAAACTCAGCAAGGCAGTCCACTATATCTATCTTGGACAGCAAATCTCCATGAAACCCTCATAAGAGGAGGAAATCAAGCAAAGAATCACTCATGGATGGCAAGCCTTCGGCAGAGCAAACTTATTTTCAAAAACAACATGATCCCATTAGCCCTAAAAAGAAAGGTATACAGCCAATGCATTCTCCTGATGGTCACATGGAGCTGGAAAATGGAACCTAACCAAAAGACAGATCTGCAAACTGAGAAGCATGCAATGTGTGCATGACAGAATCATGCTCAACCTCACATGGAGAGATCACAAGACAGTACAGTATACCAGCAAGAAAACCGGAGTCCAAGACATCATAGAATCTATTAAAAAACCTAAATGGCAATGGGTTGGCCATGTTGCAAGAATGAGAGACAACCGATGGACATCACGACTCACACCATGGATCCCCAGAGATCCATTAAGAAACCGAGGCCGACAGAATACAAGATGGAGAGATGAATGACGAATTCAGAAAATACCAGCTCCGCGACGCCCATGATAGAGAATTGACGTCAAAAGACTGATGATGATGATGGTGATGATTGTTAAACAAGAAGCATTGATTGGATGGAAAGAATAAGACTCCGACAATATCTTAATCTGGATTCTTGAAGGCCTGTCCAACCTGGACAGTGCCTGCCTGATTGGGCTACAAAAGCAAACCCTCAGACGTCATTAAAATCTATTTTTTTCCATTTCACTATACGCTATATTGTTTGTTAGAACCAAGTGGGAGTAGAGGTAATTGTCTTAAGTTGTCTGAATATCTTGGAAAAAGCACAGGCATAATCAAACTTGACTATATTTTGAATCTTCTGACTTTGTCCTTTTTCCACCACAAATATCATTAGCTTATTTGCTATTTCCAGTCCACGTTTCTTATATGACCGTGGAAAAATGTTATACAACTAGACAGTTGCGATAAAAAAAGTAACAAAAAGAAAATGAAAAGAAAACCTAGTCAAAAATCTACAATGAAAATGCTTCATCTTATGAATTTAGACGATTCGAGACTATCATGTTTCATGAATATTACAAGGTATTAACAAGGAACTGAAACAAAGATGAAAGAAAAACTACTCAAAAACTGATGATTACAATGCTTCATTGAATAAACTTTGATAAATAAAGATGATTACGTCGTATTAGTTTTACAACTAGGTGTTAACATGAAACAAAAATGAAGATGTAGTAACAAAAACTAATTAGGAACTAATCATGAAAATAATTCATCCAAGAAATCTATATAACGTAAGATTATAACAATTGCTACTGGAAGGTGTAAACGAACAATAACAAATAACAAGGAGGGACACAAATGGGTAATAGCACACACTGCTTCATTTGAAAAGACATTTGATCAATACCAATGTATTGTGAAGGTCTTCCTATTTTTCTTCCGAAGCGATGTTATTCATTCGAGGTTTTAAAATTGTAAATAAGAACAAACGTCCTTTTCTGCAAGGGAGTGATGAAAACTTATCAATATTCGTCACTGATTTAAACAATAACGTGGCACACAGTCTTATCAAAACACTCCCATTGTTTGCTTGTATCAAAAGAAGGTATCCATCACTCTGATACTAGTCATTCATCGTGATACCACATTCACTCTCTAGCTAAATTTTGTTTTGTATGACATACAAGCGGTAACGGTTTATTAATCACCAAGGTCTTTAGATTGAACTTTAATAAGGCTCCTCCTAACCTTGCATCCTTGCCCCACACATCATTGAATTGATGTTGTCACGTTGAAAAATGATATCAATATACACTGAGATGGAAATAAGTATCTGGACAGAATATTCGTTTAATATACTTCTGATACACACATTTACTTTAAATTTACACTGGTGAAGTTTTTTTTATCTAGAATTAACAATTACTAAGAAAGAAAAAATACTCATTTCCAAACATACAATTGAGAATAAGATATAAACAAAAGATATAAACAAAAGTAACCCCAAGAAAAAGCACACCAAAATATCTAAAATTAGTAACCAAATAAAGAGATGGAAAGATCGGACAGTTGGAAAAAGAATCATTCTTGGTTACTAAACGGAGTACTCTAAAAAATCCCCAGGGAGACGTTGAATCAGCAGCTAAGAAAGTATTGCACTAAGGATATATTGCTTTAATGAGGAATTTTTGAGAACGGAGACAATACAGCAAAGTTTGCAAATCTATTGGTTTTCGTCGCCTGTGTCGATCAGCTCAATTCAGGCCGAATCCCAACTGTCTGCACACTGTTTCCCGACATGAAAACTTTTAATCGACTGTCAACAAATCGACGCTAACAAAAGTATAGATAACAATAACACTCCAGGGGATATTAGAACTTCTTCAACACCATTATGATAATTACATCACTTTCTGAATCCCTGTATATATAAACAATATATATATATATATATATATATATATATATATATATATATATATATATATATATAGATAGATAGATAGATAGATCGAGAGAGAGAGAGGTATATATTCATAATTTTGTTGTTACTAATCAGTTTCACGTAGCCATTGCGGTCAACAAACTGTTCTTCTCCGTTTTCACCCAGCTTTATATACAGCTGAGGTGTTTTCGTGAAATATTTTTTTCTCTCATTTTTATCGGTTATTTCAAAAATGATTTTCTGTTCCTGTGTATTGGTGGTCAGCGGGATAATGCTTGGCTTGGTTTTTGGTTGCATGAAGCTGCTCAGTAGCAACACAGTTATAAATAAATTTCTATTTTCTTCTTATTCAAAATATTGGGCACTATTACTCTGTTGTATTTTTTTCTACCATTTTGGTTGTGTTGGCAATGTATGAGTAGCTCATTTTAAAGGTGTTTTTGCTGAAGATTTGGTGCAACATGATTTTTTTCGAGAAATGTTTGCCTATAAAAAAATTTATTTTTTTCTCAATTTGTAAAGATACAAACAGAAAATAAACAAAAACAGATTTTATCCGTTGTTGATGTCACAGTGCTCAATATTTAACACAGCAAATAACGTTATGCACACACACACATACACACACACATATACATGAGATTTACAAAAAACACATGCCGAAAGAGAAACTCAAAATAACAATATTCATTGTATATACGTCCTTGTAAATTATATATATATATATATATATATATATATATATATATATATATATATATATATATATATATATATATTGTCGTTTCTGGTTTATCGTGCATCGGGGTCAAGTTCTTGTACATATATTTTTGTCTCCTATTGGAGTGTATTTCTATGATAAAATCTCCAATGTTTTTTTCTTCTTTTTACTTCAGACAAAAAAAACATGAGTTCCCCTCAAACAGTCAGGAAGGCACACGCACACGCTCACACACGCGCACACACATTCTCAGCTCGTGACTACATTATTGAATCAACTTTTTCTAAAGGAAGTTTTCCTAATGGAAACTTTTTCATAAAAACGCGGCATAACCACAGCAAAGCTAAGTTATGAATTAATAGAAACATGATTTCATGTGAAATATATCAACATTAGTCATTTTACAGTGACATAAGAACGAGTCAATCGTCAAAATACCGGTATTGATCCAGGTTCAAGCCTATTAGCACTAAAAATAAAGCAGTACAATATCAACCAATCCATCTCTCTATCCATCTATCTAGAGAGAGAGAGAGAAAGAGAGAGAGAGAGAGAGAGAGAGAGAGAGAGTTTAAATTTCTTTCAGTACTGTTGTCATTGAGCTGTACATTTGGGGTGTAAATTAGACCTATTGTTCAAGAAAAAAAGTCCAAAACAAAATATACCAGCATGATTTGTGAAATATAAACATTTTTATCCCCACGCCGTAATAAAGCAACCTTATTAAACATCGATATGAAAATGTGTTTTGTTGAATTGCATTGTTGTAACGTATCATGTTTACCTGAAATTTGATTAAAAAAGTTATAAAAAAATGACTTAAGTAGACAGAATCATTGCAAAAGCGTATTAAAAACACGACGTTATGCTATCAAAACTGAAAATAAGTCTATTGATTATGTATTTGTAGTATTTTGGCCATAATTCCTAACAAAAAGTTTTGCTCCTATTGAGCTAGACTATTTCTCAGAAAATAGCCATAATTAATGTCGACAGTTATATTTTTTTCCATTGCCCAGAGATTATGATTATTTGCTAAGCTTATCTTAATCTGATACTGGACCAAAGTGAAGATCGAACTAACTATAATGATAGTATACGACTTGCTTGTTCCTCGGCGAAGGACTACTTTTTACTAAGCTTAGTACGAATATTTACGAAATTTACCCTAATCTGAAACAAGGTTTCCAGTGTAGGTCCCCTGTTTCTAATTGGCCTCGCCACTTTAGTAATAGTCAGAATGCAGCTCGATAACCATTGCTCAAAGGCAAGCTGTACCTCAATATCATGTTAGTAAAAACTGAACAGATTTCTTAAATAAGAATTTAATTGAAGCAAAACTCTGGCATTGAACAAACGCAGGATGCTCTCATTATTTTGTAAAATTCTTTATTTGCTTATTGTCATATGCACAAAAGTGATTCATTTAAATGAGTAAATATTATCGTCAGGTCTGGTCTGGTTAAAGGATGAGCCTCTCATATCTGGTTACATGAAGTGATTGAAATATTACACAAGACCAAGTATAGGTCGCGAATCACGTGACCACCCATCCTCCGAGCCCACTGATTGGCCTAACTGCAAGCGGCGAGAACAGAATGAATGTATTGCATTGATGAGTGACCATTAAATTATTCTATTACAACCGTTAGCACTGAGGATTTACCATTGTTATCTTCGTATTTCTCATAATAAAGACTTAATAACATTGAACCGAGATCTCAAAAGCAAAATGATGTAAGCATGCAACCTCGTTCCTACATCAATAGTTTTGATTATTCCGGACCTGATTTGAAGAATTGCTAATTGATGTTCGAGTGAAAATTTGTTTCATTATTTCTTTTTTATTAAGATTATTTAATTAGGCGAACTGAATTGATTGAGCAAATATATCTAATTAGAACAGATATAAATGACTCTCCGATGTGTTATTAAGACAAGTTTATAATTAAGTTCATTGTTCCTATGACTGTTAATAAAGACGCTATTGTTTTTTTTAACTCTGTCCACTTTTTCACAAAAACAAACGCCCAGTGATTAACATCTGTGCACAGGTATTTCCGATGGCTAATAAAACGGTATTGGCATGTTTTATTATAGTAAAAATTCGATTGCAAGTGTATGATTTTATTCTTTACTTTTGTTTGGTTTGTTGTTTCGTCAAATAAAACATGGATGATTTTTTCTTATTTTTATGTGATGCAATGTCTAAATGAATTAATAACAATAACACCCATCATTTTACAAATTATTAATACCATCGTCATCATCGTCGTCATCATCATCATCATCATCATCATCATCATCATCATCATCATCATCATCATCATCATCACCACTTGCAATTTCACACTAGTTGCCCGGTGGTTACCGCTAGAGGTTGAGTGACAGCAAGTCTCCCCAAGTCTCCAGCCCTCCTCTCCACACTCTCATTGTCCACAGCAATACTGTAATTTACAGTTTCACACCAGTTGCCCGGTTGTCATCGCTGAAGGCTGAGTGACAGTAAGTCTCCTCAGGTCTACAGCCCACATCTCATCTCTCGCTCACCTATCACACCAGTGTTCGGGTTCGCACCTCAACTACCATTTGGGTGTTTTCCTTTTATTTTTCCCCTTTCTTCCCTGTCTGTTTGGCTACTGCTAGCATTTAGGGTCGTAGATCTTATATTTTTAGTACTTTCCTCAGTATAATTTCGCATCAGTTGCCCAGTGGTCACAATTGGAGACTGAGTGGCAGCAGATGTTCATCTCTCCTCTCCACAGTCTCACAAAACACTACAGAGCTGTGGTTTACACTTCTACGCCAGTTGCCTGGTGGTTATCGTTGAACGTAGAGTGACAGTAAGTTCTCTCGGGTTTTCATATCATCCTCACTTATCACAGCAGCGCTGTGGTTCGTGCCTCCACCACCAATTGTGTTGTTTTTTGATTTAACCCCTCTCCTCTTCTCTCTGTAAGGTCACTGCTAACAACAGAGGTATCGTATACCCCATATTTCGAGCATTCTCATCAGTATTCGTGCAGTATTAACCAATGCTGCGATCTGTATAGTCTACGCCTTTCCTCGTCTTCCAATCACGCTTTCAATGTCTTTGGTACGGTTCTGAGTGCACCTCCTATTACTGGTACTACCCTACATTCATGTTCAACACCTTCATCAGCTCCCTTGCCAGGTCCTGGTATTTTCCCTGCTTTTTGCTCTCTTTCTTCTTCACTCTGTGGTCTGCAGCCACGGCCACATATAATATTTGGTAGCTTATCCACTTCTTCTCCACGATTACCAGGTCCAATCCTCTCACTGGGATGGGGTGGTCAGTTTCGATGTCAGAGTCTGAAAGTTATTTGTGATTTCTATTCTCAAGTTTCCGGTTCGTGCTGGTACCACTTTCCTGCATGGTCAAGTCCAATTCGTTTGCTCTGTCCCCCCAGTAAATCACTTTTGCTTCCTCATTGTGTCCGTGTTTATACTCCTTCGGGGCTAATTGACTACATTCACTAGCTGTGTGATTTACGGTCTCGTCCTTTTCTCTGCGTAGACGGCATTTGCTCCTTGTTTTTATTCTGTTGGGTTTTACGTTGATATAATTTGTCCTGATGCATTTGTTTTGGGCTGCCATAATGAGCAATTAGATTTCTCTGTCTAGGTTTCTTTTCCGTTGCCAAGTCCATGATCTCTCGTCTACAACATCCTGTATCTGTTTATGGTATTATCTGTATAGTTTCTTCTGTTACCATCTTTCTTTCCTTGTTGGATGTGTTGATCCTTTTTTTGCTACTTTTTGTTGTTTGTTGCGCTATTTCGGGCGCTTTTTATGTCTTCACCGTTTACTTGCACATAATTTTCAGGGCCCGTTTTGGCCCTTCGAACACAGTTTTCTATGCTGATGAGTCCTCTACCGCCTTTTTTCCTCTTCACGGTCAGTCTATCCGTGTTATCTCTGGGGTGCAAGGCCTTGTGCATTGTCATAAGCTCTCTTGTACGCCGGTCCGTTCATCATCCTCATCATCATCATCATCATTTAGTCATTCCTTCCTTGGAAACTCTGATCACCATCAATCCAGGACAATAAGTAAAATTAATACACATATGAAATAAGAAAACAGGACTTTTATTTTGATCGTTATTATTATTATTACTATTATTACTATTATTATTATTATTATTATTATTATTATTATTATTATTATTATTATTATTATTATTATTATTATCATTGTTGCTGTTTCTGTTGTTGTTCGTCAAAGAAGAAGAAAAAAGAAAAGAAAAGGAAAACAAGATTTCGATATGTTGTACATCTTCTTCAGTCTAAATTCAAACGTTAAAACAATTCGTCAACTTGAATGGCGTTTTCTGCAGAGAGAAGCAAAAAACAAATTTCAACTCAAGTTGCAGCCAATGGTTAAATCGAAATTCATTCAACCTATCCATTAGTACATCATATTTGGTAACTGATGTTTTGTGCACAGTCAATTTCCATTGTGCTGTGCGCTGGTTGTAAAAATATAAATAGACAAAACTATGCTACCTGTCCGACAGGGAAAGTGTTAGGAATCATCTGGGCAGTCCCATCCACCTTCATCATATGTCAGCAGTAATTGCTCAGCACTGCCTTTCCAAGAAGATTCCTTGTTTTTATGTTATTTTAATTATCTTATTCCTATCTTTTACTGTTTTTTTTTAATTGGAAAATAAATACAGGGATAAAATTTTACAAAATAATGTGATTGGCATCCGTCAAAATGCACCAAAACATACCCACGTGATAACATTTTTTTTTTCAGGTGCAACATCTGTTTCTTGTCTTGAATTTCTCGTCGCCTTCCAATGGTCAAGTTACCAACTCACACACGCATATATATATATATATATATATATATATATATATATATATATATATATATATATATATATATATATATATGTATATATATATATATGTATATTTATATATATATATATATATACATATACATATATATATATATATACATATATATATATGTATATATATATATATACATATACATATATATATATCTATACATACATACATACATATATATATATATATATATATATATATATATATATATATATATATATATATATATATATATGAAGTGCTATCCAAAAGTTAGAGTAAAAATAAAGATTGGGATATATGTATATACATATCTCAAAACAGTGTATAGGAATTGACATATATATATATATATATATATAAATATATATATATATATATATATATATATATATATATATACATATATATATATATATATACATATATGTATTCCTACGGACACATAGATGTAATTATAACGACAGAGGTAAATATGCACAAAAGAGTAGAATATTCAAGCATATATTTACTTCATCATCCTAAAGAAATAGAAAATATACTCAGACTGCTATTGAATTGGCTTTAATGTTTTCACTTGCAATATTAAGTGTTAAAAGACAAATCGATTTTCTGCATGTTTTTTTTATTGATTCAATTGCAAAAGAGAGACTATATGCAAATTCACATACAACAAAAAACTCGACTCACACAGTAAATTGATTTTTCATTATTTGAAAGAACCGACTTTGAACAAATCTAGATAGTCGAGGTTCAACATAAAAAGATACCAAAATTTAAATTCTTAGCTTTTACCATTATCCGAAGGAACATATTAAAAAGTCGTCTGTTAAAATGCATGAAACACGTTCGTTTCTGCTAGATTTGGTCGGAAAATTGTACTATTTCAACCATAAATCCAGTCACCAATAGAATATGTTATGAAACGAATCCTCAAAAATTCTCAGTGAAGAATTTTATAATTATTCAAAAGGAAGAGAAATGAAAATAATACCGAACCCCATTGCAGCGTTTTAACATCAAAGGGACTTGCCCATACAGAATATCCGAAAGTGATCGTTTCGACAAAAGAATTTATAGAATCAAAAAAAAAGAAAAAAAAAACAAACAAACAAGCAACAAAATATTTTTCAAGATAAAAAGAAGCTGAAATAAAACCATGGGTGCAAAAATGATATGTATCTACCTAGAATATTTGTATTGGTATATTTAATTTCGAAAGGAAAAGAAAACACAGTAAAAAGATTTTTTATTTCTTCCTCTCTGTTCCGCCGACCCTACAACATGGATATTTCACTCTTAGTAGTAGTTTCCACAACTGAATAAATAAAGACTAGGACTAAAATACTTAGTGTCAGTTTTGCCACCCTGAAGAACGACGTATGATAACAGTCCCTGTGTTATCTGCAAAGCTGTTTATACCCAGAGCATAAGCAACATATACCCCCATACAACCAAACAGATATCACACATACGTTAGAATAAACATCTGTTGATACAAAATATAGGTTAAGTCAGCCGCTCAATAGAAACCGTCCCGAGACGAACGTCTTTTGTTATGCTGTGGGCGACCAATTAAAAAATTGGAATCGGCAGTCAATGAATAAGTTACTCCTGTCACCTTTTGTTGCGCAATGATCACTAAAATATCTCAATTCTCAAAAAGAGAAACTTGAAGGCTACCAGACACAAATTAAAGAACCAATTTAGCATGAAATTATACTTCAGATTTCACTCCCATTGATAACCAATTTAGGTGTGAACTTATATTTATCGAACAAGAAAAAGACAAAAGGAAACGACACATTAAAGTGCTTGATCACAGACAGAAGGAAAACAGTGCCATTTTAGCACCATGACTTGCTTATTTCTTAAATGTTCTACTTTTGGGGCCAAACCAAATAAAATTTTCACCTTAATTATTATATCTTGTAATTTCTGGTAATATCGTTGATGAGTCAGGTATGTTACAAATGCAGTAACAATTCGGAGTGCTTCCTAGTTACAAACTCATTAGAACTTTAACCACAAAGGATTATAGCAAACTAAAGAATCTAAAAAAAAACACCTTCATGAATTTATTGAACTAGTTTAGTACACGTAAACATTATCAATATCTCAGTAGCCTGCATGTGAGATTTTTTTCTGCAGTCAAAAATTTTAAAGCTGAATATATCATCATCATCATCATCATCATCATCATCATCATCATCATCAGTCTTTTAACGTCCATCGTTGGACAAAGACCTTCCCCAGGATTCTCCACACTTCTCTACCATGGGTGTCGCGGAGCTAGTACTTTCTGAACTTGTCTAGCTCGTCTCTCCATCTAATATTCTGCTGGCCTCGGTTGCGCATGTGATCTCGGGAGATTCATGTCGTGAATCGTGATGTCCCTGACTCTTGTCTTCTCTCAGATTTACTGTGCTGTCTTGTGGTCTCTCCCTGTGAAGCCAAGCATATTTCTTTCATGTGCACGTTGCATGGTTCTCAATTTGCAGATCCGTCTCTTGGTTGGGTTGCATGTTTCAGCTCCATAAGTGACTATTTGGAGGATACATTGGTTATACACCCTTATTTTTAGGATCAATGGGATCTTCTTATTTTTGAAGTTTGAGCTTGCTCTGCCCGCTGAATTAATAAATGACAACTGCTTCGCTCAATTAGGACAGGAAATAGTCAAGATGCGATCTGATAAGATTGATTTTCATCGAAATAAATGCTCCAAGAGTTTCAAGACTTTGCATCTGTTCTTCAACAAAGTTCTCCTATTCTGTACTTTGTTGTTTTCCAAAAGAGACACCCACGCCTAATTTGAAGGCTTGCCGTGAATTCTCAGTCTATATCATATGCTTTTTGAATAGAGCTTCCTGCCTTGTTGGCAATTGGAAAATCTTCTACTCAATTCAGCATCACTGATGTATGGAAACTTTTGTTTTATGAAAGCAAATGCTGAAACCTTTCATATTGATTGCTTGGACAAATTATTATTTCAACCCAAGTTCGATATGAAAGGGAGGAAGCAAAATTTGATAGGGGTTGACAAGAGATTTAACAACCACATTATGAGAACTATGTTGAAAGGCTTATCAGGGTGGCCATTCACATAGCCCATAGTGATTTTTTATCCAACACAAATAAAAAGAAAACAAGAATGTTTAGTGTAACCTCCTTGCATACCTGATATCAGGGACCAACCTGAAAAATATTGAAATCTAATTGGATTTGGACTCAGTTTCGAAAAGAATGATTATTTTCCGATATAAAAAATTGATTTTCTTTATCGAGCTACTTGAAAATGCATGAATATCACAGCTGAAAAACTGAATCTGTATTTCACCTTTAAATCTCCGCAAACCTTCCATTGGTGGTGATTGTATTGTTCAGAGCAAGAACTGAATTTCCATCTTCTCATAACTTATTTTATTGTTCAAACTGCTCCACGAGATCACATGCAACCTTCTTGCATTTAGATTGAAATCAGAAAGATGTGGACAAACTTGCTGGGCTGATTCTTTGAGCAAACCTATATCTCTGTTTGGGTCGTTCAGTCGCCCATGATTTAAGATTCTATTTCCTTTTGTATCGGTGTTTGGGTGGGTACTTGATACTAATATGTTATAGTAATTTAGCACTCTTGAGTGAAATCTATGTCCTTAGTTACTGTGGGTATCGGAACTCCTGGACCATGAGGCACAGGCTTCACGACAGAAGAGTCATCAAAATACCGAAGATAATGTTTTAGAATTATTAGGCTTACATGATAGTTAGTCACACAGCAGTGACAGTCCGTTACGCAGTCTTTCCCTTTCCTCTATAAAATTGGACACCAAAATGTGAAGACTTTGTCTTGCTTTTACTTCAAAGTCTCAAGTTTCTTACGCGTGCTTTACGAAATGTATGCAGAGCAAAACTTCTATCCTGCTCTCCATGTTAAATCTCTAAATAGGTATGGTAGCTCTACTTTACAAGTGGAGTAATTTTAGATTATAGATCAGGAGTTGATACTTTGCCACAAATACATGAAATTTTTTGTGGATCGCTTTCACACTGTCTATGCCAGATCAAAACTTTCACATTCTAATTCATTCAGCGTTTATCTACAATTACATCCGCAATAGAATATAGGAATAGAAAGATATAAAATATTCCTGTGTTTCAATTATTTCATTTTATCTTATGTTTTATAACGTAAAAACATAATTCATACAAAACACATTTTATTCATCGTAAGACAACAAGATATTTTCGTTTAAATGAAATTATCCTAAATGAATTTAGAAAACAATTTTTTTGAATAATGGCAACATTGTAAATAAGTATCATCACACTATGTTGAAAAGAGTGAGCAAAAAAGCTAAAGATATGCGTTTTAAAAAAAAGTGACAGCTGAAAGATCTGTCTTGATCATGAAAAATAACATTTGAAGATTTGAATTCAGAACGTTAAACCTGTATAGAATCAATTTTAAAAAATACAACTCTATAGTAAAAATAACGCAGACCAGAGTATTTACTAAGTTTAGTTCGTTGCAAGACAAGGTCACAAGTTTTGGATACTCAGCAAGAATTTCCCGCGAGACTAGTTTGTTGATCACTGCATAATCAAGTCAAGTAAATACTTGAAGAGCAATTTTACTGAAAAATATTTTACATTAATGTGTTTCCCCTGATTTTCATCTCGAAACTGGAATTGGGAAAATGTTTGGAGATGGAAAGAAATATAATTTTATAATTTGGGAAAGCGAAATCAGAAATACAGTGAAACTACTTAGATATGACGAAATGAATAACTGCTTCAAGCAAGATCTTTTATTCAAAAATCTAAGAAATTCAATAATATTCTATTATAGGGATGCAAATTTGGTAGATTTGCCATTTGCTGGTTTCAACAATTTTTCTCTCGCTGGCATCGAGTATATAAGATCTGCTATCTTCTCTCACGGAGCAGTCGACTACGCTGGATTTAAACACAAATAATATATTTTGTTATGAAAAGGTTTTCTTGATAACTCCCTTATCTTGAGGGACCCGTGGCTTTGTGCCCGACAAAGCAAAGTGTAATAAATGAAGAGGAGTAGCAGCAGACCTGATCATTATTTAGATGGCTGACCGCCCATGAAGACCAGGTTGTGTAATCAGTTTGTGGTCCCGTGTCAAACTAAGCTTAGTCTTCAAACCTGACCTAGGTGACCGCTGAGGAATACCAGGTGCTGCTTACAGCTGATGACGTTGTGCCAGACTTACCTGTCGCCAAACTTGATCATTGTTCGGGCGAATGACCGTTAAGGTAAACGAGCTACTGTAAACACGTTTACAATCAATTGGTTTGGGTATTGTTGATAATGGCATTAGGTGGTTATTGTCACTTCAGGATGAACTGCTAATTTCCTGATATCCCTCATGAATACAAATGAATGATTAATATATGAAATCAAATAATTAATCATGTGATATAGATGTGTGTGTGTGTATGTGTGTATGTGGTAGCGTGCATGTGTATGTGTGTGCGTCAGTGTTCATGTGTGTGTGTACACTTATAAAATATGCATCGAAGCCAGAAAGATATCGCTGGCAGCAAAGATTCTTTAATCGATTAGAACCCAAGTAATCTATGCATTCATTCAAATTGAATATATTCATCTCTGAAGAACAAAATGCATGGATGTGTGCGTCCATTATACTTGCCCATCCTGAATAATTACCGAACAATATTTTTCTCGATGTTTAGAGATTGAATTAACTCTTCTTCCAGGGATGCATCTTTTTTTAAAAAATTTTTCTATTTTTATTTCAAGATTTCATGAGTGCTCTCTTGCATTTAAAAAAATATTTTGCATTCGAGGCAACCACATATGTATATTTTGTTCAAAATCAATATCAACTACACTGCTGCCAATTGAAGCTTCACACCTACTTCTGAAGATGATTGCCGCTACTTTTGTGATATATATACCACTTTTGTGATATATATATATATATATATATATATATATATATATATATATATATATATCTCAATCACTTTTGTGATATATATATATACATCACTTTTGTTATATATATATATATATATATATATATATATATATATATATATATATATATATATATATATATATATATATCACAAAAGTAGCAGTTATCATCTCCAGTTGAAATAAGACTTATCAGTTCGGCTCAATCGGTAAGAGATCCACCGAGTGATCACCTGGTTGTAATTTCAAATCATGGTAGGATTGTTTTTGCTATAGTTGGGAAATGAAAGTCAACTTCAACTTGGACTGGAGTTTGATAATAATCTGAAATCTGATTATAGCATAATTTTGTCCTGAAATAAATTTTTGAGCCATGACAGATGGGAAAGTAAGTTCAATCAACCCAGCAGACTTTTTCTTACTCAGGATAGGTGATAACGAATTGCTTGTTTCAAGCTTTCCTGCAAGCTCATCATCATCAGCCGGGGAAGCCCTTTAGTGTCCGTTGGTGGACATAGACCTTGCCCAGGACTCTCCAGACTTCTCTATCATGAGCCCCGCAGAGCCAGTACTTTCTGAATTCGTTTAATGCGTTCCGACATCTTTTTTTCGGCTGGCAGCAGTTTCGCATATGATTACTCAGTTGTCAGTCGTGACGTCCAACGGTTGTCTGATAGTCTTGCGACATGACCATCACATTGCCATTCAATTTTTCGAATGGATTCTATAATATCACCGACTCCGGTTTTTCCTCAAAAGCATTTGTAAAATCGTTGATTTTCATGACTTTTCTGGTGATGAAAACTTTCAGCTCCGTGTCCAACCAACGCTGAATTGTACCTCCCTTAACCCTTTCAATACAAAACTAAGATTTGAACTCTCAACCATTTTGCGTAGGGATGCAAATTTACGCACAATCGATAGGTATTCTACCGTCCGAGCTACTTGTGCCAAAAGGAACCATGAAAACTTATTTTTCATTTGATATTGTCATAAGGAATCAATTTATAAGGCTAGGTTTGAGCTTTTTGCGCCTGTTAGTCCCAGCAGTTTGAGTGGTAGAGCATTCGCCGCACGTCTGCTCGGATCGCGTAATGGTGAACACGACTGTCTCACACTCAGAAAGGCTTGGGTTCGATACTCGGTATGAGCGAAAAGCGTGAAAAAACTCTTGTTAAGACAAATTTACCTGTGCACACAGCAGCTAATTGCATACACTTAGGGTAGAAGTATCTTTCTGCGGACACGTACCCTATCAAGGGGATGGTCATAAAAAACTTGTAGTTATTAAAGTCCTGGTACCTCCTAACTTGAGACTTGCAAGAATCACTGGGATTGCGCATGCAACAGGCACTGAGACTTGTCACCAGCTGTAATACTCCTTTGGGGATTGTTTCTTAAGAGACATGAAGCTTCATCTAATCCGAAGCGCATAGATGCGTTCCCGAGGTAAACAGGACGTGAGTTCGAGTCTGACCGGGAGATTTTAATTCATTTCCAATTCGTGCAGTTTATCAATCGATGTAGAATGACAATTTGAATAGTTGTGATGGAAAACAACTTAAATTAAGGTCAAAGATATACTACTAAATGATAAATCATAGTTGACAATTTTTCATGTAAGAAAATGAAAGATAATAGGAGTAAATAATACATTTAATCCGATAAAGAAATTGGAAAAATGGTAAAGATGAAGTATCAATTGGGTTTGATGTCATTTTGTTACCCTAGATTCGGTGGAATCATGGCGCCCTTGCAAAACCAAATCTCGTAGAATTTCACACAAAAGAATTTATTACCGACATTTTATAAAATATAGGCAAACTTTGGGTTAAAAAATTGCAATTGGTAAGAGCACTGTATATCATGTCTTTTGATTGAGTGTACTCAAAATCAATTTTTCACTTGAGTATTTGATAGATAAAGAAAACTGCGTTACTAATTAGTTTTTCATTATTCAGCTTCTTCCTGATGTCAAGTTTCAAAACGACAGGTTTTAAATCATATGATTTCAATATTGATTTAGATCAAGTTTAGATCCTAAAACCCACATGGTTGTGACAGTAGGCACAAAACGGAAGTTTTCATTGAAATATTAGATGAAAAGAAAAATCCAAACAAAATGAAAACAAACTCTGACCAAATCATCACCGTAACCATTCGTTTACCGCATCTTGAGTCTTTTGTGGTCAATTTCAGACTCTGTATATTTGCTTTAATTTCGTTTTGTCTTGTATATTCTGGAAAGAAAGGCTAATACAAAATATTCATTTAGTAACTAACACAATTCAAATTCAATGTTTAGTAGTTTTAAATTTCCTATCGATACCAGCGATCGATGTGTGAGCCAAGCTAAAATCTAAGGATGTAAATACTGATATTCAAAGCAGGCAGAGCATCTCACATCGAAAAATTGGTGCTATACAGTCCTCCTACTCAGTCTTCCCTGTTTATCCTTGTGCTAGCAAAAGATTAGCTCATTATCTATAATGAAACGGTTATTATATGTAGAAAATATTGAATTACTAATGAAATATTCCATGACAAATAGTTTTGACGATTGGTTTGGGTTTCTTTCTTTTTGATCTCCAAAGCAAAAGCTATGCCCCCAACACACGCGCGCACACACACACACACACACACACACACACACACAAATATATATATATATATAGTTGTGGTAGTGGTAGGAGGTGACAGAGGAAGAGGAGAATGAGGATGACCCATCTGAAAGATTGGACCAAGTTTCATATCAACATAACATGATACGACTCAGAAAATTTATGTTTAGTATTACTAGTTGTTGTAGTAATAGGAGAAAGAGCAAAGAGGAGACGATGGTTCACCAGAAGGTCTGGAGCAAGTTCTATGTCGATCTAACATGATTCGGCTGAGAACATCGATATTTATTATTACTCGTTGTGGTAGTAGTAGTAGTGGTAGCAGTAACAGGAGACGGGAGAGAAAGGAGACAGGAAGTAGAAAATGAGGATTGATTCACAAAATGAACCAAGTTCAATATTATGATACGGTTGAGAAAATTGATATCTAATATATTAGGGACGAACTGACAGACCCAGCGAAGAGGGTCTTATAGATATGCATGTACACGTCCATTAAATACGTGAAATGCACATAAGCACGCAGAAACAAACAAAACTGCATGAAGTCAAAACAGTGAATGTGGAATTATCTCCCTTTAATTACAGTTTCCAGATACATTTGCGACAAAAACCAACGAATTTCCTCTCTCTCCATAAAAGTAAGCGGAGAGTTTTATGGTCCATAAATTACTTATAATTTTCACTAAATAATATTAATGATCTGATTAATTGCACAAAAAAGTTTTGGCTAGTGCGACCATTTTTTAAAACTTTTTGAAAAAAAAAAGAAAAGAAGATTGACCTGTTCTGTGTTTTTTTTTTTTTACATAAAAGGAAGATTACTTATCTGGAAGCAGGTTGTAACAAAATACAAATTAATTACTCCAATTATACCAACTTCAACACTATCAGCATTTTGAGGAATATGTAGCCGGAAGGCGATAATCAGCATTCGATTCGGTAACCATATTTTTTTGGGCACCTAATTGCTTGTTTAGACGTTTCTGTTCGAAGGTACCACTGAAATACAAGAGAGTTAATGATGCTACAACAATAGTTATTGAGGTGCAATGAATTATCGAAGTCGTTATTGCGTCGAAGGACTATCACAGCGAACAACAGATTCAAGTACTAAGAACATTACTGTTTAGAAGCCAGCTAAAACATGAATATAAAAATAACCAGTGTTATTTTTTGACATTGCGATCTTTGAGAGGTAGAGTGTCATATCTAGTTTGGATTTTGTACCGTTATGCTGATGTGATTATAACTGAATCAAGTTACAACCATGAAGTAGGCATCTATCTATCGTTATAACATAAGCTGAAGAACATTGTAGGGACCAGGAGCATTTAAGTAAATCTCCAGTAATCATTTGCCTGCCCACGATAACACATATGATACAAAGTCGGTTGAAAATGGGGCCCTACGTACGTATCAGTGGGTAGTGTCAAAATAGTCCAATTCCACTGGCTTTGCAACAGACATCGGGGCGTATTCTTGACCCGACCTCGGCGATATAGTGGGGAAGCGTGAAGTATGTTTCATTTGTGTCATGTTTCGTTAGCCCTAGCGGTTTGTGTGATTTATCGTAGCCACGAGGTTAAAAGCAGAGTTGAGCTCCTCAAGGACAACTGTCCAACCAGTGAGATAATTTAGCATCTTTTACTACAATTTCCCCAAACTGTAAAATGCTATCACCATGACAAAAGTTGACTGTACCGTGTAAGCTTCATTAACAATGCGTATAGCATCGTATATCATAGTTCGTAAAGTCATTCCAAAGGAAATAGAGAGAGAGAAAAATATATTGATAATGTTTATACCACATTTGACAAGATAAAGCTTGGTCGCTCGGAACCCCCTCAAATAGATAGCCAGTCACAGCCATTTAATCAAAAAGACATATTGAGAGAGGGGGTGAAAAGAGGTAGATAAAAAAGGGACGGGGTATAAAGATTCTGACAGCCGAAATAAGAAAGAAAAATTGTGAGTTTAGTTGTAGGAGAAATGAAAGAAAGCCGGGGGAAAATAGAAGAGAAAAGGGTAGATGATCATTTAGTTCCGGTGTCAGGTAAAAGAAGAGGGAAGGTTAATTTGGTAAAAGAGATATCGATAGAAAAGAGACTGTTGCCTAAAAGTTGGACGGGCCAAAAGTTGGTCATCAGAGACAACCAAAGTAGGCAGATAGAGAGATACCAGAGTAGGTTGAAGGGTTTACAGGCTGTCGCCGCTGCCTGTGACTACTGCCTGTGGCAGTAAAAGGACAATAATCTCTTTTATTCTCTCACCCTCTCTCTTGGTAGGCTCGCTTCCCCTCTCTCTCCGTGAGTAAGGGTTTTGTTGAGTCTTCAAAGACTATCGATGTATTTCCGGTCGGCCGAAGAAGAAAAATCAAGGTACGATTTTGCATCCCAACATGAGTCCTGCGTTTTTCGTTCCTTTTATTGCTACAGCTGCGGTGCTGTTAGAACAGTACATCGTCAAAAAATATCCCCACGCCATTATCTTTCAATTGAAAATATGTGAATACATGACGTATTTACATGATTATATAAATCATCAACATTGAGCTGAAACATGGAACATAATCAAGAGACTGATCCTCAAACTGAGAACCATGCAACGTCCACATGAAAGAATCATGCTCAAGAGGAGATCACAAGACAATAAAATACACTGAGGGAAAAATTGGAGTTTGAGACATCATAGTGGTCTACTTCCTCCCGTTCTGCGGTCTCAATTCTTATTGGTGTGTTTTTCTTTAAATATGTTTGTTGTGCATGACATTTGTGTCACTGATTTTGTTGTGGAAACCTACTTTATTGCTTTCTTCATTTATTTCATCTACCATGACGAGAAGATCATGAAGCATGATGCCATCAAAAAATATGAGAGTAATTGGGTATTAGCCATTTATTCAGATTCCTTTATTTTTCCTATCTAGTTTTCGGAAGATCATCTCGAGGCAGGCTGTGGAAAGGTTTGGTAAGCTGGTATGTCCTTGTCGACCCACCTTTTATTGAGCTGGAAGGGCCCAGAGTCTATATGTAGCCTGATAAAGGAATTGCTGTGCCGATGGATGTGTAATATTCTGACAGATATAGGATCTACGCCTTGTTGTACGATCGCATCAATACTCTTGGGGATTTCCATCAAATTGAAGGCCTTTACACACACACACACACACATATATATATATATATATATATATATATATATATATATATATATATATATATATAGTTGATATAGAAATCTAGTACATCTCAAACTCTATGGTAAAACTGACCCATTTCATGTTAATAAGGCGCAGATAAAGTGTCCAAAATGAAGCAAAAAAATAATTTTTCTTCACATCATCTGTTTCTTCCATTTCTCTCTGAAGGAGCATCAACTTTGGGGAAACGCATTACCCTTTTTTTAAGTACTAAAGCAGTCTCAGTCTCCTCATTTCGATATAGTAAATTAATAAGATAGATAAGCTTAGCCTATGGACCTAATATATATATATATATATATATATATATATATATATATATATAATGTGTACTGTAGAGAGAGTGGGGTGTTCAGAGGTAAAGTTTATTAATCCTTAGAAGTAAATTGTCCGGACATGTTTCGGGATTCTTCCCATCTTCAGTGGTGTGTGCTGTGTGCTGTGTGAGTCTGTGTTAAAAGATCCCATGTGGAACCAGGGTCCACTATCAGGAGCTATGCATTGTGGGTAGATTGTATTGCAAGGGCTGCTGGAGGCCTCCTGCTGAGTAGGAGAATGTCCAGTTAGGTATCAGGTCTTTGGTAAAGCAGCAGAAGTTGGTCTTGGGGAGGGCAGAGTGCGTCAGGGTAGGGAGGAGTGATGTGAAGTTAGATTTTTTGGTATGTTAGGGATAGTGTAAATGGAGGGGTGGTGAGGTCGAGGAGCTACATAGGTTTCAACCTTATTAGTTTTTGAAAATGTGTTGGCTATGACTTGGACAGGGGTTATAACTGGCTAAGGTGAAATTTTTCCTATGGGTCTTGGTGACTTTGAAGCTTCCATTATTGAATGTATCTTAGATGTGGGTGTGAGGATATTAATGGTAGGAGTTTTGTGTATTAGGGTTCTGTGTGGTGAGGGTTGTTCAGTTTAGTGTTTAATCCATTAGGATATAGGGTTTTAAATTTGTTGATCGACATATCTTCGTGTTTCTCTAGAACTTTAGTTATGTCAATTGGAGTAATTTTTTCTATTTTTTCTATGATGGTAAAGCTAGCATCCTTGGCAAAATTGTGATCAAGTGTGCGAAAGTGTAGTTCTACGGGGAGTGGGCTACGATTGTTTTGTGACTTAATCCTATGTCTATAATTGTTGAGTCTAATATTAAATTGCCACTCGGACTTGCCTATGTACTGTAACTTACATCTATTGCACTCTAGAAGGTATATAATGTTCTTACTGCGGCAGTTGGTATTGTGATATATGTGGTATCTCTCTTTTGTGGTAGTGCTTGTGAATGTGTTGGTGTACTTGAGGTGGTTGCAACATAGACAGTTTCTTATGTCACAAGGTTTGCAGAATTTGATGGTTATAGGTGTATTTTTGTGTACGACTTTATAGTTAATGATATTATTGCTACTAATCATGTCTCTGATGTTTTTGGGTCTGCTGTAAGCGATGACACATGGGTCTGTGAATGTTTCTCTTAGATCTGTTTTAATCGTGAGAATGTTCCATCTATTATTGATGATGTGTGCTAAGGGTGAGAGTGTGTTGTTGAAGGTGATTATAAGAGGTATGCGGTTAGGTTTGTTATTGTGGGACAGTATGAGGTTTTCACCTCAAGATATTCCAGTTACTTTTTTTATTTGGTTTTTAGTGTCGTCTAGCGGATAACCTCGTTGGGTGAAGTATTGTATTAGGTTATGTTTGTGTCTGTTAAGTTCACTAATTGTAGAGCAGATTCTTCTAATTCTTAGGGCTTGTGAAAATGGTAGGCTTCTTTTTAAGTGTTGGGGATGGGCTGATTTAGAGTGGAGGTAATTGTGGGTGTCCGTGGGTTTAGTGTAAAGGGTAGTTTTGAGGTTTCTGTTGTCATCTATGTATATACGGGTGTCTAAGAAGGCTATGGAGTCAGTGGATGTCGTGAAGTCAAACTTAATAGAGTCATGTGCCGAGTTTATATGTATAAAGAAATTATCTAGTTTGGCTTTTTCGCCTGTATAAATGAAAAAAATGTCGTCTATGTATCTACCATAAAAAATGCAATCATTATGTATCTCTAGGTAAATGTAGGTATCTTCAAATTTACCTATGAAGATATTAGCATAGAATGGGCCGCTACTGTGCCCATGGCGCAGTCTTTCACCTGGAGGAAGTGTCTATAGTTGAAGTTGAAGCTATTTAGAGTTAGAATGTGGTGTATAAGAGTGGTAATTGTTATTGTGCTGGGTTCTTTAGTAGTTCTATTGTTTAGGGCTTCTGTAAGTGCTAGGATACCTTCATCATGTTTGATGTTGGAGTATAGAGATTTAACATCCATACTGACTTGAAGTGCTTTGTTCGGGATTGCTGTAATGTATTTGATTTTGTTTACGAGGTCTGCGGTGTCACGTATGTATGATTTAATTTGTGTTGCTAAGGGTTGGATGTAGTGATCTACAAATTTGGATAGTTTGATAGTGTGGCAGTTCGTGGAGGAGATGACTGGTCTACCTGGGTTATTTGGTTTGTGGATTTTGGGGAGTAGGTAGAACCTTGCGGGTTTTGTGGAAGTGAGTTTCAGTATAATGTGTGTCCTTTTATCTATCATGTTGCTATTGTATAATTCTGTTAGGGATTGGGTTATTGTGTTTGTGTATTCATTGAAGGGGTCTTTAGGGAGTTCTTTGTAAAATTCTGTGATGCTTAATTGTGAGTTTGCTTCTATGAGATATTCATCTAAACCCCATATGACTATGGATCCACCCTTATCTGCTCTTGTCATAATCAAGTTGGTATTGTTTTTTAGTTTATTAAGGGCCTTTCGCTCTTTAGTTGTAAGGTTATTATATATATATATATATATATATATATATATATATATTGTGTCATCCACATACAGCTGTTTCGTTGCGTTACAACTCTTCAGTGTGGCTATAGACTATCCATTATCCCATCCAGTACCACGAGGTAGGATCGAAACCTTAGCTTCAGACCCGGAAGCTGGTATCCCCCTCTACTCCACGGAGCTGGACGATCAGTAAGGTTGAATTTCAGCGATATATTTTATTAACGCATAAATTCACCAGAGTGCTCCATTCCATGTTGGAAGAGTATTGATATATATATATATATATATATATATATATATATATATATATATATATATATATATATGTGTGTGTGTATATATATATAACACACTCACACACAAACACACAAGTTGTCCTGTTATCTAAATGTATAATGTTCCTACGGAACATTCCAAAATGGCGTGAAGCAAATAGCAATAACCATTAATTCATATATGAAAAAATTAAGTTTCCCTAGATCAAAAACTAAACTTGCGTGCAATGTTTGCACCGTATGAAACATGAGAAACCGTGGCCGAAAAAAATATTACATGGCTTGACGATCTAGACAAGTTCAGAAAGAATAGGCTCTGTGACGCACATGATAGAGAGGTCTGGCAATTCTTTTCCAATGACGGGCACTTATCGACTATTGATGATAATGATAATGATAGGGTAATTTATTATATTTTTGGAATCATATTAATTGAGTGCCATTTGCAAATCATTGTTTCTAATGTGTGGTCTCACTGGAGGGCGTCCTCGAAATGTGATGAAACACAAAACAAATAAAGGAAAATCACTCTCAACAAGGCAGTAAATCACTGCAACGAAGTGAACGCCTTGAGAGATAATAACCAAAACATTCATGCAAGAATGATGAATACGTGTATACACGAACAAAAATATCTATGACAATGCCCGCTCCAAAAGTGCATTTTTGGAAGGAGTCAGACTTTATAGAGTGTTGAGCAGCTTAATTGTCAAGGGAAATGATTTTCCGTCCGTCGTACCAAACTACGGCTTCGAAGTATATCGGTTACTTTCATTCAGTATTGCAAATTTGGATATTTATATCCCAATATCTTTTTTTTTTAGGTTTCTCGAGAATTGCAGATTTTAAAAAAAACTTTAAATTCGACACTGCACTGCTTTGTGAGCTGACATATATTTGATGAATGCCAATTTTGTAAAATGGTTGGTTGTTGAGTAATTGCAGAGCAAACACACATATGAATTCCCTTCAGTTATATTAAAATAATACAGGAAAAATTTGTATGACAGTATAATATTACCGAGTGAAAGGTGGGACAGATATATTGAAATGTAGTTAAACAAATAATAAATTAACAGGAAAATGACGGTTACAGATTGACAATGTAAGGAAAACTGTCCTAAACTAGTTAGAAAGATGGTTAAAAACTCATTGTAATAAAAGATGATAAGCATAAATAATCAAAAAAAAAAATGCACAAAGACAATATCAACAATTTAATAGTATGTCTCTAGGTTATAATTTCAAACTTGTCAGCAAACATTATAAAAAACAGATGCTCCCAATCCGTTTATATAACTAAGCTTGGTGGAAAATTTGTTGTCCATATTTTACTTATGATTATTTTTGTATAACGTTAGCAATGTCATTGACTGTACGTGAAGTTATCGCATCTTCGACAATTTTTTGTGCCTTTTGAAATAAAATTGCAGATTGCCTGCAACTATGTTGCAGAAGCTTTTATGGTAAAAAAAAAGAAGATATATATAATCTCGAACAGGTTCTCAGAAAATTCCAATTATCTACTTCATTTGTACGAATGTAAGTACTCCGAGCATCCCGCGTCAAGTGCTACCGACGGGCATTAATCAATGTTCAATGCAATCACCATATTCTTTTTTGTGCTAAATTGCTTTTGTGGACATTTCTGTCTGAGGGGATCACCGAGATACAAGAGAGTTAATGATGCCACGACAATTGTTATTGAGGCACAGGGAATTACCAACGTCTTTTTTTATTACACTGATCAACAAGGAAGTTCCATCAAGCATATGCTGTGGCGAACTTTATGTAGTCTTTGCTGATTACGAAAATGTAAGCCGTTTTCATGTATAGCTTCTAGTTTTCATAAGATGGAAGCTGTTCCTTTTAGTATGTAATCTCTGTAGAACACCTCTAGGGGTCCAAAAGTTCAACGTTTTTAGCTTTCCCTCCTACATATTATCTTCTTTGTATATCTTATACGTAGTAATTTAGATTTTCTACTTTAAAAGGTTCTGATTCATACAGATCTTGTTTTCTTTCAACCTTCCCCTGTTTTGCATCTTTTAAAAATCGAACTAGAAACAGAACACGTCTGTAGCGAAAAATGTGATGAACTAGTGTGAAACGGACCCGAAATCCATGATAGCGTCAAAAATTGGTCAAAAAAGTTATACTGCAACCTTGATGAGAAAAAAGCTGAATTTTGTTGACCAGTGTTACTCAAGAAGCTTAGTACGATGCAAGGTCAGATAGGTGGAATCGAAAGAAATACGCACATATATGCGTACAAGGAAAAATGAAAAAAAGTTGGTTATGGTTTTAAGGTATAATAATTTCCAATTAGCCTCAACCAGTTTCGTACATTTCTCCAGACGGCGAATGTAATTCTGTTTCCGGACTTTTCTGAACTTTACCTTACTACAATGGGGATAGTTCCAGGTCATCTGTATATTAATCTCGATTTGAGGCCAAATTACATGGGTGTCATGAAATTCCCATTGGAAGTGTGATGGATTGTTGTGGAAAGGAAAAGTTTGTTGAGGGGTCCATTGGATGTTTGGGAAGGGTGGGTCAATTTTTGATTTAACAAAAAAGGGAGTTATGTTTTCTCCGAAAATTAAAGATGAATGTTTCAACTCCAAATAAATTAATTGGACTTTGATGCAGGTTTTAAAGTATAGATAAAATTGGTTTCCCTTCTTCTCTGTACAATATTGTCGGTGTTCATTTCATAGAAAAGGAAAACTGAAAATTTTGTTCATCATGCAGAACGTTTATCTATCTGTGTGCTGACTCCGTGGGTCATGGTCGAGGGATCTCTGATTTGTTGCCTGTGTACCTTGGCCCTATTCTTAAGGCAAAAATTTACACTAATGTATTCCTTGTCGCAGCCTTGGCAAACAATGGCATGATGATGTTTTTACGCCACAAGATATGTTGGATTCGACTTTAAAGGTTGTATTACATTTGAAAGTATAATTATCTCCTTTTGTTAAGTGTATACATAAGGTTCAATTTGGTCAATTGCATTTGGTTACATCTTTCTCTGGTTCTGAGGACGTAGCTTTTGTCAGTAGCTTTTTAAAAAAAAAAATTTGGAGGTTGGCGTTTACTTTCAATCATCGAATTGCACATAAGGATTTTGCTCACGTGGGTGTCTCTTTTAAATGTGTGTTTTGTCTTATCGTATTTCTTAAAATATTTTAGAGTTTATTGGGCTTGGGGTGTTGACAAATGGAATAATGGTTCTTTTATCAAATCTAATGCTTACCACTAGCAAATACTGTCCGAGTGATTTTATGGCTTTTCCCGTTCCAGCTCTAATTTGAGTGAGTTCATAATTTTCTTTGAGTAGGCACTTTTGTAAGTTTTTGAGTCTAAGATTTATAGTAGTCTGTTGGGATATTACTGTTTCCAATCGTCGGTCCATGGAGAATGTGTGTTTCGGATGACATGAGGAAAATAGGTAAGTAACTTTTACTGTCCATAGGTTTATAGTGTACGTTTAGAATTTCTCTTCTTTTTTTTATGATATCACTGTCCAATAATGGAAATTTTAGTCTGTTGAATTCCATTGTGAAATTAATCTGTTCATGTAGATTTCAGTATCCATATCAGGTATTGAATTATCTACACGAACCCGTTAATAAAGCCAGGGATCATTCCGCTCATACCAATTTACTCAGTGAAACTTGTTGCATGATACTAAGAGAGAAGAAGGGCAGCGCAAAGTTACTCAATCGCTCCAGGAAATGCCATGAAGGACCCAGCGTGGTACCCAACGATCTACAAAGTCCAGGCAAATCTTTCGTAAAGTGACATTAAATAGCGAATGAACCCTTTGCTTGCAACTGTTAGAGCCTGATACATCTTTATATAATCCTGTTGTGACATTACTATCACTGCATCACTAATATGTATCGGATTAAGTCACCCTAGTGTTATCACGCACAGCTTTACGCTAGCGCACAAGCCAAGTCAATACACTTTCATACATTTTCTCTTATAAAAAAAATGCAATCTTTTAGTTATTGGTATTATTCTTTTTATATGTATTGGAGAACACAATTTTTAAATAACTTATAGAATTGGATAATTACATAGGCAAAAGTCATTAAACTTAGATTTGTATAAATCTATCAGTCTCGTGACGGTCCAGAGAATAACTTTCTATATTTAAACTGAAATAATCCTGCGTGAATAAGCATTCTGAAAAGATTCAAAATTATTTGCGTCGCAAAACAGAGGAGTCCTAATCAAGAGATACCCTCGAAAAAACAAAAAAACAGAAAACAAAAACAAGCAAATAAGCAAACAAACAAACAAATAAACAAACTGATCTATTCCTGAGAAATAATAAGAGAGTCACTACGGAAAACCTAGGACGTTGAGTCTGTACACAAAACCTTTGGAATCCGACTGCTTAACTTATTTTCGAGGTGCTACCCAGAAGTCCTGGGAACCTACAACCGAAAAATACTTCCTTAAAATAAATAAATAAATAAATAAATAAATAAATAAAAAATAAAATGACAGAAAATGACGTTTGTTACTTCCTGGAAGAATGGTTTCGAGATGTAAGACTCAGGAAATAGAGTAAGTTGACAGATGGACAGATTTATGAATCTCTTCTAATTCCGTGGACTTTTGGGTACCGTCTGGAAATTTTGTCTAGAAATCATGCGCAATCAGATGCTATTTTTATGTTTAATAGGTTTAATAACCGTTGGGCCAGATATCACTTGATTGCTGATCTGTGATTTAGATATGCGTAATTATTCTACAATTACTGTTTATTGAGACCATTGAATACATCCATCAAACTCTCACATGCGTGGACAGAAACCAAAGCATCTTTTTTTCCCTACATAAATGAACATGCTTCCTTTTAAAGATATGAAATCATCTAAACGCACAAATATGATCATTTACGCCCACCCAAAGTCATCTCTGTAGAATTGTCACATGATAATTCTTATGCCTTAATGCAGACCGAATAAACAATTAAAAAACTCCTACACACACGTTCTAGAATTTATGATATACCGTCTCTTTAACTAGCAAAGCGGTAAAGAGAGAGAAAAAAAAAGAATTCTGTACACAATGATAGAAATATAAACATAATAAATAAAATTACCTGTAGGGCAATATCACTGCTTCTACGCAAAACGTCATGTAAACACATTTACCTCATTAGGACTGTCTTGAGCGATGTGTAATAATAGAGATATGGGTTATGCTCGAATGTTTCGGATAGATATAAAGATTTGATGATAATTTGAAGGATATCAGCACAGTAAACAAAACAAAGTGTAATAGGGTCTGTAATTATTTTTTTTCGTTTTCTTTTTCAGTTGTCCCCAGGTCATTGTTTATCCTCATTCCATTCTCAAAACTTAAAAAAACTTTTAATTATTTGGCATCACAAAATAACCTGGATGTATAATGTTGTTTATAACTATTCGATGAGATGTACAATTTATTGGATTATACGAATACCGAAGTTTTAAAAAGAATAAATTACACTAATAAACATTCTTACGTACACTAAAAATTAAGATACATGATATTAAGTTATAGATGTGAGTCATTGTTGATGCTAAGAAACAAAGCAAGAACAAACAAACAATTCTATTTTAAAATGAAAAAGAGAAAGACTTAGAATTTTAGCTATTGGTATCAGTCTCTTTACAAAATTATTTTTATCTATAGTACTCAAAAAGTCTTGAAACTTATGTTTATATAAGGATATTCATATATAGATTTAAAAAAGGACACACACACACACACGCACACACACACACACACACATATATATATGTATGTATGTATATAACTAAAAGCATTTATTTGATATTCTCCATTCATTTTTACGAATGGAATATATATAACTTGACATTAAAAATAATTGTTACATAAGATTTTAACTTATTTTTCTTGTAACGCATTGCTCTCTCGTGAAAAGTTCGGGAAGTAGGTAATAGTTGAAAATGGCTTTAGAATTTGTGGCATCAAAATTTTTTCGTAAAAACGAAAACCTAAGTGATTTCAAATAATACCACATTATCATCAGCAGTCTTTAATTGTTCGTTGTTTGACATAAACTTTCCTAAGTATTCGTCAGATCTCTCTATCATGGACACCACGGCACCATTACTCTCTGAACAAATTAGTTCATATCTTCATTTCATATCCCACTGGCCTTTGTTTTTACATGTGATATCTAGGGAACCATTTTATGAGTCGCAATGTCCATCGGTTGTGTGCAATTTCTGCAACATGACGAGCCGATCACCATTTGAGATTTCTAATATATTTTATGATGTCTCAAACCCCTGTTCTTTCCCTGATATATTGTGATGTCTAGTGAACTCTCCATGAGGTTGAGCATGGTTTTTATTTCATGTGGCCGTTGCATGCTTCTCAATTTGCGGGTTGGTCTCTTGTTTAGCTTCCATGTTTCAGCGCCATTATTGGCAGACGACATCATCCTTTTACAGAGAACTTTTGTGGCCTCCAACTAATGCTAGATGGACTGAATGAAGACGGCGGAAAGGTCAGCCTTCATATGAACTTTAGCAAAACAAAGGTATGTACAACAATCACATCGAAAATAAACACGTATGGATCAAAATGAAAAATGCAAAACTGGAGAACGTAGACCACTACATATACATAGGACAACGGATCTCCACGAAATCCTCAAAAAAAAAAAGAAGAAATCAGACAAAAGCTCTACGATGACAAACCTTCGGCAGAGAAAGATCAATCTCCAAGAACAAGAAAATCCCATTAATCCTATAAATACTCATTATAAGCGTATTCAAATAATCATCGACATTACACGAACCTATCTTTCTAAGTTCATTTGATCCGAAGCTGACCTATGATTTAAATAATGTTATCATTCTCCCATTACCACTTATAATACCATTAAACGTATCGCATTATATGTAAACGTGTGAAGACAAAAATCGACACGCACTTTCCAGTATGTTAATGGACATGCTGCCGTATTCCGATAAGAAACCATCTTAATACACAAGTGCGGTCACTTACGCCTACATAAAGTCATTTCTGTAAACTTGAGACATGATCATTCTGATGGCTTAATGCAGACCAAATATACAATTGAGAAAGACGCTGCACTCACATCGTTGTTTTCTCCTTAACAAGTGCAGCAGTAAAGGCAGGAATACTTTTTTAACTCAGAATAAAACAGAAATAATGTGATAAATATAATCATCTGCGATCCCGTTTCAATGATTCTCCGTCAAACGTCTTGTAAACATAATCACTTTATTAAAACTGTCTCAAGAGATGTTTGTAAAAGCAAAACATGTTCGGCTTAAATATCTGGAACAAATATAACGATTTGATAATAATCAGAAGCTATTGAGCAGAATAAACGAAGTAGAGTAGAATAAAGAAATACATGTTTGGTTGATCATGCAAGAGAAACCGACGTGTAACCAATGTCTTTTGGCAGCATGCCGTGTTGGTGGTGATAAATTAATGAGTTGGAGAATCATCATCATCATCATCATTAGTCTTTCAACGTCCGTCGTTGGACAAAGACCTTTCCCAGGATTTGCTACACTTCTCTATCATGGGCGTCGCAGAGCCAGTACTTTCTGAATTTGTCTGGCTCGTCTCTCCATCTAATATTCTGCCAGCTTTGGTTGCGCATGTGATCTCAGGGGATCCATGGTGTGAGTCATGATGTCCATCGATTGTCTGCCATCTTGCAATATGGTCAGCCCACCGCCATTTGAGATTTTTGATTGATTTTATGATGTCCCAGATGTACTGTGCTGTCATGTGGTCTGTCCAGGCCCAGCATAATTCTTTCATGTGCACGTTGCATGGTTCTCAATTTGTAGATCTGTCTCTTGGTTAGGTTCCATGTTTCAGCTCCATAAGTGACTATTAGGAGGATGCATCGGTTATACACCCTTCTTTTTAGGATTAATGGGAGAGGTAGTTAATGAATAAGTTACTTCTCTCAGCTTTTGTTGGTCAGTGTTCATTGAAACAGTCCACCAATCCTGAAAAAAACAACAACCCGAGTATGAATGCTAATGTACTCAAACTAAGGGACCAAATATTTATTTTTGTGTTTAGCTGTCTTCATCTCATTGTGTACATTCCTTCCATTGACAAACTTTAAGAGTTTTCAAATATTTGACATTGTGAAGCGAGTGCATTAAAGCTTTTGTTTTTGCCTCTCGGCTTTCTTTTAGATTTCATTGTGTTGTTCTTAACCTTTCTTACAATTATTTCTTTTCAAGTAAAGTCATAACATTTGCTTTAGTTCTCTTTGTACGGATATTTGTACAAACATTCAAAGACATTTTTTTACATGTACAACTAATATACAGATATAAATTCATCCGTATTTTTCTGTTTCACTTCGAAGTACCATAGACACTTTTTTTTTTTAGCAGTTAATGAAATGTAATTTCTCCAGAACCATGCAACATTCTTAAAAAAAAAACTCACTGGCAATGGGATGGTCATGTCGCAAAAATACCAGACAACCCATGAAGATCACGGCATCACAACGTTGTTCCCCTGAGTTTATATGCAAAAATGTAACCGGCAAAATGTAAGATGTCGTGATGACGCCCATAATAGAGAGGTCTGGCAAATCCTGGGGAAAGTCTACGTCCAACGATGGATGATGAAAGGTTGCTGCTGCTACTGTTAATGATTATGGAAATGGATAGGCTTGCATAGAAGGCTGGATGCCATATTTTCTGAAAAAAGAAAAACATTATTGTTCATTTATTTATTTATTTGACCGATTGTTTTCACGGTCGATATTAACAGTTTAAATAAATCAATCTACTTATATAATAAACGGTATGATTTTCTTTGTTCTCTGTCCGTAACTTTGGTGTCTTCCACTTAAAAGTAACACGTTCGCTGATAGTAATATTCCTTTCACACCATTTTAAACAACGGTGTCTTCCAGTGAAACCCGTTTTCTTAGTTTCTTTCCGGACAAAATAATCTTATTGAATTCACATGAAGGAAGGCTTGGTTTGAAAGTTCACTTTATGCCAATGTTTCTTTTCTCCTGATCCAGGGATGCTCAACATTTTCTCCCATGTAAGTTGAAAGTAATTATTTCTTAGCTTTTCGCCTTTTCGGCGTTTAAGCTTTTATAGGAAGGTTGTACCTTCGAATATATTCATGGATGTTTCTGACGAGAAGTGACTCCTACATACATAATAATGACGATTTCTCATCTCGAAAAACAGACATAGAGCTTAAGAATACTACGAAACCAAGGTGCTAACGAATGCCGAACCATCTGACATTGGATTTTAAGGGTTAATCACACTACCCGATTTCCTCGAGTGGTTTAGATAAAAGCATTGATTAAATATTTTGCAGTCACCTGGTGGTCATCAGTTCAATCCCTAAGTCAGGTAGTAAAATGCAGCTACGACTCAGCTGGAATGAACAAAAACTGCATCACAGGGTCAAGCATCAACTGATACAGATGACCCAAAGCACGAATAGCCAAAATTTAAAATACAAATAGGCAACTGAATAAGGCTTGAGGATATAAGGCCGACACTATACGTCTATAAAATAAAGATGAGGACACTTCTTCAAATAAACCAATACATATTAATGATGTCATACGTTGATTTTGAAGTAGATTTGATTTCCAAAAACTACGATTTATTCATGGAAACATCAACAGAATAAATCTCTACCCGAAGATAAGCATTTTGCTGTTTTTATTTCGTAAGGTTTCTATACGGGTCTCTTTCTTTTTTCTTGAAGTGTTTAGATGTAGGCCTTATTTTTTCTTCTTTCCTTTAGTCAAATTTTGCCCTTGTCTCATTGATTCTTTTCTTTCCATCAGACTCATTTTCTAGCGTTCTTCCCTGGTTTATTTACTTTTTTCTTTTGGCTGATTTCGTACTTTTTTTGATGTTTATCAAGCTTTAGATATACGACCAAATGAAGTAGAACGGAAGGAAAGATGGTGTTGCACCAAATTTCCAAATCAAGAGAACCCTTTAGCATTCGAAAAAGGCATTTGAAGCATTTGAAATAACCGGTGTAACCTGGATTCGAACATCGATCTCTAGAACAAGTAGGAAATATATAAGTATCTCAGTTAAAAGGTTAATTCTTTCGTTGTTATTTCTTTGTTATTTTTTTTCTTTTATTCTATTGCTTTCACCCCTTTGGGATTTCAATTTCGTTTTTTTTCCGCTTTCATCACCTTTCTCCTTCTTTTCTTCACATTTTCTCCTTCAATTACATCACTCACTCATTCACACACACGCATGCGCGCGCACGCACGCACGCACGCACACACACACACACACACACATACACACATATATATATATATATATATTTGGGAAGAGAATATCAAAGTAGCGGAAGTAACTAGATAAGAGGCCAAATTTAATAAAATACGTCACCAGAAATCGTATGTCACTTTGACAAAATATTTATTAATTCAATATTTAATTGCATTAATATGATATTTGATATTCATTACACGAGTTCAGTACGACTTCAAATATAATGAAACCTTCAGTTTTTGTAGGTGAAAATCGTAAATGTATTCTATTCTCTCATTGCCTACAACTCAAAACATACCTGAAGATCATATGTCTATATATTTGTTGGTTTGTTATCATAATACAGCAAAATTTATAATCCATCATTATAACCCATCATTTTTGACGGGTAGTATACTAGCATATATATATATATATATATATATATATATCTTTTATAAGATCTGTAAGATTTCTTTTTAAATCTTCTTTTTCTATTCTTTCCTCATTAAACTAATTAGTCGTCGATAATTGATTTTCAGTTGCGCAACGATGGATGTCGATGTGAGATTGAATCACGCTTGCAACCAAGTAAGAAGAAGCCAAGAATAAAACGATGAGACATCGAAAGAGAGAACCATTAAGGGTGGGTGGCAGAGACAGAGAGAGAGAGAGAGAGAGAGAGAGAGAGAGAGAGAGAGAGAGAGAGAAGAGGAAAGGGAGAGTGAGCGTGATAGGGAGAGAAGGGGAAGGGAGGGGGAGGGGGAGAAAGAGAGAGATGGGGAGAGAAGGGGAAAGAGAGAGAAGGGGAAAGGGAGAGAAAGGGAAAGGGAGAGAGCGAGAGCAGAGAGAGAGAGAGAGAGAGGGGAGGAGGGAGGAGGGATGTGAAAAAAGATTAATAGACTGTACGAGGAACCTGAAAAAAGTACTGGACGTAAGTGAGATAAAGAGGAGAAAGGAGTAGGGAAAGGAGAGAAAAAGATAAAGAAGGGAGGAGAGAAAATAGGGAGAAGAAGTGGGATAGGAGGGAAGATAAGAAAGGAGAGGAAGGAGAATAGAAAGCAAAGAATAGAGGGAGAGGGGGGAGAGGGGGGAGAGACGTGGGGTTAAAGATTAAAGAAGGAAATGAACTTGGATTGTGATGTAAAAATAGAGAGGACTGGGGTGAACGATAAATGCTATCACAGAAACGAGCTGACGTACAAGACGGAGAAATCGAAAGAGAGGCTCTGATGGACTGATACTATTTGCTCGATGGCCGCTACATTGTCGTTTAAAAAACTAACGACGCCCTCCACATCTATCAACATGGCGCCATCTTGTCTCATCAAGAGAATATTTTATCGGAACAGATCAATAAATAGCGCTCTAGCCTGTTGCACTACGAAACATACAGACGTTGGAAAGTTCACCACGTAAGCGACAGCAGTTACGGTTTCCAACAATAATCTTTTTTACTCACTAAAACCACTAAAATAACCAACCATTGAAAACGCTTTTATAAATGAAATAAATTAACATGCACTTTGAGAGTTTTTGAAAAAGATATTTTAATGCCATTTTTCCGAATCGGGTTTCGTCGTGAATTTTATGTCTTCTGTGGCTATAGTTCGGGTTAGTTTTCTTTCTTCTTTTAAATCCGTTACTGCTATTTTAATCAAGGATTGGTACCTCAATATCATTAAACAAATTAATCGCAGTGAAAACAACGGCAACAAAAAATAAAACAAAACAAAACACAGATCTATTTGAATTTTAATGAGAAGAGATTTTTGAAAACAAAGTACTGAATTTATGAGGAGATATCTTTATTAGTTTTTTTGGTTTTCTTGCAGTGAAAGAGATCATTGCTACTGAAAAAACAAAACAAAAAAAAACAGGAAAAAGTTGTTTTGTTCATTAATCATAAAAGTAGATCATAGACTTGGGTTTGAAAAGTTGAGAACTGCCAATGCTTTTGTTCTCTCCCGTTTATTCAAAATCAGACAGCTCTCTAATGTTGAACTTGTATCAAAAGTAAAGCACGTTTTAGTTTTGCAGGATATTGCCAAAATCTTAAGTGGAAAATTCCAATTAACCCTTTTAAAATACCAGTATTCAGAATTCTTGCTTTTGTTCCGATTCGAACACTAATCATTAAGGCTGATGAGAAGTAGGAAACTCTTTGATCATTGAGTAGAACGATGTGTGTGTGGCGTAGGTCAACCTCGTGTATTTGTTAGATATGTGATAACACCGTAGACTCCCTGCATGGGTAGGGCGCTTGCTGTAGGACCATCGTTAACAAGCTTGTCTTGATAGAGCATCAACCAGTGCAATGTCTTTGATCTCATCGTGTCCTACTACTGGGGTCTTGTGCCAGGTAAAACGAAGCAGAGTAAAATGTCATATATATATGCAGAGAGAGAGAGAGAGAGAGAGAGAGAGAGAGAGAGAGAGAGAGAGAGTGAGAGAGAGTGTGTAGACGTCCACGATTACGATTTACATGTACATAGATAATTGGCCTTATTCAGTGACCGATATAGTTGGGTATTCCCCACTGATCCCAATAACTGAGCCCAGGTAAACTGCAGGCAGACATCTCTCACTAACATAATTATCCTCTCATTCAGCTTTGTGCTAGATTAAACAAAGTATAGTAAATATCTATGCAGAAACTAATTAACGAGATTCATAAAACATAAATATCGAGAGACTAATTCCGTATGATTATACAGAAAGTTAGTCACGAGATTTATAAGTTATGGTTATACAGAAAGTGAGAGACAACATTCATATGATTATATAGAAAGTGAGATATCAAATTCATATTATTGTATGGAAAGTGAGAGATTAGATTCTTATGATCTTATAGAAGAGAGGCTTGAGAGTCGTAATGTCCATCGGTTGTCTGCCATTCTTGCAACGTAGCCTGCCCATTGCCATTAAAGATTTTTTTATCAATAGATTCTACGATGTCTCTAACTCTTTTTTTCTTCCTGATATACTGTGCTGTCTTGTGATCTCTCTTTGTGAAGTTGAGCATGATTCTCTCATGCACATGTTAGATGCTTCTTAGTTGGCAGGTCTGTCTCTCGGTAAGGTTGTGTGTTTCAGCTTCCTGAGTGACTATCGGAAGAATGCATTTATTGCATACTCTTCTTTTTAGGATTATTGAGATCGTCTGGTTTTTGAAAGTTAATTGGTTACAAGGCAACTTGTAATCGAGATATTCAAGACAGCTTGATTCTTCCCTGACAGAAGTGGAGAGAGTAGATTCTAGGATTGTATTTTTGAATTCATATAAGTTTCAATTTATGAAGATTTAGGTAAACGAACTCAGTAAATAACAAGGCGAGGTGAGTGGTAATCGTCTTTGAACACCTCTCTTGGATTTGGAACTCATCCGTGCAAGAGATCGATGAATGTTGGAAAGTTAACGACGCGTCAATAAGAATTTCTCTAGTCTTTTGGGAGTCACTGTGCCCGCAGCTGCGCCAAGAAATGTGGAAAACATTTCCTTGGTAAATTGTTGTATTGAAACTGGACGGGACAGGGGGTCTGTTTAAAGAGGAAGTAGAAACAGAAAAGGCTCTATAAACCTGACAACTTCAGGTGGGAAAGAGCGACACAAGTCTTTTCGTATCTCAGACGAATGAACAGCGACCCCCACCACGAAAAAGTACATGGTATATATTTACACCTGAATATTAAGTGAATCAGTGGGTCCGAATGGTTAATCTTTTGCCTCGAGGAGCTTGGCCTTTCCAGTAGAATTATAGAAAAGCGATCGCAAATGTATTTGAAACTGATAATTTTGCTAATAAAAATATTTCCTGCCCATTACTTGAAGCAATGGACTCTTCCACAGTAACGATTTATTTCAGTTTCTTATAAAACTCGTTTCACACCATACAGATGCAGGTAGTCCTCGATTTCCGAAAGTTCTCTTTACTCCACTTTTCGCTTTTTTCAAAAAAGGCAAAAAGCGATAATGGTGTTCAGTTTTAAAGTAGAAAAATATTATAGAGGCAGTGCACACCCACTTCCTTTTTTTTTTTTACCCCCAAGTCTACTCTACCTCTACCTCTGCCACACATACCTTCCAAACCATTCAAGGGGTTGAGGGAATAACTTTTGGGCTCTATTTTGACGTTTTCATACATCTCGATTCTCTAAAGGGATAATTTTAGATTTTTCAGAATCTAGATGTTTCTAGATTCTTGAAAAAATTGGTTGGATATTTTCCACTAAAAAAAAACTCCAATGATGTCATAAATAGAATTTATTCAGACCATATTTATTCTTCGATGATATTTTTTACATGACTTCATATTGTGACGCTATGGTGGTTCGGTTATTGACTACTATGGCGAGCAGAGCCAGGATGAATTGCCAGCGTTTGTACTTGAGTTGGTTTGTTTCACCTCCTACGGAATTGCTTTTGGGAAGTCCTCGAGTTGATTGCTCACGTCTTGCGTATCCCGCTCATTGTTTTGTAGTCCTTGTTTGGACGAATAAAGTTTTTGGTAGATTCTTTGGCACGTTCGACAATCCTGTCTCTGTGCATTGTTAGGTTTCCATTTTGCTCAAGTATGCTAGTTATTTGCCTTCATCCCGAGTTGAGGCCTTTGTTTATAGCTTTGATGCCCCGACCTTTTTCAAGAGTCGATTTGATGATTGCCGTCGTGTATCCCCTTCTGTCTTCCCTTCGTTTTTTCTTTATCAATTTATTTAGTTCAGCCTCTTCAATTTTCTCTCTTGTTGTTGTCGGTGGCTTGAGGTTTCTGCGTTTTTCCATGAGATTTGTAGTTCCATCCGAGATTTTGCTAATGCGTTGTTTGCTCATTGGTTTGAATGTAGAGGCTACTTCAATTATTGACGCTGTCATTTTGTTGCTTAGTTCGTTGATGCTGGTGTTGTCTTGTTCACTAAGAATTCTGAATCTGTTTTTCAGTTCGAGTTTGAAAGATCGAGCGTGCTCTTTTGGTATGTTTAGAGGCTGCGGTTTTGTTTGGAACATTTTCCTGCGTTCTTTGTTGGTGTTTATTTGTATTTTACATCGTACCATTCTGTGGTCGCTGCCTACATTGACTTGATTCAGGACTTGGATGTCCTTGACAATATCGTTTTTGTCCGTTAGGATGTAGTCTATTTCGTTCTTTTTTTCCTGATTGAGGCTCTTCCAAGTCCATTTCCTATTGGGTCCCTTCTTGAAGAAGGTGTTCATGATTTTGAATCTATTAGCCGTTGCAAAGTTTACAAGAACTTCTCATCTCTCGTTTCGTACTTTGTATCCGAATTTGCCGACGCAATTTCAACCTTCAAAAATAAGAAGATCCGATTAATCCAAAAAAGAAGGGTGTATAACCAATTTATCCTCCAAATAGTCGCTTATAGAGCTGAAACATGGAACTTAACCTAGAGGATCCGCAAATTGAGAACCATGCAACGTACACATGAAAGAATTATGCTGGGCCTCACATGGAGAGACCACAAGACAGCACAGTACATCCAGAAAAAGACAAGAGTCAGGGACCTCATAAAATCCATTAAAAATCTCAAATGGTGGTGGGCTGGCCATGTTGCAAGAATGGTGGAAAACTGATGGACATCACGACTCACGACATGGGTCCCCTGAGATCACATGCGGAACTGAGGCCGGCAGAATATTAGATGGAGAGACGAACTAGACAAGTTCAGAAAGTACTGGCTCCGCGACACCCATGATAGAGAAGTGTGGCAAATCCTAGGAAAGGTCCATGTCCAACGACGGACGCAAAAAAGACTGATGATGATGATGATGATGATACCTGAAATACTGGTCTGGTCTGAACATTATAGTATCACTTAGTTTACATACTGAAAGATGCAATGGAAGCAATATGCACTTACAAGATGGAAGGAAAGTGGGGAAGAACAGAGGGAAAGAGAAACTTAATAACGTCAAATGCTAATCATTATGACAGAATAGAAGGATATAGCCATTTAACCTTCAATCGTCGATGGAAGTGAAAATATAATGTTCTGTTAACATCTTTCTATAATCATCGTGCGTATTTTCAATTAAATGAATATCTAGATAAAAACATATCAGTTTCATATATATATATGTAAAATTTTATACTGTATTTTGCTACATTCAAAATGTTTCGTTGTTCTGTCTACTCATCAAGCGATAAATTAAAATATATTTAACGTTTTTTTTCCTAGTGGTTCCATGATGTCATGTGACTTTTCGTTTTTCTTTTCAGTGTCTTGTTTGATTTTAACTGATATTATACCGATTATCACGTTGTACACGCTCTATCACTCTATTTCATAAACAAAGCTGAAGTGGACATATATCTTGCTAAAATGGATACATATGTTTATCTCTAATATTATATAGTATGGCATAGTTATTTTGTGTGTTATTATTCACTATTCCACTGATGTTTTTTCTCATTATTCTTTCTATGTTGTCTGTACATGAATAAGCACATGTGCATTATTCCTGATAAATATGGTATTCAGTTTATTTGTTCTTAAAAATATTTATTTATTAGCAAAAGAAAAGTTTTTCACATACTTGTCATTAAATTTTTATTATATGGTGGATTAAACCGTATTTATTCTTTTTTTTTATTATTCTTGTTAATTTTCGGTATATATTCTATTTCTATCTTAAATCTGCAGTTTTTTGTTATATTCTTGTTTTATATTGTTGAATTTGAAATGTTTGCAGAGTTGTCTGATATTCTTCCACGTATTATTTTTGGTATTTGTCCGGTTATATTTGGTGGGTGATTAGATGCTATATTCATATTTATTGGAGGATTGTTACTTTTTCAAATGGTTTGTAGGTATTATTATTCAAATTCAGTGTCTAAAACAGTTACAATTTTTCGTATTTATATCTATTTCGAATTCCAAGTCTCTGAAGATGATATTTTGAACGTTAATGATATTTCCCTAATTATGTCTGTGTTTTGTCTTGTATTGTATAATCTTTGAGAACTATCAGATAATCGACTCTGTATAATCCCATATCTTTCTCATCTAATATGTTTTTTAATTTATCTAAAATTAAAACTCCAATCAGCTAAGACACCCCCGTTTCGTGATGGGCTCTAATGGCCTCACCTATCTCTGTAGTTTTGCTTTATCCATGTGTAGAGTTACCAAATACTTAGCATTCTACAAGCTCTTAAAATATATACGGTGGCAGTATATGCTCCAAGAATTTACTTGCTCTTTTTTAAAGCAAAGAAGCAAACCGTAGTTTTTCCAAACTAAATTTAACAAGGTAAAAGTCATGGCCTTTACACCAATTACGAAGGTATATATGATTTAAGGGAAGTGGTCAGAAAGAAAATAACAAGTCAAGTTCTATTTGGAATGGAAAAAAAGGTAGTTTTTATGAAAAAGAATAAAAGGGAAATATGCCAAGAATATATCATAGGTTATAGACTGGTAAGATGAAAGTATAATTTGAAAGACAATTATATATATATATATATATATATATATATATATATATATATATATATATATATGCCAAGAGGAAACACTGGCATGATTGTTATTGATAAAATGATAATAGATTTAATATCTGAGGGAACAAAGTTCAAGAGTGTTGACAGTTGGAATAAATATTCCTGATACTTCTCTGTGTTTGTTATAAAAAGGAAGTAATGCTATAGTGAGATCAAAACAATAGTATACAGCCAGAAAACTGCAAGAATTTTTAGGGAGAATTGGGATTATTAGAAAGATGTTTTTCGAAGAGAGATGTCCTTGAACGGATGGAAGATTCGAAGGAGAAGGAAAGGAAGGGAAAAGAACGGCCAGACATTACTTACAAGAATTGCCAGACAAAGTGGGTTAATTTTCACACCTCTTTGATTTTATACCGGATATCTGCCAGTTTCAGCAGTGGCGGTCGAGCAGCACCAAGAAGGTTTCAATAACAAAGAGGAATTAACAAAGGGCAGATAATTCGTCTGCTTACCGGAATGTTAAATCTATTATGATCTCCATTGTCAACGGTTCCTACACAGGGTTCTTATTGTAGATCATAGCAGAGATAAATAATTTTTCTTTTAATTGCCTATCTTATTTACATTGTCTAGGCCAAGTGATGCATTTCCCGTGGAACGACAGGAGATCATTCTAAAAATATGTTTCTGTATGATATAAGGAAATTTATAATCATTCTGTTGGATCATATATATCAATTACTCACTACATTACTGTCGCGTTGAAAGAAACGAATTGACCAAGAATAAACCAGATGAAAATTTTGGGTGAAAGCAGTTATCCTTTGTCTAGGCTTAGTGATACATTAACCGTGTAACGATGGGAGATCATTTCAAATGAATGTTTCTATGTAAGATGATTTCATTTCAAACATTCATTTCATGGATCGAATGTTGCATTACTTAAGCAACACTATATATATATATATATATATATATATATATATATATATAGTGCTGCCAAAATAATTTGGGAAACTTACGAGGTGAAATGCTTGCCTCAAAGAACGAAGAATGATAGAAAACGACGTTCTTTATTTTCTGTTGGAGTTATTCCGAGAGATATGTGAAATTTATAGCGGAACACGGGACATACTGGCTAACTTGAGAGATGAACTGATTTTTTGTACATACATTTGGGTTGCACAAGGTATATTGCGAGCCTATGGACGACTATAGAATGAATAGTCAAAAAGTTTTGGTAACAATATTTTTCTATCAGCCTTTCAGGCCAGTTATTGGATATCGACTTTCCCCAAGTAAGTATAAAATGGATATTGATGGCTTACCTTACCTTGCTGACTCTTGACGTGTTGGGAGAGATAGGTACATGCTTTTCTCAGGGACATCAGTGCGAAGTGAGCACAAACAATCTCAGTCGGAGTTTAAGTTGGGCTCACTGATCCCATTCTTTGTACTGTTTAATCGCTCGGACAGCATAAACAGTACAAAGATATCAGTTGTCTTAAACTTGGAATAATAATCACTCTTCTCCGGATTATTCCTCTCTGGTAGACATAACCTGGAAGTCATCATTTCTAACATCAACATCTGGGGTTTAAGGCGATGAAATGTGGTTTCTTATGAAGTGCTTTTTTTTCTTCAAGGTGATAATCGCACGGCTGAAGAATGTAGATGTTTATGTTTGAATGTGAATTTCAAGTCTGCCTTAGGATACGCATGCTTTGTGTGTGTGTGTGCGCATGTCTATCTGAGGACACTTGGCTGACAGCAAACGCAAGTCAATTTGTTCGTGAGAGAGATGGTCTCAAGTATATATACAGGGTGAAAAGAGAAAATGAACTAAAATCAATGCCTGTCGAGGGAGCTTTCGTTTGTTTTAAACTCTAGATCTGTCACAAATACATAGACACAAATATATGTAAGCACACAAATATATATATATATATATATATATATATATATATATATATATATATATACGTGTGTGTGTGTGTGTGTATATGTGTGTATAGAATATGAACGAAACAATATATATTCATGAACAAAACGACTTCTGTTAGATCTGTCAGATTACACGCGGCACAATGATGTAGACATTGAACATATCTAATAATGAGACCCTACGAAGCGCTTTCATTATTTGAAGCTCATAATCTTAGGGAGAAGAAGTTTCCCAGCATTCTACAAGGAAGTTCTAAGTACAAGCTGCCTAATCGATGGTATTTAACTTTCTTAAGATCTAGGTGAAATAAGTAAACGTTTTTTTGACATTTTCACACTTAATGTTATGAATTACAACAGCCTGATATTTGTATTAATGCACTATGCAGCAACAACTGTTTAGCGTTCGTGCTATTGTCAAGGTATAATTATTTTCTGGTTATAGCGAAAATCGAGACAAGTAAACGTGTGGTGGGTAGCCTTATGACAGGAATGAAGGATGTCAAGCAGAGACTTTAGCATGTGTTTCATTTGTTTTACATTTACTGACTATGAAGCTTTATCATTATATTTTTTCTATTACTCGCTATTACTGAGATTGTTTATCTGCAAGATTGGAATGAAAATTATAAAAGATAAACAAACTTTAGTCGTACATAATGATGGACAGAAGGCTTATTGTTGATGAATTTATTGGAATGTCCATACTTTTTTATTACGACATAATCATGTATTCGAAGCATAGAATAAACAAATAACATTATAAATCTACTTTGGTAATGAACTTAGTCTTGTTGCTCTGTTCGTAACTGCTGGCCTTTTCACTTTGAAGAATCAGTTTTGGTGATGAAAATAACTCCTAACTACCCTTTTTGAAAAAGTGAACTTCCCCACATAAACGAGTTTTTTTTCCTATTATCTTTTCTGAAAAAAAAATCACCTTAAATGATTGAAGAGATCACAGGACAGCACAATATATCAAGAAGAAAACGGGGGCCTGAGACATAGAATCCATCAGAAAACTCAAAAGGCCATGGACTGGTCATGTTGCAAGAACGATAGACAACCAATGGACATCACGACCCACAACATGGATCCTCAGAGACCTCATGCGAAACCGAGACCGACAAGATACAAGATGGAGAGATGAACTAGACAAATTCAGAAAATACTGGCTTCGCGACGTCCATAATAGAGAAATGTGGCAGATCCAGGGGAAGGTCTATGTCCAACTAAGGACGTTAAAAGACTGATGATGATGAGTCCTCGCTTTCCGAAAGTTCGCATCAAGCCACTCTTTCGCTTTTACGAAAAACGTGAGAAGCAAAAATGGTGTTCAGCTTCAATTCTGCAGCAAATCATTTTACGAATAACACGCACCTCACTTCAGTAACAATTCTGAAACAACGTGAGGATTCGTGGATTAATAAACTTGAATATCTCTCTCGTAAAAGACTCAAAACTACACTGAATCATCTCCCTATAAACCTCTCATTCCTAATTACTCTATGTTTATCAGCTTGATATCCGTACCCGGTACTCTACTTCAACCCCGGCACATAAATATGCATCATAACACCCGTACACAATAACACAACTCAATATACATATACTCTTATTCTCTGCAATAGCCCCACCAATACGATTGTGGACCCTCGCCTACATATAGTCAATGTTACAAACTTATCTCACCCTTTCCGTACCTAACTCTTCTTCACGTATATCAAACATTGGGAACGTCACACTAGACTTCTATCAATTGATACTTATGTATGGTCCATTTTACCAGTACAATTCAAAGCTATCCGACTTATCAGAATATCCACAATAATCATCAAGGTTACAGAATATGCATTTCCCAACTGATATTCAGTCATACATAACCAGGACCCCCTCTTCCTTATATCCCACATCTCTTTGATTATTACTAAAGATAGCCCTGACCCTATAGCCAGCCAACCACTGGAATATTCCTGAATAATTTCCAATACTTCATCCCAATAATTACCAAGAACCACCTTATACACGGACATACTATTAATGCACCTTGAGTTCTACTTCGCTATTGATATCCTTCTACTAAAACAACAAGTAACTTTAACCCCATCTTTCGTTCTAAGTGATGATATTATATTTCATAGATGCTCCCATCGAAAACCTCACACACACCATCTCTGTCTTATATTCATTTTTACCCACACCCAGGCCAACGTACTTCTTACAAATATACGATACTCTCGTAGGCAGAAGGCCACAGAATTGCATCCACTGGTTTTGCATCACCCATCACATTTTTCTGCACGATATAACATTGTATACTAATTAATAATGTATTTGTAGATGTATGTTTGTAGGGTGATGTTAAGTTGGTGTATGGTCATATGTGTATATGCATGTATGCACCTAAGGACAATTTAGCATACAAACATTTATATACAAGGAATCTATATTACTTTATTGAGTACCCAAGTAGCTCAGCACTGGACCATGACCTAGATTTGAACATCCATCTCCTTTGACCTAAACAACCAATAAAACCCCCATAACTGCTGCTACCACTTCTGCCAAGAGATCCAAATAAACTACCATGTATTTCCTCTACGAACAGAAACAGTCTTGATACTTAACAGATTCATCATTATGGCCTTTCATGAATTTTCATTTTTGACTTTCATTTTTTGGTTTTAAAGCGGAATATTTGATGCTAAATTTGTTTTCTATGGAAACCTAACCTTTCAACCACTAAAGAGTACACACCTACAGCTGAAGTGGGTACCCTTCCCCAAATCATGTATAGTGTTGTGATTAATTAATTTGTAAATTAATTAATTAACTGATAAAGTCTCCATAAACTTTTACTCCCGATTTTGTCTCATTCCTAATAGTTCATATATATATATATATATATATATATATATGTGTGTGTGTGTGTGTGTGTGTGTGTGTGTGTGTGTGTGTATGTGTGCATATTTGTATACATGGATGTGTACGTATGAAAGCCCCAACCCTTTATTGATACAAGTTTGATTAAAGGCCACCGACGAGGATTGAGTTTTCACTTTTTTACTTGACTGTTCTTGCTTCATTCCATTGGTTTCCGAACAAGTACTTTCGTCTATAACCATTTTCAAGATCCACGTCTACAAACACACAGATAGACACACACATACACACGCACACACACACACACATATATATATATATATATATATATATATATATATATATATATATATATATATATATAAAGGCATGTATACAAATGTTGGAAGCAGGTTCTCTTCCTAAAGCCGCTCATTTCTCTAATTGCTTATTCAATTTATGCTGTTTAGGTTATGTTACTCATCTCAGTTTGAATCGAGTTTTAAATAAAAACCACACATTCATATATATATATATATATATAAGTCAGCATAAATAGAAAAACAATTAAAGAATGAATGCATTCACCGTTAATAACGGGAGATCATTTCAAATAGAGTTTCAAAGTAATATGATGTATTCACACACGCACACACACATGCAAACATATGTATGTATATGTATATGATTATATATATCCGTGTGCGTGTGCGTACGTGCTTACAAATATAGGTGAGTTGGTTGCAATACATGATGTTCCTATGCAGTCTGAGCCATGGTGATTGAATAAATGTCGAATGCACGGACTTTTATCTTTTACCAAAATCTTTTGGGAAAAAATGGAAAGAAAATCTCTTGTGGTGGAGAACCTGAAATGACAATCATCGTAATTCCCACTGAGCTATATGAGTGCGTATGCCCACGCATGTTTTGCAACCAGCGCACAAATGAAATCAATTCTCATGCAAAGTATATCAATGTGTGCACAAAGGGTTAGTTAAAACAATGTAGTAATTAATAAATATACTTATGTTCCTAATTATGAGGCTCTAATTTTATTCAAACTTAAATAATCTTCTAAGCTGACTTATTCTGTTAATACGTTGTTTTTAAATCCGATGGAGCAACCGACTGAACTATGTAGTTCCATCTAAAAATAAAAACCAAATTAAATATACTATTTTGCAGAAGGCAATCACTCTTGTATTATATCAAAACATACCGATACACTTTAGCTTTATTAGCCTTGCGAGATAGGCTGTACCAAAATTATCTTGAAACAGTTTCAAGTTTACACTTGCACTAGCATTCAGTACTCACATACTTTTGTCGTGAAAAAAATACATAGGATTTTTACACACATTGACGTCTTGAAATTAGAAAGAACATTGATGACCATCATTTCAATTATTCATGAATACTTGCAACATTTTCATTCTGTGAAATCTACTATCGTTAACGGAGACTAATTGTTTTGTCGTCACTTATTTCTTGTTCTTCTTTTGCAAAAGCAACAGCAGCCGGGCGCGTTTAGTACAGTCTTCACTTGATTACAGGCGACATAACACGATTACCTAAAGCATACTACTTATCTCCATCTCGCTGTTAATCTTCTCTTTGTTAGATCAATAATTGTGGCTCTATAGACGTGTTTACACACGCTGCAGTGCCTGCCGCTATTAATGGAGCCCGAAGTAATAAATCACCTCCCAACAGGGACGCAGACTAAATATGGCCGCCGAGTTACTTTCTTTCTCGATGTCGTGTAATTAGCAGGAACGTAGCAAATCATAACTAAACAATAAGCAAATCAGAATTCGCCTTCTGTTCGATGCCTACGTGTATGTGATCAGCCGTTGTCTCTCAATTTGCTTGCAATCTCTTACTGTTCGATGCAGGTGTATATTACTTCTCCCATGAATCTTTGTAAGTACCGCCTGTGATTCCGATTTATGTGTACTTGGTTACATAAACATATTCATCAGGACTAGTTATGTGTTCATATTTACAAAGGTTTGCTAAGATTAATTTAGCACAGGGCACAGAATCAAAGATTGTTGAGATGACGCAAATTTTCAAGGTGCTGAGCGTCGACATCGTTTTTGATTATTTAAAAAAAAATCTGGGCTGTAACAGCAACCACTATAGTCCAAGTCTTGTAATCGTACTGCACAGGGGAAAAATAAACGGAGAGCAATTGACATCAGTGTGTGGGGTTAATTGCTACACTGTCCTCATGGGCGTCCGCTGGCCTGTGGTCGGTTGACAAACGAGGCATTTGCCTCTAGATCAGGCTTTTTCACCTAAGGTGAAAGGGTTTGAAAGTTCGAACCTTATAGTAAATGAAGGATAACAATAGTGTACAATTATTTTATGAGACCCCATATTAATGTCACCATTCAAAAAAGATGGTGTTATTCTTTGCTGGTATCAGGGTTGCTGTTAAGATGTACCTAGAATATCCTTTTGCCCCCCTGAAGTGTGCCTTCCCGATGAAAAAGGGGCAGCAGACATTTATGACTTTCAACATTCATTAGCAGGCAAAATGCATGGTCATAGTGTTTTCAGAGTCCGAGTATGGTAACCCTCGGACAGTAAAAAATTGCATATTGCAAAAAAAGGTATCAAATCAGTGAAGGACAGTCAGATTCTGCTTTGACATCTGAAATATCTCCTATAGGATACATATTCTGAAAGTGGAGGGTTCATGTAAAAGCTTTTCGTAAGTTAATGTTGTGAAAAGCGAAAGAGCAAATTCCATTTATTCATATCAGAAAATTGAGCGTTCCAAGACCCCAGCGCCCTGATGATAAAGATAGTATGTTAGGCTGAGTCACCAGAGCTTATGATGGGAGGTACAAGAGACTGGGGTGTTGGAGAGAAAGGAAAAGGGTATGCACTACCTTTATAACAACATACTTGAAGCAATATATCAAAAAGGGATAGAGGGCTGTATTACACTAAATACGAGAGTTTTAGAGCATTTTCTGTTCGATTTCTCACCCTGCTTTCAGATATTAAGTGAAAATTTATGCCCGTCTCGGTAAATATTTGTTGCATCCATATATTCATGAAAACAAGTTGGCTCATGTGGACAGAATCTATAAGGACGTTTGTATTTGGAGCTGTAAGATATTACTCTGCAGAACCAATATCTGATTTTTTTCTATGTCAGAACCCAGAGTAGAAGACTGTCTTGCAATACTTTCAGACGAGAAAGTGGCTGGAACTTGAATGGCATTACAGAGCTTACCTGGAAGTAATTTGAGTCGGAATTCCAAGACGCTTAAATTTGATTCGAGCAAGTTCCATTATAAATACCATTATCGATACTGAGAGACAGTTAGATAGCGTATGCATCAGTCAATATCATTGTTGCTAAAAGTAGGATGAAAATCAATTCATAAATAAGTACGTTGCAGAAGAGGTAACTATGAGAATTTCCATTATCCACACCTGAATTCAACCTATCGTTCCTTCATCTCTTCCACAAAATGTCATTGAAATTCATGGAGATCTTTCGGAGATATTGTGCAGTCAAACATGGGTGAGTACATGAATACAGGAAAAAATGAAAAGTATCTCAAAATTTTTTCTTTTGATCCGACCTAATATTAAAGTTATTCTTTCGTCCGTGACACATCTTTCCAACAAATGTCAATGAAATTTATCGAGAACTTTTGGAGATTATGGGCAGGCAGACAGACAGAATGGCACGAGTGAATACATTAAACTCTTCACACTTCGTTACCAGAGGTTTCTTTCAAGAACAGCCAATTATGGCAAATAATAGGGTGTCTCAACGAAGCAGTGAATTCTAACAATGTCTATAATTTGGTTTGATGTTATTTTATCATCTTTGAATGGCATAGTTTGAATTTCCACATATCGACAGAAACATTAATGGAATCTTCGACAGAAAAGTAGTTTTTATAGTAACTGTAACTTTTGTGATATGAACACATTTACATTAGAAATTTGTACCAAAAACTGATCATAAAACGATTCTATACCTCTTCAAACATTTAGTTTTTACAACTTCATAGAAAATCCATTCTTGAGTCGTCAATCACAGGTTAATTAGCTTTTAACAAGATAAGAGAAAACAACAGCATTGGACAATAAATTTAATAACAAACACGCCAAGGGGAAAAAAAACTTTAGAAAATTGATGAATACTTTTTAATTAAAGGTTTTGAAAGGTTATCATTATTATTATCCTCGTTGTTAGTACTAATAGTAATGTTAGTATTATTAGTAATCGAGTTTGTATGACTGCTGATTACTTTTGAAACACAAATCAATTTTGACATGTTCTCTCCATATTGACAATTGTAATGAATACACTCTGTTTACTGAAGATGTTATTTAGAATGATGAGATGTGCGTGAGATTCTCTACATATTTAATAGCCTGCTCCCCTGAAGGTAATTCTTTTGTTATTCGGTACGGATAAAGATTTTACGAGACACGCAAAAATGAAATCAGGCCTGGCGTTAGTAGTACCTGAAAACTTTCACTCATGTTGATGGACAAAAGCATTTCTGCTTCTCAACTTCTATTTACATTCTCGTTAAATTCTATTCACACTCGTTGCCACGTGGTTATCGCTTGAGACATGGAGCAGCATCCCTCAAATCTTCAGGTCTCTTCTCAACACTTTCACCTCTCCGACGGTGCTTTGGTTTGCAGTTTTATATCGGTTGCCTGGTTGTTGTCACTGAGGGCTGTGACAATGTCCCCTCAGGTCTCCATCCCTCCTCCTATATCGTACTCTCATGTTACAGAAGCTCCGTGGTTAGCATCGTTTTGAGGATGTTTTTTTCTCTTCCTGGCTGTTTGACCATTGTTGAAGATTGTAGGTCGCAGATTTCATATTTCAACTTCTACCCCGAGCATTCGTACAGAGCCTAGTGCTGTGGCCTGTATAATCTAGACACATCCCTTTCTCCCCAGCTCCTATAATTTTGTTTTTTTTTGACATAGTTCCCATTGTGCCAACCATTTTTGGTACTACCCTGACTTTCATGTTGCACACTTTTTTCAGCTCCTTTGCTAAGAACTGGTATTTTGTAAATGATTCGGAGTTTTCGAACGTAACACAATACAATTGGAAGAAATGAAAAAGAAATTTTTTTTTATAAAGATAGGAAAAATAAGAAAAAAAAAAGACCAAGCTGAATAATAGATATCTGGTGAATGGATTCCATGGGCAGTATCCATTTTTTGGATGGACAAAGGAAGAGGTACGATCCGGATGTTTAAGACGATGCACAAAGCTCTACACGCCAGACACATATAGACTGTACGCGAAGTAGAAAGAGAGTGGCAGAGGCCTCGCCAGAATAGAAGACTGTGTCTAAAATGCCAAAACAGGGTTAGGAAAGTTTATGCAAACAAGTATTGGAGACATCATAGAAAAAGCCCGAAGCAGAGCAACAAACAATGAAAAAGCAGCAAACGGTGGATCAGCGAAACAGACAACAAGGGAATAGAAATGGGGAAAATACACGAGGAATTAAAAAAACAGATACAAAATATCACAGACGAGCGATCATTTACAAGGCTATGCAAAGAAAACCTGAAAGGAAAATCAGTCATCATGGCAACCACAAACAAATGCATCAGGACAAATAGCAAAGACAAAAAAAGGTATGGTCAAGACGGTACGAACCACAGCACTACTATGATATGTGATGACAACATGAAAGAAAGGTTTGAGACAAGAGGAGACTCACTATTACTTAGCCACCATTGACAAACATCAGGTGAATGGTGTGAAACTGCAAACCACAGCACTGCTGCAGATTGTGAGAACGTTGAGATGAGGGCTGGGCAATTGAGGAGAGTTGCTGTTACTCAGTCTCCAGCGACAACCATCGGGTAACTAGTATGAAAATGCAAATATCTTCGCTAGTTGTAATGCGCAGCGGGCGGCTTACAGTTGCAGAAGGGATTAAATCACCAGACAACCAAAGGATTAGAGCATTAACCATTTCCAAATATCTGGGAGTTCTCAAATGTTACGCGATAATATGAAAAGAAATCGGGGAGAGAATAAGAAAAACAATATCTAAGAAGGATAAGGATAATATTCGAAACTACTCTAAAAAGCAGAAATCTTACAAACAGAATGGACACATGAGCAGTATCGGTGGTGAGATACACAGGTCCATTTTTTGGATGAAGAAACGAAGAACTCCAATCAATGGTCCAGCTGAACGAGGGAGCTTATGGCAATACACAAGGCTGCACGACCGGGGATGACAAAGATAGACTAGATGCTGAAAGTAAAGAAGGCGTCAGAAGACTCATCAGCATAAAAAGACTGTGACCCAAAGGCTAAGACTAGATTAGAAAAAAGTATTTCCAAGCAAGCAGTGGTAATACTATTCAAAATGCCCGAAGTGATGCAACAATCACGAAAGTAGCAAACAAAGGAAAAGCAAAGCCGACGAAAGAGAAAGAAATATAGGATCAGAAAAAAAAAACTACACAGAGTATTCAAAAGACATACAAGATACTGCCGACGGGAGATCATGGAAATGGTTACGCAAAGGAAACCTGATGAGGGAAATAGAATTGCTCACCATGGCAGCACAAAAAAAATGCCTCAGGACAAACTATGTCGGGACGAAAAATTGACAGAAGCTAAACAAAGCTGAGCCATATAACCAGTGAATGTTGTAAACTTGCCTAGAAAAAGATCAAACACGACATGGTAGCAACAGTAATACACTGGGTACTTAGCAAACTTGGCTTAGACAACATAAATAGAAAAAAATTTAAAGAAAATGGGACTGCTGCAGGAATCAAACCTGCTGCTGATAAGGTACTCGCTTCAACGTAGCATTGCTGTTACCATTGAGCTAAACAGCTGCCGGTAGTGTTGAGGCCCAAGTGACTGCTTTCAACTCTAAATTTTCATTTTGTTTATTTATTGACTATGTCTGCTCCGTTTGTTCCCTTCAACGCAGACGATCATATTATCAAGAAATGGATATAAAGTATGACAGATAATTATAAATTGTGTTATATCATTATGATTTTGATCTAGTGAAAATCAATATTATTACACAAGAAATGTGTTAGCTTGAGCCCTGACAAATATTCGGCAGTATAAAGTGTTGCTTTTTACTGAGATTACCTTGGCCTGGTGCACAGCTTCAGTAGCATGGATCCCGTTAAGAGACCAACTCACTAATTTTCGGCCTCTTGGCTAAGATCAAAGTGTAGTATCTGTTTTTTGACGCCCCTGGGCTGAGAAGTTGATCAATGACCGGAATTGTCCCCCCATCCTATAACCACTGACCAGCATGCTCAAGCTCGTCATGAGAGCATCAACAGGATCCGTCCTGTGAACAAAGTCAAGCCTGTCCTAATGACACTGCAAAATCACGCGTCGAGATTCAGGGATTCTTGCACAACAGGATTTGTTCAGTGGACATAATGCAGCTGGTCCCGACATCCTTGCAAAATCATGCGCAAGGAACCAGGTTCATTGCAACCTGTGCCCGTAAGTTTTCCAACATATGGGACCCAACTTTAATCCGACTTCGTGTCACGTTTGTAGTCATGGGGGTGCAAATGAATAAACTCACTTATTTTCAGAGAGCAATCATTATGATTCACCAAATGTCTATCAGTCCGACCGTATATGACAACTTTTTATCGTAAGAACTACTCGACATAATTCCATGAAAAAAATTATACTGGTACACCTCGGAGCCCTAGGCTGGTTTTTACAAAGTGCCATCCTAGTGTGATTCTTCGCTTGATTTCTTCTTCTTTCGAGGGTCTCATGGGGATTTTTTGTCCTAGGTAGATGTAGTGATCTACTTTCTCCAGTTCTGTGTCCTCGATTTTGATTTCTGTAAATTACTTTTTGAACCTACCCGCCCAAGATTGTGGGTTAACAGTTTTGTGCCAACTGTTTAGTTAATCTTCTGAAGCCAAAGCCAAGTGAAAAAGTATGATTTAAAAAAAATAAGAAAGGTGTATTAAATGAATGAATTATTATAAAACAAATCTTATTACTGCTAACGAATGTTTTAATATTGACGTTACTCTAAAATTATGAAACGACCACTGGAATCATAAATTGCATGTGAGGAATTTTTTGAAAACTTATCTTTATTTCACAAATTAAATACATTGATTTTTCAAACTAGCTGTAAAAATTCCTTATCGAAAAAAAAAAAAAAAGAATCGATTCTCCCAAGAGTAAAGTTTCAGCCAATCGATCTTAAAAACGGCGCACAAATAAAAATAATAAACAAATTAATTTGCTAGATTGAATATCCGATTACGATTAGATTAAATTGTTGTCAACGAAAAGAATTTAAAAAAACGGACTAAATAAACAAATTTAAGAAAATGAGGTAGCTGCCAAATAACTGCTTTTAACCCAAATTCTCATCTCATTTTTTTGGCATTTGCATAAGCAGCGGGCTTCTTAGCGCAATGGTCAGTGCATCTCTGCGTTAAAACAGCTACTTATCGTTGGCAGGTTCGATTCCTGCAACAGCCCCATTTTCTTTAATTGATTATTATAATTACATTGTCTCATTTAAATGATATATTAACCGTGTAAGGACGGGAAATAATTTCAGATGAGTTATCTACATGATATACCACAATTTATAATTAATTCTGTCCTACCTAATATGTCCATTTCTCAAATACAGACTGAACTGAGAGTACGTAGGGTTCATTTTTAAACCATTTATTACACAAGTTTAGGAGGGAAAAAGAGTCAGTAAGCATGGGATGGATTATTTCGCCACCTGATTGATTTTTGTAGTGTTTATTTTAAGATTCTGCTGAGTAAAAGGCTGAAACAGTGGTCCATGGAGTTCATATCTGATCCTATACTATAACTATCACAAGCCACCCAAACTGAAACAACGAGAAAAAAAAAAGAAAAAAAGAAAACACATGCTTTATGACATAAACAACATACAGACAAAAATGAACACATTTTCCCATACAATTTTGACCCAAGGAATTAAAGGAAATGTTCCTGGACAAAAAATAGCAAAATAATTAAATATATCCAATTACAAATCCTTAAACCAAAATATATCAAACTAGACCATCATAATTGACCACGTATATAGCATTCCTCTAATTTTCTTATATTTTTAGACAGTCAAGTCAAGTTTTAATGATTGCTTCATATACCCTTGCTGGATGAAAAATAGTTTCTTTTATTTTCATGCTGATAGATTCATGCACTGACTAACCATAGAAAAGAGGATACGTAATGATACGTGATGATGCAGCTGAAGTCCCTACAAAATTCACATTTCATAAATATATTTTACAACCCGACTCTCTCTCTCTCTCTTTCCCTCTCTCCCAGCGATGTAATCCGATCACCTTTAGCATCTGCAAAGAGAGAGACCACCATATCTACACGGTATTCATGATATGAGACTCTATGCAGCAGCTACTTCTTCCTACCATATAAAGGATATTTGAGACTGGATATCATTAATGTCGGAGGGCTTGCATTTGGATACAACTAATAAAAACTGTTATAAAAATTCACAAGTAATTTAGATCGCTTTCAAGTTTCAAAGGATTCCGTGTCTGGCAAATCATAGTTATCGTTATCATTGTTACATGTCTTCCTAGGCCAGCACAAATCACAGTCAGATCGACCCTAACGTTCTCAACGTTCTTTCTCATTTCATAATCATTGTGTTGATCTGACAATATGGATATAAAGGTCAAGGGTAAGATTGAACGTCTTGCAAAGTTTCTGAGTTCGAAATACGTGGAACCAGCCCGGGAATTCATTGAGCCCCGGGATCGAAAAACGAGATATTACTTCAAGGTACAAGGTCAGGACATCTTTGCAATGGAGGAACACTTTCAAGACAGTATCTAATCCACGTGCACAGGATGGAAAGGGCAGGAAAGGGAGCAGATTGCATAATCAGCCTGTGGGCACCGAATATAAAAGCACATTAGAAATTTTATAGGGTAGTAAAGAATTGCAGTTTGAAGAACGTGATCGATCGTCAAAAGGTTGTCCTTCTTATGTTCCTCCGAGGATAGGGCATCGAGAATACTGAATACCCAAGGTCAAAATTGGATGGAAAAAAATCGTCAATCTCCATTGATCTCTCTATGTCGTTCACTTGAAAAGTTATGGGATTTTCTGTTTCTGTTGTGTATGTTTGGGTTTGCAAAGAGCATTTGAAATGAACCTAAAGGGACATTATATCTGCCTGTTTCATGATAGAACCTTGAAAACAAATACTTCAAGGATTAGAAATAATACTGGTGTCGAAAGAAATCCATCCTATGCATGCAACGTTCGGTTTGTCACTGACGGCTTGACACGTCACCCAGGCCACTGTGCACGGACAGGATAGAATGCGTTATAAGCTCAATAGGCATTAAGAAGAAACGTCACTCAACGCAGTATACAACAGTAATTTAGTAGTCAATAAGATGCCATATAACGCAATACACAGTAGTGTTTTCCTGTTAACACGATGCTACACAACGCAGCACACGTTTACTTTACTTTGATTGTCACACAAAGATACACCTATCCAGCCATTATCACCAACATGGGCAAACTCAAGTGGTTACATTGATGGACCTCTGTCACTCAAGATGCATCTTACCAAAGGCACAGCCAGGAACAAAACCGGTCAACAAATTCTCCACTGCGTGACTTGCAACACACATAAACAGATTACAACTAACACGTTCTGTACAATAATAACATGTGACACTTCGATGACGAAACATACTGACATGAATGTTACAACCGATTCAAGTACATTTCATCATACGGACTTTCACTCCTTACACTAATCCCAGGTAAATTGTGTATACCTTCTTACTCTAAGTTAAATCTCTTGTCTATTTCGATTCCTTTTACCTTTTCTTAAGTGCTCATTCCATAAGCTTGCTTGACACACCTTTTTCTTCAACTGCTGTTAAGTGGAAAAGGAACACTAAGTGATCTGCCAAACCTTTTTGCACACACTCTGATCAACTATATTAGAAGAGACGAGCTGCTGTTGATAATGTCCAGTCGTCTTAATATTACCTATTTCACCTTTATTGGCTTTGAATTATAAAATCTCATTATAGGGGATATCTGCTAAAAATATTCTTTGATAGTTTGAATTAAAACCTCTGCAAAGATTCCTCAACAAATACAGAGATAGGTGTAAAAAAGTCTAAGCACGTATTTGTTCATATATATATATATATATGTATGAATACACAAGAAACAAAATACCTGAATACACACAATACATACATATATACAGACACTTATATATATATATATATATATATATATGCAATAATATTTGAGCTCTTTGTTTGTTTATTGTTTCCATAAAAACAACAAGGCCTATCCACCTGATATTCTTGATGTAGACCGAGGGAGTTTCAACTTGAAACATGATTTGTGAGTTGAGCTCAGAGGTCATTTGAGTTATGCTGAAATTCACTAGATAGTTACATCATCTCATTCACTCTATGTGATGTTGTCTTCTAGGGTAATCTGGAGTCACCAAAGGTCATTGCAGGTCGTTTTAAAAACATTTTCCGAATTCTTGGCAACAGAAAAAACAGTTCTATCGAATTTTCTAAATAGTTGACCACAATATTGCAGTCGAGATGCAGGATTCTTGCATAAGGTAAATATTTTCACAAGAAAAGTCATAGCTAATGTGAGATTCCGGAAAGTGTAACAAAATCAGAAACCACGCAGCCATTTACAATCAATGGATAACTGCTTTTTTCAGTTTTCACCCTATCTTTTTGTATTACTAGTGTTGTATTTCTGAAATATTCTTCCTTTTCTTTTAACCATTTTCTAAATGAATATTCTCTGTTCTTGTGCATAAGTGTTAATGGTTACGGGAGATGTGTGGTCCAGCCAGTGTTAAGTAGGTTCCAGGGGATGGGAATGAGAGGGAATTTCAGTTGGGTGGGATATCGAAGCTAGATTGAGATTGGGTAGTTGTTCCAGGTCGTCTATGCGATTGTATTATCTCAAAGGGGAGATGAGTGAATAATGGTAGAAAGTTTTGGGGTGTATAAGATGGTATTCCTGGACTAGTGTATAATTATGAGAAATGGGGTGGATTTGGATAGTTTATATTGAGGGTACAGATATACGTAAGGATATGAATAAATCATCAATAAAACAAAATATAATTTAAAATGAGTTAAAATTAATAATTCTAAATGAAACTGTTAAATGATGATGATGAAGATCATCATCATCAGCAGCAGCCTTTTAACGTCTGTCGTTGGACATAGACCTTCCCCAACATTCACTAGACCTCTATAACATGAACATTGCATAGCCAGTACTCTTTGAATTCGCTTAGTTTGTCATTTTTGGGATCTATGCTTTTAGTTGTGACGTTCAGTGGTAGTCTATCATTCTCGTAACATGTCCAGCCCATTGCCATTTGAATTTTTTCTTATGGTTATTATGACATCTCGGACTCAGCAGACAGAATTTTACGTAAATAAATGATTGAGTGGAGTAAAATTAGATTTTTGGTAGAGGTAAAGCAGAATCGGTTCGGATAGTTTATATCGATGATAAAGTTTGAAGAAAAGTTATAAATAAAATAAACTGAAATTATGATCAATTTAAATTAGTAAAATTCGATGGAAATGAATGGAATTAAAGGGGGTATGTGTTAACTTGAGATAACAATATTAATATAAAATGTAAATATGAATAAGATACCTTGGGGGAAGATGTTGTGAAGGGGGTGGATAGGATCAAATTTGGATTCAGTCAAAATTAATTTGATAGTAATATAATTGAATAAGTAAATTAATGAAATTGGATGATATAAACGCAGATTTGAGGGTCACCCATATATATATATATATATATGTATATATATATATATATATATATATATATATATATATATATATATATACGTATATATATATATATATATATATATATATATATATATATATATATATATGGGTGGGTCGGGTGTTTGTGTGAACATGTTGAAAATGGGAATATATATCACAAAGTGTTGTGAAGAAAGTTGACGATTTGGAAGAGAAAAGATTTGAGGAACCTAGACAGGTCAAATAATGGAATCAGAAAATACGGCGAATACTTGAGTAACCTCACATTTGGACCACCAACTAATGCTAGATAAATTTGCTAACCAAAATGGACTGATAAAACAAGAAAGTTGGCCTTCACATGAACTTCAACAAAGGAGCCCACTACATTCACCTAGGACAACAAGTCCCCATGGAATCCTCAAAAAAAGAAGGAAAAAGAAAAGAAGAAAGAATCACTTCAGGATAGCAAGCCTTCGGTAGAGCAAGCTTAACTTTCAAGAACAACAAAATACCATCACTTCTAAACAGAAGGGTATATAACCGGTGTATCCTCTCAATAGTCATCCATGGAACCCTAACCAAGGAACTGACCTGCAAACTGAGAACCATGAAACATGCACCATAGAGAATCATGCTCAACATCACAAAAGACAACAAGACAGCACAGTGTATTAGGGGAAAACGATAACGAAGAATTCAAGACATCATAGACACCATAAAGAAAACTCAAACAGCAATGGGCTGGTCATGTTGCAAGAAAGGTAGACTGATAGACATCACGATTCAAAACATTGATCCCCAGAGATCAAATGTAGAACCGACCGAGGCCAGCAGAATATGAGATGGCAAGAAGGAGAGGACAAGTTGAGAGATTATTGGTTCCGATAGAGAGGTGTGGCGAATCCTGGGGGAGGGTTTATGTCCAATGAAGAAGTATAAAAGACTGATGATGATGAGTACATCTCATATTCTTTATTGGTAGCAAACGTCAAGTCTGAAATTTGGACTTCTTCAGAGATTCTAGCGAAGAATAGTCCGAGAAAAATGATAGTAAGTCCATATCAAGTGATGTCTGGTTGTAATAAAGTAGTAGTCGATTTATCAACCAAATATTCACTGCAAATCTATTACATTATATATATATATATATATATATATATATATATATATATATATATATATATATATATATATATATATATATATATGCTCGAGATTAAATGAGTTATACATTGAAAAACTGTCAATATGAGTACTTTTCCACAGATGACATCAGTAGACATATTGATCTCCTCACGTAATCTAATTCCCTGGTACATTTTATGTACATCTTATAATCTGAACGCTATGAATTGAAAAAAGTCAACACAAGAATTCTTTCGTAAAGACTGTGAATATTGTCTCAATGCAGACATATATTTTATCTAGACAGCAAGGTATGCATATATACACACACATATATATATATATATATATATATATATATATATATATATATAAATATATATATACATATATATATATATATATATACATATATATATATATCATTTTTATTATTATTATCATATAAGAAATGGATGAGTATTCCAACGGAAATAATTACGAATTGTGTTATATTATTCTGAAACTTTACTTGCAATGATCTCCTGTTATTACATGGAGAATGAACCATTTCGCCTAGACAACATAAATAGAATAAAGAATTATAAAAATGGGGCTGCTGCAGGAGTCAAACCTGTTCCGATATGGTAGCTACTTGAACGTGACGTTGCTCTTATCACTGAGCTAAACTGCCACCAGCAGTTGTTCAGACCAAATGATATATTCACTGTATGATAACGTGTGTACCAGAACAAAATATCTAAAAAAAAAAAAAAAAATACCATCGCAAATTTGGACATCATTGGTTCAAAGAATGACCCTAGGGACCGTGAAAAGCGCTTTTTTGAGAAAACATGAAAATTTATTAGAAGATGATGCTTAGTAGTGTACTCATGCAGATTTTCAAAGTTGTAGCCCCAGAAATGTGACCAGGAACGAACAGAAACGTGCATAAGGACATACAAATAGAGGAATTCCGTAGCCCACTTGGCAGGTAGGCTGGTCAGACCATTTGTGTTCTTCCCCCTCTCTTTCTCCCTCTCTCTCTGTCCATCTCTCTCTCTATATATATATATATACGAACGTATCTTTCTCTCTCTCTCTCTCTCTCTCTCTCTATATATATATATATATACAAACGTATCTTTCTCTCTGTCACTACAAACAAACACGCACACACATATATGTTATTAAATTTAAATCTGATATAATTTTTGTGTACCTTATCAAATTCGTTTGTTTGAAGAAGCAGGCAGACAGAGAATCGAGAGCGAGAGAGAGGGTGAGTTGTCGCGAGAGAGAGAGAGAGAAAAGAAACTAATCAGACACACGGTTTTTGAGTTTTTTTAAGGAAAATATCTATTTATATGTATCAACATATCTGTACAAGAACTCATGAAAACATCGAAAGGAAAGATAACAAAACCATACATTTTATCAGAGAATAAACAGGTATCAGAGATATTCTAGAAGCCATGAACAAACTAAGATGGCAATGGGTAGGATATGTAGCAAGAATAAAAGACTTATGCAGCACATCGTGAAACATGAACGTGGATCCCTAGAGATCATTAGTGGAAATTTGGACGGCAAAAAGTAAGGTAGACAAGTTCTTGATGTCTTAGTACCGTGACACTCAGAAGCGAAAAAAAAAATGGCTGACATTGGAGAAGGCTTACATGGAAAAGTTTCCGGAAGAATTGAGCTGGATGCTAAATAGCACTTATAAATTGGCAGCGTACAAGTCGAAATATACATAAATCAATGAAAGGACTTATTGCAAGTTTGCTACCACCATCTTTCTCCGATCTTTCTTTATATATTTGAGAAAAGGAATGAAAGCAAAAATAAAAAAAGCTAAAAAGATTGGTTGGAAAGTATTAAGAACCAGTAGAGACTTATTGAAAAGCATCTTGCAAAAAAAACTACGAAGTAAATCGTACAATGAATGAATGACACGAGCTAAATGTGAGACATGGTAACTACCGAAAATCTCTAGGAGAGCGAAGAGAATAACACAAGGGGAAATGGGGGAGAGCAATGCAAGGAATAGCCCTAATAAGATCAGCGTGGGTTCAAGAGCAAAAATAGGCAAAAGCTATCCTATAGAAGTGATTAAACATCAAAAATGGAGAGAATCAGGACAACTAGCGAGAAGAAAGCGTAGCACCAGACGCAAAAGACTTGTCGAATGTCGACTAAGGGATAGCAAACGCAGTAGGAGGAAACATCATTGGGATATGGGGAAAGATTTGCTGGTAAGACATAGCAGAGATTAGCACCTTCACGGCCGGCATGGAAGGAACTGAGAAATACCTTTGTCTTGCAGTGGATTCATGATAGCTGATGAGGACGTATGAATTTCTTTAAACAGGAATCTAATTTCGCCCCCTGCTAACTTTCTAGATTAGATTCTCTTTTACATTCTCAATGACAGCCCTGGGAAATGAGGCCGACATATTTCCATTAAAAGGTCCGTTGCTTGTCAAAGGGAACATCTTAATTATCTTTTATTCTATTTTATTTAATCTCATTCTTTTTTTATGTAAGACTCTCAATATCACTATTAGTTGCTATGAAGAATGACGACATGCCTTTTTTTATGTCAGCCTTTTCAAATCTATCTATAATTCAATCTATCTATCTAATTTTGATATCTCAGTTGACCACTCTATTTCTCTCTGTATCTTTCTTTCCCTCTGCTTATCAATCTCTATTTGTTCATATCTATCTATCTATCTATCTTGATATATATTTCAGTTCACCTCTCTCTCCATATCTTTTTCGCTCCGTTCATATCAATCTATCTATCTATCTATCTATCTATCTATAATACATCCCCCCTTTCTCTCTCCTGTAAAAATATCGACATGGTATAAACATCAATCTACATCACAAAGTTTTTCTCCCCCCCCCGAAACTGTATGCAAATTTGCACATCTGCTCACTCAGTCATTGTGAATGCAACGGTGACACAGTACACAAGGTTGCTCGATGGTGTGTCATCACCGACTGAGTAACCCTACACGAAAGTGAATGTTACATGCACCCTGATTGATTGCCAAGTTACATTAAGGCTGTGCCACCAATTCTCATGAAGTTCTAATTGGTTGGATACATTTCAGGCAGACCTCGTAGAGTTACAGGCACAGATTACTTGTACATTAGTTCTACTTGTCATATAATCAAAAGGCCAAGCATCCGTATATCATATTTGAGCCCTAGGTTGAGTAAACTTGTCTTTTACATGAAGCGACTCAATGACTTTGTTGATTGCTAACCGTTATCACAAGTATACAACAACAGGCCCAATTACTGATATTATAAGTGTGACAGATACGACAAGGAGGGAAAGGGAGTAGAGCGATTGGTAGTTCAAGAGGGGAATAGGAAGAGAGAAGGGAAAAACGGAAGTTACGTAGTGTAATAGAAGAGTAGGGAGGTTGAGGAGCTGATCGCTGCTTCAGTTAATAAAAGTGTAACAGACACAGTAGGAAGGGGAGGAGAGAAAAAGAGTGTTAGGTAGTTTGATGAATGTCGTAAGAATGAAGTGATGAAAGAAAATTAGGTAGTTTATTGAGAGGGTAGGAAGGGAGAGAGGTTGATAAATGCTACTGATACTATAAGTATGACTGCTGCAGCTCTCATCTTATACATGATTACACGCTCAAAGTTTACTACTTCATTCATTTTACTTAGGCGATAATCAAAAAGTCAAGCATTCGTAAATCTCATTTGAACTTTGGGGTTAAGTAAACTACTTTTTTTGCCTGGCCAATCTTTGCAGGAAACATCTTTTAGCTCAGCTAATCCCAGTGATTAGCGATTGGAATAAACTCTTAAACCGAACAGACAGATTGTCGGCAAAGATATTTGCCGAAAACATTGACTACTAGTTTTTTCCCTCTGCCTTTTACTTTATTGTCCAGCCTGGAATGACCATTAGATTTGGAGGAATTCGCAAATTGCCAATAAAGTTGAAACCTCCCTGTCTCGTTTTCCCGCGAGGGAACCGGGCGGCTGATATGCGAGTAGTGTTTGTTTAATTACCAAATGTATACAATGAGTTGATTACCTGCCAGGGTTTGCGTGCTTTACACATAGGCAAAAGAAAGGCAAACAAGAACCGAGAGTGTTGCTCACGTTCATCACGGCAAAATACTGGATAGTCAATTGGATGCTGTTGTCAGTTTAATCTCCCGCTTGGCTTGACTGTCACGCGTTCTTCCAACTCTTCATCAGCAAAGCACATCCCTTTATATACTGTCATGTACGCCCAATCCGTTGTCTCTAAAAAAAATAGAAATTTTTATACTATTGGAAATCAATGAGATATAGTTCCATAACGAAATTAAGAATTCCTGTTTCTTACATGTTCAAATCAAAAAACACAATTCGTAATAATATCTTGAACTTTCTTTTAATAGATAGAGCATTATCAGCCGCTATTAATTTTTTGACAAGTATTTCTTTTAGAAAATACGAGAAATACTAGTTGAAAATTATTAACGATAGACAATGTTTCATCGTATGAATTTTCGAGATAATATAACTATTACTAACACAATAACGTAGAAGACGGTGCCAAATGATTGACTATTTTTCTATTATGTGAAATTGTTTATAACAACGAACTCAACAACGTAACAGTGAATTAATAACAAAAATACCAACTGTTTAGATTTTTATACTCTTTCTTATCAACCGGTTATTATTATCTAACAGACCCCGTGTACAAAGTGATCAGAATAAGTGGGTTCCTCTATACTTGATATCAATTAGAAGCCAAACAGAAAAAAAATTGATTGGAAGATTGTGTTGCACCAATATTCCGGTTGACGAGAGCCTATCGGCCTTGAAAATCAAAATTCGAAAGCACGACTTTTATCTATTTTATCGAAGACTGATATCTAACAAATACGCCACTATCCCGGCTACGAGGTTGTCTTTGTCGTATAATGGTAAGCATATCTTTTATAATCTTATGTAAGATTAAATAGCCCGATTTCAACTCGATCAAGTATTTCATTCATGGCAACACTTGCTCCTTGTCTATGAAATCAAGAGGATAAAATTTGAACTATCCTATTCAAAACTAGAATAGAACATTGAACCCGGACATAGCATGATGATGCATAAGATATGTGAATCTCTTTGTCGGAACTCTGTCATTATTATGAAATTTCTGATAATGATTTCTTTGATCTTAGTCAGTTACTTATGTGGTCAAATTGAACAACGCCTGCTAGTCGAGCGTTCGGGGCCTAATTTACTATAAAAGAAGCTAAAAAAGGATAAAGAATGCGAGTTGAGGTCTCGCCAGAACCTTATTCTTTTTCTGATTCTTGCCTCTTTCTTTACAGACATAGAATGAATGTAACACCTATTTTAGAGTTGTAATACAAATTTTAAAACTAAGCTGAAAAAAGTCAGAAATAAATTATGATGAGGTAAATTTTAAACTTTGTTTCCCACTACAATTTAGCTGCGTACGATTGAACTATAGTTGAAATGATACCCATAGCCTCGTGTATAAACAACTTTTGACCCTTCCTCCAGTACATCCTTCTTATCTAAGACCAAACCTGTCTCATCTACACGGATACAAACATACGCCCTTCACTCCAACGATTCGACCCACCATTTTGATATCTCCTCACTTCATTCCTCAAATCTCTCTGAACTGAAAACTGGTAACTATTGAAAATCATCGAAACATGCCCGAGTGATAATGAAAAATTCGAGATATAACATCTTTTTTTTCTGTTATATTTCTCTTCTCCTTCCAACTGTCACTATACCTATATATATATATATATATATATGCATACATACATTTATATATATATATATATACATATATATATATATATATATATATATATACATATATAATGGAAGAGTATGTGCATAAATGATTATGCCATAAATGAATGCAATTCATACGTACGTACGCATATTGACACACATGTTTACGTTGGTAGATCAATAAGTCTGTAATCTACAAATATTTTTTGGTATAATCTTCTTTCTTGTGAATGCACTAAACTCAACAAGACCTAGACCGAAAATTTAGAATAAAAATTCAGCTAATATCTGTATCAGACTGTAGACTTATTGATCTGCGCTGGTACATATAATTTGTCGAAATGTAGTTGAAATCAGGTCAAGTGAAATAGTTACATAATCTGTAACAGTGATCCGCGTTTAGACTCAGGGTGAAAAGATCTAATGCTGATTTTCCTCTTAGAAGATAGGTATATATATAATTTTCTCTACTAGCATTTAACATTTAGCCTTGTATCGTGTTTAACTGAATTCGACAAATATCGAAATGTAACTCAATTTACTTTTGAAACCCAGAGTACCCCATGTGGATTTGAGAGCTGGATATTGAGAGAAACTCAGTGCATAAAGGCCAACAAGCAATTCGGTTGCCGTAATCCGAGAAAAATAATTAATTCTTGTAAAAATGATTGGAACATTCAATCAAATATTTTTCTTTATGGAACATTTTTTTTTACTGATATGGGGATATATGATAGGAATTTACCTCTATCAATATGTTCCTTGATTTAAAAAAATATAATCTTTCATTATATACATATATATATATATATATATATATATATATATATATATATACATATAATGAAAGATTATATATATGTATATATATATATATATATATATATATATATATATATATATATAATGAATAGATTATCTATCTATCTATCTATCTATCTATCTATATATATATATATATATATATATATATATATATTATATATATAATCGTGAAATAGCATATGCTATTTTATTTAGAGGTAGGGTGGAAAGTGACGTATTCATGAGCATTAGAGTCAAAGGGGTAGGGTTGAACTAAAGTCATCAAGTTCGTTACCTACACTGTTAACTAATTGCCTACCAGCACTCATAATATTCCGTGAAATAGTGTAAGAGAGTGATTTATAACACGAGTATAAACGTTGCTGGACAAGAACTAAGGGGTCAGATATTTCTTTTATTGTAAATTGAACCCCGCAGTGTACAAATCATGGGGAATAACGGGCCATACCCTGTTACGTGGCAAGCCTTTGGCAGAGCAAGCTCAACCTTCAAAAATAAGAAGATCCCATTAATCCCAAAAAAAAGGGTGTATAGCCAATGCATCCAAGAGACAGATCCGTAAATTGAGAACCATGCAAGGTGTACATGAAAGAATTATGCTGGGCCTCACATGGAGAGACCACAAGACACACAGTACATCCGGGAAAAGGCAAGAGTCAGAGACATCGTAGAATCCATTTAAAAATCTCAAATGGCAGTGGGCTGGCCCTGTTACACGAATGGCGGATAACCAATGGACACTGCGACTCACAACATGGATCCCTCGAGATCTCATGCGAAACCGAGGCTGGCAGAATATTAGATGGAGAGACGAGCTAGACAAATTCAGAAAGTACTGGCTCCGCGACGCCCATGATAGAGAAGTGTACCAAATCCTGGGGAAGATCTATGTCCAACGACGGACATTAAAAGTCTGATGATTATGAACCCTGCAGAAAAAAAAAACAAAACTTTGAGAGGTTAATTTTTACAAAATACTTAATTTACTATCACAGGTTGAGTTAATATCAGTTCTGGATGCTAGTTCCAGTCTCCGTTGGAGTTTGAATTCAAACAGATTGAAGCCATTTTCTGCACCGCTAGCCAACTGCTGACCAACACTTCTCAGAACATATGGCGAAATATAAAAGATATTAATTAAAGTACATTGCTGGACACAAACTACTGTAAGTTAAAGTATGTACTGAAAATTGTGTGGTCTTGCACAGGACATACTCATCAAATTTGTTTTGGATGTGCCGAAGTCCAAGAAGGACCCGCTGACAGACAGACAGCAGGAAACAGTCGTTTTATATTAATAGATATCTCTCCCATGGTTGGATCTTATAAAATCAGTCCTAGCTTGGAATATTAGCTTAACAATTCTCAGTGGTACCATTGTATCGTAGCTCAATATTCTACTGGTGCAAGTTATTGACTACGGGTAAAAGTTAAGGTTAAAATGTTGGTTTCCAGGCCGCTCAGACCGCCCTTCTTCAGTTAGACTGGTGTAGGACAATTTTGTTATCAACGTTTGGCCTTGCGCCATAATAAGCCTAATTGAGCAAGTCTCTATTTCGTTATGATATCTCCATTTTATTACCCCTGCTAATGAACACAGGAAGGTATACGTATTTTGCTATGTCTGTACGTCTATCTCTCCACACCATATCTTCAAAAGTTGATTTTGTGGAAAGTTTGGCCATGAAAAAAACGAGAAACTTTGGGGCGGATCAATTTAATTCGTTCCCTTTGGAAGATATTTTTTCCATTTTATTCACAGATTTTTGTACGTACTCATGTCTGTCAACACGATATCTCAAAGATTTCTCAACAAATTTTAATGGAATGTAGTGGATATATTGGCCATGGGCCAATGATCAAATTTTAAAGGGGATCCAATAATCTTTTACGGTTACCGCTCCCATCGCATCGTATATATATTTAAAAAAATTGCCATAAAGTTCGATGAAATAGTGGGGAAACTTCAGACATGGGCTGAAGAAAAAGAGCTGAAATTCTGGGGCGGATCTTGGAATTTGCTTCTGATTGAGATATATTCTCCCATTTGTTTCGCTCGTGTCTGTCCATCCAGTATCTCCAAAATCTCTCAATAAATTTAAAAGAAATCTAGGGGAAACGTGGACCACAAGCTGAACTTGAAATTAATTTATTTAGGACAGATCTTATTTTATGAATTTCAATGAAATCCTGTGGAAGGATTGGTCATAGATTAAGGAAGAAGCGATTTTGGTGGGTCCATGAATTCGTTTTCGAATAAGAGATTTTTTTTGTATAATCATATTCTGCATGAATCAAGGTTAAGTGCACGCAGTGATCAAAAATGCTTAATTCGAATTTTAACGGGAGTAACTCAATCTCTGTGCATATCCCGAGAATTCTTAAAAAAAAAAAAATTTCATTCCAATCCAGTTATTAGTGAGTGAACATCTTCTTTTGTCTGAATTCTTAGTTAAAGTCTTCTCATTTTATCCGTTAATTTGGTCTATTTTCCTCGTCTTTCAGTGATTTCTTTCTCCTCATCTCTGTTTCATCTTTAGAATGTTGAACCTTGTTCTGATAGGCGTGCTTGTTCCATGCAAATCACATCCGGTATCTGCCTGCGAATTTTTGGAACTGTCTACATCTCTCTATGCCTCGAACCCATGAACGGGGACAGCTTTTACAAGCATTTCTCTCGTAGGAAATGTATGCTCGATGCCCAGCAGCTCATGTGTAGCGCAGTACATGAGGCAATAAATCTTTCTCTATTTCAAATAATCCATGTATACCAAAGCATTCTTTGTTACAAGTGTGTGTTCTACCAGGCCTGATTGTTAGTGCAACCCACCTAAATGGAAAACCTTACGGAGCTTAAGGGCTCCTATTGTCCTACTATGACCGTGAATAACCGGAGGGAAAGTTGGATTCACGCCTTTCCCAAAAGGATTAGAGCAAAGTGAACACGATGGGGTCCTGAGTTTGAACTCGGTTCGCCGATTCCATTCTCCGTTCACTGTTAGGAAACCCGTACCCTCCCGACCTCGATGGAATGAATTCGAAATAATAGGCAGAGAACAGCAATAGTACAGGTGAAGGAATCGTCGCACATATGCTTAAATCATTGAATCAGTGAAAAAACACACATATCAATAGCGCATGGGATCCACTGGTGAAAAAGAACAAACACTAAATTTGAGTTCCATAAACATGAAACAAATGGGAGTGCCGGTAAAGATCAACCAAGACACGAGTTCAAAGTATGGGTCAGGTGGGGATAATTCCAAGAACCCAGAAGAAGAGACATCAGATACGCCGTGTATGGGAGGAGACGTGCGCGCCCTATAAAAACAAGGATCGGTATTTCAAAAATAAAACAGATGCTGATGGAATGCTGGTGTGTACATCAGCCAAAACATTGGAATAAAGAAAACAAAAGGAAGGGAATTAGTCCAAATGAACCAATAACAACTTTGTTTTCTTCCCACATATTAGGTCTCGTTTCTTACCCCCTTTGTTTCCCTCTCCTTCCAACTTATGTTTCTCTAGTTATCATCATGGTTTCTCTTTTGTCTTCATTGACTCATTCTTTGATTCGTTCTCTGCTTTCATTGTTCGGTTACCCGGCATCTGCTCTTCTTATTCTTGTAAATTACAACAGTGTCATTATTGGAAAGATTTTCACTGTTGTTTCAGTTCCATGTTCATCTTTCTGCTTTTGCATTTTTTTACTCTAGCTACAAATTCCAATGACATTTGACAAATACTCGTAAATGCACTAAAATCTTTTTTTCCTAATATTCGAAACTGAAATGGCAGGGTCCTATATGTCCCAGGGTCTTTTATGTCATTAGATACAGTGGCCGTCGTTTCCACATCTCCTTATTTTACAGCCTGGATTGTCTTCAGTTCGTTTCTCGTTTGTCTTCTCTTTCCCATTTGCTGTATCTTTCTCTTTTTGCTCTTTATTCATTCCTATTCTGTTTATTCAGACCTTTTTATCCGTTATTCCATTGAATTTCTATATTTCCCCCTTATGTTTCTTTGAAAGTTCATTGTTTACTTATCTAGCGCAGTTTTTTCTCTTTTCTCCACCCACTACTCTCGCATATTCCTATTTGTGTTCACGCTCTCCATTTATAAGGTTAGGAAATCACATCTGGTCTTCCGGCATTTTGATTGAGTGGGCGCCATAGCTGACAACAAAGCTATAATCTGTGCTAAGCTAGAAAAAAAAACATCACAGAATACTGACTGACGGAGTGAACACGAAAAAGACTATGTAAATTCCATGTGAATCTAAAATGCTTGCAAATATTCTCTAAAAGCCAACGAAAACAAACACCCCCGTCCAAAAATGAAAAAGAGGCAAATAAAACCACACACACATACACAGACACGGACACACACACACACACACAGACACAGACACACACACACACACACACACAGACACACATAAACACAAAATTATGAATAAAGCATTTGTAGAAATCAAAGAGACTTTTTCGTGGGAAAGACAATAACAATTTGGCAATCAACAAAATTTCCACTGAACAAAAACAAGAAGTTTTTTTTTCGCATCCTTACCGTGAAGACTTGTTCAACACATTCAACCTTCTGGTTGCGTGGTTAATAAAACAACGTTTACCAACAAGGAGGAGTAGCAGACATCGGATAATTGAAAAAACAGTTTCATTTCTCTTTTTTGGCACTCAGGCTGCAGAAAGTGTTGAAGATCGCCGAAGACGAACGTACTCTGCACCCGATCGACATTAGTTTCGTTACTTTAGTTAATGTTAAATACATACAATAAAGAAAGAAATACTTGTTATACAGGAATCTGATACCGAGAAACGAACCTAACGTTTCATCCACATCCTTCTCATTGGTAAGTGGGTGCTATATTCTTCGGTAAGCAATGTTGGAATTCTCTTTCAAAATATTTCCAAGGGAGCGGTAGTTATTTGCCAATTCTCACACCCTGTCCAAATAAACGACGACGCAACTAACATAAGGTTACATGGTATTGTTACAATATAAGGGTTGATGAAGACTTCAATTGAATATTTCTTTTTTATTCTAAAATGTTTTACGTTATTTTTTCATAATACTTTTGTAAACTATACTTTCGTTTCAGCATATGCGGAGTATACTTATATACTTGGCCAAAGATACGTTGCTTACTTGTAGGTATGTGTGTGCTCGGATGTTTTAGTGTAAGGTTTTTCACACACCGAAGAGACGATAAAAACAACTCAAGTAGATTCATCATTATGACCCTAAGGGGATAGATTTAACATGGTCGCCTGGAAGCCCCGCAGATAGATAGCCAGTCGCAGCTACTTAATTGAAAAGACAATAGGAAAGAGAATGTGAAAAGGGACTGGATATAAAAAGGAAATGTATGTAAGGATCCTAACCGAGGAAGTAAGATAAACATTACGTTTAGTGGCGTGACAAAACGATAAAAAAAGAGAAGGAAAATGGAAGGAAAAAGGGTAGATGATTATTTAGTGCCTGTGTCAGGTAAATCATCAGTCTTTTAACATCCGTCGTTGGACATAGACCTTTGCCACATTTCTTTATCATTGGCGTCACGGAGCCAGTATTTCCTGAATCTGTCTAATTCATCTCTCTATCTTGTGTTCTGTCGAGCCCTGTTTCTTACGTGATCTCTGGGGATCCATGTTGTGAGACGTGATGTCCATCGGTTGTCTTTCATTCTTGCAACATGGCCTGCCCATAGGTAAAAGAAGAGGGTATAAGTCAATTGCATAAAAGAGATAGCGATAGAAAAAAGATCCTCGCCTATGTTAGGAGACCAAATATTGGTAACCATAGAGTAGTAGTGTAGAGCGACGGATACGTGGATGGCTATAGACCGGGGCGTTGTTCAATGAGAACTACTGGTTTGATTGGACAGTCACTCTCTCTCTCATTCTCCTCTCCCTCGACAAGCTTACAAAATCTCTCTTTCCCTTTCTCTCAACATACTCTCTCTCTCTCTCTCACACACACACACTCTCTCTCTCTTTCTTCATTTTCTTCTACATGAGTGAGTATTTCGTTAGGTCTCCAAGCAAAGATTATCGATGACCTGTACCTTTACAAAAGATGAAGTGGACATAAGTAGTATCTGCTGAAAATTGAACTTCGTTCTCCTGTTCCACATTTTTTAATGAACGTTACGCCAGCTCTTTAATTCAGACGATCCCCTCTTTCCTAAGTTTCTTTTTCACCCTATAAAAATGTTCTTCACTGAAAATTTCCAAGTTTACATAACGAATATATGTTAATCTATATCTATATAACCAAGAGTGTGATTTTTTGTTTCTCTGACCGTAACAATAGACTGTCCGACTTGAAGGTAACAATTTTGCTGATAAAAAATATCTCGTACCCATTACATGGAACAATTGACTCTCCCACACAAGTGTTCAGAGCGAAAATAAGATGTTGAACAAATTCTCCATGTTGAGAGATATATGAAACTTTTTATCCACGTTGTGCATTCAAGAGAGTTTTCTTTTTCTATTCTTAGAGAGGATGGTTAATACACAATCACAACTACAAGAGTATTTTGTACGCCTGTGGGGGCTTTCAGGGGATTTTTGTTCCTTGGAATTAATTAAGATTGGAAAGAATTGTTTTTTCGTTCATTGGAAATCACTGTTATTGAAATGATGCTAATTTTTACATGGTGGAAATGATCAGCGTTTTGCCGGATGGTAATTCAAAAGTTTCGTCTCGTGATAGTGCCGGATAGTGATGAAGTATGCTGAGCCTTCGGCAGAGCAAGCTCGACTTTCCAAAAAAGAAAATCTGTTAATTCTAAAAAAAGAAAGTATACAGCCAATGCATCCTCCCAATAGTCACCAATGGAGCTGAAACATGGAACCTAACCAAGAGACAGATCCACAAATCGAGAAGCATGCAAAGCGTGGGAGAAAATAATGCTCAATCTCACACGGAGAGATCAGATGACAGCACAGTATATCAGGGAGAAAACAGAAGTCTGAGACATTGTAGAATCTACAAGAAAACAATGGGTCGGTCATGTTGCAAGAATGGCAATCAACCGATGGACATCGCGACTCACAACATGGATCCCCAGAGATCACATGCAGATCTGAGGCCGGCAGAACACAAAATGGAGAGGCGAACTAGACAGATTAAGAAAGTACTGGCTCTGCAACGCCCACGATACAGAGATGTGGCAAATCATTGGGAAGGTCCTATGTCCAACGACAGACGATTAAAGACTGATGATGAGGTCAATGGGATGAAGGCAACCCCATTCTCACTGGCTGGCCATGGTGCAGAATTAATTATTGAAGCTACTGATTATGATCTTGCCTTCTAACGCTATTCTTTTTAGCAGTTCCCCAGCTGTGAAAACCGATATCATTGATGAAACGCTGCCCCAAGTGTTTTCAATCCTTATTTTCTTGAAGAATTATCAGATCTTTTTTTTAATTTTCTTAATTAAACCAATACATTTGCCTCTCAAACTGGTGTTACGACTTGGGAAGACGCATCATACGTATAATAATGAGATTTTTTGCATTGAAAATTCATTAATTTTTACTTCAGGGTAAATCCCAGGATGTTATTTCCTGCATGATTTTTTGATATTCAATTCATGAAGACACAATATATATATATATATATATATATATATATATATATATATATATATATATATATATGTATATATATATATATATATATATATATATATTCGGTATTGGCATATTATATCTTATACGTAAAAATTCGTTAAAAAAATCCTTTGAGATCTCAATCCAAAACAAATGAACATTTTTCTTTTCAAGATACAGACGTTATTACTAAAACAATGTGATGAATACCTCGAAACATACAAACTGTATTGAATAGAAACAGTCAAGACCTCCTTTGGTCGGTGAAAGTTGAGACGTTTTGAATTGCTCATATAATTTCATACGGGTTCTCCCGGCTTCACGGAAGCCACAATATCATTTAACTTTATCTTGTTTAATTTCATACGTCTATTAACAATATGCATTGTAAGGTCTCAGAAAGGGTGTTACACTAACGATGAAATTAGTAGACACAGAGGAGAGTCATTCGGAGGGGAAGGAATGCTAAAAACTTCCCTAATGCAATTAATAGTAGTTGCTTCTTCTCTTTACGCCATTTCGGCCAGCGGAATATTTTATATAAAAATTTTACTTTCTAATAGCGGAAGAAACCTGTCGTACCAAGTTGGATGGTTTTACTGACGGAGAAGAATTTTTGATAAACGCAAGAAGAAATATCATTTCACTACAAAAAAATGAAGCGAAATAAGATTCAGCGTTTGTTTTGCAGCGATTCTTTTATAGAGGCAGCGCGCATCCTTTTCCAGTCTCTTCAGCACCCTAATCTCCTGTACTTTCCACCACTCAAACTGTTGAACACTCCCACACTTTACGCCATTTCAGTTTACTGAAGCTTTTTAGAAGAAGATTATACTTTCGAATGTCAGCGAAAAATCTAATAATCGAATTTAACCTCCAGAAAATCGGTGGCAAAAATTGATGGCTTTGCAACCGACTGTGAGCAGAAAACCCCTGGTGAGTATTTCTATTTTATCACCCATCATCATCATCATCATCATCATCATCATCATCATCATCCTTCCAGCATCTGTGGTTTGACATAAACCTTCCCGAAGATTCGCCATATTTCTCGATCGTGGGCGTCACGGAGCCTGTACTTTCTGAGCTTGTCCAGTTTTGTCATGTTATCTTTTTGTCAGCCACAGTTTTATAAATCATCTCAGGGGGTCCACGTTGCGTGTCGTGATATCCTGTGGTTGTCTGAAATTTTTACTACATGAACATTTGTGTTTTCTAAATGATTCAATGATATCCTTGACTACTGTTTTTCCTTAATATACTGTGCTGTGTTGCGATCTCTCCAGGTGACCTTAAGCATGAATCTTTCCTGTGCACGTCGCATGACTCTCAGTCCAAGGGTCAGTCTTTTGATTGGGTTCCATGTTTCAGTCCAAGGGTCAGTCTTTTGATTGGGTTCCATGTTTCAGCTCCATAGCTCTAGACTTGGAGAAATAAACCAACAGAACTCAAAAGAAGAAAGTAACAGCAGATCTTTCAGATAGTTAACCAATCCATCTCTTTGAACATTAGAGATTTACAAGTTTTATCGCAAATATACTACAACGGCAGTTATCGTTAATATTGAACTATTACTTATTTCTCTTTTATCAACGAGTCAACTCTGCTTAGTGTCAATTTGAAATTTTTTCTTTTTTTTTTATCCACACTCCTTAAACAACTTTACTGTTTCCTAGAAATATTTAACATCGACAGTTGACATGATAAGGGAAGGGAAACCGGTTGTGTGCGGGGGGGGGTATCAGATAAAATACCCTTCTCTTTCTCTTGAATCATCATCATCATCATCATCATCATCATCATCATCATCATCATCATCATCATCATGTCTTTAATCGTACGTCGTCGGACATAGACCTTCCCAAGGATTCGCCACATCTCTCTATTATGGGCGTCGCAGAGCCAGTACTTTCTGAATTTGTCTAGTTCGTCCCTCCATTTTGTATTCTGCCGGCCTCGGATCTACATGTGATATCTGGGGATCCCTGTTGTGAGTCATAATGTCAATCTGTTGTCTGCCATTCTTTCAGCATGGCCTGCCCATCGCCATTTAAGTTTTCTAATAGATTCTATGATGTCTCAGATTTCTGTTTTCTTCCCGATATACTGTGCTGTCTTGTGATCTCCCCATGTGAGATTAAGCAAGATTCTTTCATGTGTACGGTGCGGGATACACAGTCTGTGGGTCTGTCTCTTGGTTAAATTCCATGTTTCATCTCCATAGGTGACTATTAGAAGAATGCATTGGTTGCAAACCCTTCTTTTTAGGATTAATCTTCTTATTTTTGAAAGTTAAGCCTGCTCTGTCAAACACTCACCTCCCCAGAGTGATTCTTCACTTAATTGCTTCTTTTTTGTGGATATCGGGGAGATTTGTTGTCCTACGTTAATGTAGTGGTCTACATTCTCCAGTTTTTCATCTTCAATCTTCATAGTTGCGTTCCTATTTCCATCGTAGTTGTTGCACTAAGGGTCTAGAGAGATTTCTGTTTGTAGTTTTCTGACCAGAGTAGTGGGTACAGATACTAGTATCAAGGTCGATGAACTTTTAAAAATCCAAATGGTCTGAAGTCTCTCCAGGTTGAAACTTTAAGAAATAAGCTAGAGTAATAAACAAACCTAAACCGCTGACCTACCACCTTGTATGGCTTAGATTTTCAATGCTCGAATAGTGACAAAGGATTTTCAGCAAGTTGACCATTTGAGAGAAGTATCGACCCTGGTAAGAACTCAAATTTAGTAGAATGTCTTGAACTTGGTCTCCTCTGAAATGCATTATTTAGTTATTCTAACGCAATTAAACGTATACAAGTCAACAGGGAGGGGAAAACAACTATAAATCACAAAAATTCGTTCATAATGCTGCAAGTACCATACAATACGAACAATTATTTTGCTTCTATCTTTTATCGATTTTACATGCCAATATGCTGATAAAAACTCTTGAAAAAAGAGGTTTTAAAATCCAAACGTTTCGATTCCTTTTTGCAATATAGCATCATATCAATCATTAGAATTAATGCAAGTCCATCACAAAACAAAAAAAATGATGAATGGTCCATTTGTCAATGATAGCAGGTTTTAATCAGTAATTCACAAATCTGCAGTAGACTGAGCATCATTCGTTTTTTTTAATGTCAAAAGCAATAACTTGAACTGCAATGTAAAAACCATTAGTCAGACCCTAGGCCATAGTAATTGGTTGCCCTTTTAGGGTCAAAATTACTACTTCTGCGTGTTGGACTTGATAAATATCGATCTAATCTTCATGGGAAATGACATGCTTCAAATCAGAAGTCAGAGAGTAATATTTTAGCGTTTCAAAGCCAAAGTTCTGGAGTCAGCATTAATAAAACATTTGGTGCATCCGAAAACTGTTTCTATAGCATCTAAAGTGTTTAGTTTTCTGAACGAAAAAATCAAAACATATGCGAAGCCGTTGGTTTTGAATTAACATATCTTTCATTCATCTCTACCTAGGTTTGAAGTGGCTCAAATATCTTTTGCGCATTGTTCATTTACGTGAAAGTAATTCTTAAATACAATCTTTTACGTAAAACCCTTTTTTGCCATCAGCCGGAAAAATATTCATATAATTTCCTTTCCGGACGGTTAAATTCGGAATATCAAATTTTCTAGAGGCATTGGTTACAAAGTGTGTGCAAACCATCTCAGCTGGAATTTGAACACGGTTACATTGATTTCATTTTCTGTGCTTTCAACCGTTAGAGAAACTAGCCATCTATATATCAATCTACGTATCGACAAGCAAACTCTCATCGAGAGATAAAGGGAAATTGGTGAAAAAGACAGTACAATTTCCAAACATTCAAAGATATAAATCACGAGGTAGTTACCAGCCAAATGATGACTCATATTTATAAAGCTTTCATATCTACTTCTCTTATTCAACCAGCATTTTTTATATCTTAAGCAACCTTTTTTCATCAGCCTATCTCTATATTTCATTATCTATTACGAATTAACAAAGAAAGTTCATCGATGATTTAGTTTATAACGCTTGATATGAAATGTTCGAATAAAAAAAACGAAACAAAAAACTTGAAACGACAAAAGTGTGTCAAGCAACGAACAATGAGTTTCAAAACCTTGCGACCTGATTGGTCCTTGTACTGAGCCATGTGATTAATATAAATCGCTTTGCTCACAACTTGTAATTATCAGATAACGGCGACAAAACATCTTTCGCTGCTGGATACAAAAACGCAAGTTTTATCTTTCGCCACAGATTATTCAACGTTAATTATAGACATGTGAGAGTTTGGAAGAGAAGCATCGAAGACGAAGGAAGTGAAAAGCTGGTAGAAATCGTTAAATTTATACAAAACGTACGTTGGAACGGGATGTGCGTCGGGACAATTATATCCACATATGCATCCATTGAGTAAATCAACGGGTTCATGGCTTATAGAATATTCCTCGTAATTTTTCTTGCCTCACCATATCTGACAAGATATCTGAATATTGATCAGACAAGTGTAAGAAGAGCTAAATTCAATTCGTAATCAAGAGAATTAGTGAGAAAGGTATAAAAAGTTTCCTTCAGATTTTGGATTCGATTAAACTATTAATAAACTATTAAACCTCACGGAAATTGAATTTCTTTAATCAGTTTTTCTCCAATAAATGAATTCAAGTAAAAGGGGACCGTGTGTATGTTCATGGACGATATATATATATATATATATATATATATATATATATATATATATATATATATATATATATATATATATATATATATATAATGATGTTCAACATTGTTTAGAGACTTTATCTAGAGTTACACAGCGTAAATAGAATTAAAGGAAATTGGAGTTGATACAAAAATCAAACCTGCAACTGACAAGGTGAATGCCCAAATAAGTGCTTTAAATCCACATTTTAATTTTGTTCTTCCACTGTCTATATCTGCATTATTGTTCATCAACGCAGGCGAATTTATTAAGAAATGATAATAATAACAACAACAATAATAATAATAATAATAATAATAATAATAATGATGATGATGATGATGATGATGATGATGATGATGATGATGATGATAATAATAATAACACTAACAATAATAATAATGATAATAATAATAAAGATCTGCAGCACTGCTGTGGACTGTGAGAGTGTGAGGCGGAGGGCTGAGAACTTGAAGAGACTTGTGTTCTCTCGGTCGCCAGTGGTAATAATAATAGTACTATATATATATATATATATATATATATATATATATATATATATATATATATATATATATATATATATATCGATGATATTACTTCATTTAAAAATAATCTTAATAGATTAGTAATGCAGTTGAACTTCTGAGATTTAATATTTTTCACCAAACTAAAATTGCTCAATGTAATATCGATATAATATAGAGCAATATTTACTGTGTGTATAGGTATATACATACATCAAAAGTATGTATATATGTATTTATTGGTACATGTATGTGCATACATCAAAGGATAGGATTTGAAAATAGAATTTGGACAGGTCAAAACCACTTGACCTCACCGAATAAAAGCCCCTTTTGCTAAAGACATTCGGCACCAATAAAAAGTAGATAATATTTTAAAACATAGATAAAAGATTTTACGACTTTTCCCGAATCGAATGGAATCAAAATGAAAATGCACACTATCTTATAAAAATGTTGCTAGCATGATTGAATAAATATCATATATATATATATATTTTACTTTTCTTTGTTCCTGTGTATAAAAATGCTATTTTTAGATTGGTCATATGAATATAACTTTGTTGAGCATAAAATTTACATTTGACGGGAAGGAATGACATCTATGGACCATACTTTTTACACAAAATCAATTATAAAATAACACTCACTACAAAGGAAAAACATAGCATTTCCCAGTGTTATAGATTTGATGATATTCCATTCAGACTTACATAAGTTTGGTTAAGGTCAAAAGCTTTCAAATTATGCTTTCATCCTATTCGGAAAGACTGAAAGTTTTATCTAAACTATTGACAAGTGGAATTGGAATTTATTGATTATTAACGAAATTACTGGATGCAATTCTCCATCAGTTTATTTTTTTCAAATTCAGATAAATATAACAGCATATTCTAGCCGAATATAATTCGTTATTATTGTTTGTCAGTGATTCTTTTGTTGCATTCAAAGCAAAATTTCTGTTTCAATTATATCTGCTCCCGTCGAATAACTAATCTGACTTGTCTACCTAGGTGTGACAAAGAACCTAACAAACTGATATAATTCAATTTGAGAAGCAATACCTGAAGTATCACGTGGTCTTTGGATGAGATCTGTGTTTCCAAAGTAAATAACAGCATTTTAGATTAAAGAAAAAGTATTACAGTTTATAGTTTCAATCTTAACGGGTGATATTTGGATGTCAAACGACCTGTTTAGGAACAGATGTCAGCACGTTGCCAAATTCTGAGCATGCCAGACAGAGCAGGTTGAAACTTTGGTGATCGAACTTTGTTTTCATTATCAAATATTTTGCTATAAAAATTTCTTTTCGAAAACGCAAGTTTTTGTTAGCCTGAAGCTATGATCCTCTTTAGGCATAAAATCTATGTCAGCTTATATATCATCAAACAAGATATATCGGCGCACAAATCGATATACAAATTATATATCTCATACAAATCATTTAATATACAATTTTTTCTAGAACTTTTTAGTGGGTCATATCTATCTTGGTCTCTTCATATTTTATATACGAGTTCAATATAACAAATGAATGATAAATATCCTCTTCCTACACCTCCTTAACCACTCACCATCATCAACAGCCATCGAGCATTGCTGCACAAAAGGTCTTTTCCAGCTTCTTCAATGCTAACCTTGACTGCACTGATCTCTGCCATGTCTTACCGACAAACAATTTTATCTCATTTCTTCATTCTATATCTAGTCCTCTGCATATAATCGTCGAGTAGATAGTTAAAATAGAGCCTTTAATCGCAGACTAAATACTTAGAAGCATTCCAAGAAGACCATATTCTACTTACCATTTACTTGATTTCGTCGGAACTCCTGAGAAAAAAACATTGATTTCAAAATGGTGTTTACGTCTACGTGTACCTTTATGAATACCTCCTGTTGCAATAGTACATGCACTTAGGAACATACTTCTGGAGTGTTTATTTAAATGTATCTCAGATCTTCGCTTTGAATCTTGACCAGCTTTAAAGAAAACCACTCAAGATTGAGTCAGTCATTGCAAGATTCTATACGGGGAATTCGATGGAAAGCTTCCACCTACATGCGATATCTATTTGATTTTCGCCGAAAAGAAAAACAAATATGTAATATCTATCCGTCCATCTATCTGTCCATCTATCTATCTATCTTGTCCTGCCCATATCAATCTGGTTATATATTTCTCTTCATTTTACTTTGATCGTATCTATCTGTCTATTGGACAACACAGATGGCGCAGTCTTTTATCCATTAAAAAATATATATTTGCATGTATTTGTGTTTTTATGTGATTTTGTGTTGAAGCACTCCTGGCCATACCATTTTGTCTACAGATATGAAGATGTGTATCAGTATTCCACAAGTCTCCTTTTTTCTGATTTTTGGAATAAAAGCTTTTTTTGACCTTTCGGAGGAATAGGTTCATTATTAACATTTAGATTATGGAGAATCTAAATGTTTTTAAAAAAATCCTGTTTCAGATGTTTTCCAGTGGAGATAGCATCCAAATTCCCCAGAATGTAGATGTTTCTATCTATTTTTTCTTACATTATTTCAGACGTTTTCTAGTAGAAATAGCATCCAGATTCTCTAGAATCTATATGTTTCTACATATTTTCTACTCTATTTTAGATGTTTCCAGTTGAAATAGTGTCCGGATTCTCAAGAATCATCATGTTTCTAGATGTTTTTTTACTCTATTTTAGATGTTTCCAGTTGAAATAGTGTCCGGATTCTCAAGTATCATTATGTTTCTTGACGTTTTTTTAAACTCTATTTCAGATGTTTTCCAGTGGAAATAACATTCAGATTCTCTAGAATCTACTTGTTTTTAGTGGTTTCTTATAACTCTACTTTAGATGTTTTTTCAACAGAAATACCATCCAGATTCTCCCTAATCTAGAGGTTTCTAGATATTTTAAAATTCTATTTTAGACGTTTACCAGTAGCAATAGTATCCAGATTCTCCAGAATCTGGATATTTTTTTACATTCTATTTCATTTTTTTTTCACTGGAAAATGCGTGAAATGTCGTCAACAGAATTTATCCTGATCATATTTATTCTCTGATCAAGTTAGTTAATCAGTTTCCTCATGAATATTTTTCATAGGACAATGTTTTTACCCTTTTTTCGTTGAATGAAACAGATGAAATTTCTCCATGGGTCTAAATTCCGTATAACGTCTGCAAACCAATTAAAAAAACAATGGAAAAAGAAAAAATCCTAATATTTGCATAGTAAAAGATCTGGAGATATCAAATGCATAAAGAATCGTTTATAAGGGTATGACTTACTGGGCTGACACGTATGCGTGTAGTTATTGTCTGTCTACTTAATAAAATTAACAAAAGGGTCGAAGGAATAGAAAAATGAGCTAAGTGGAAAATAAGTCTGAAGTAACTTCACCAACGTTTCCAGATTGAATTTGTAGACATTTAGGGATACCTCAGTAGAATGAGATAATTACTTACTTTTACCTGTCAGTTCCAGAAGCACAAGTCAAACACACAAGTATCTCATTTGATTCCTATTCCAGATTTCTATAGAGCTATTTGTTTTCAATGTCCTGATGCAAACAAACTATGAAAGTGTAATCTATATTTTTTTATGCGTCTGGTTGTCAAAACACTGAATAATACACTGTGGCTAGCTGGACGTTATCTTCATAAAGCTGGGATAAACACGGATATTTCCCCATTTCTTTTCTGTAAATAGAAAAGACTATATTGAAATTGGGATTGTTCTAAGTTTTGCATACTTTACTTCAAGAGGAATCTCAGTTCAATAGTTGAATCCTTATTATAAGGAATAGGGCAGTGTCCGTACCAAAGGTGCATGTTTGGAATAGGCTGGACTCTTTGATGCGTGACACAATCTGCCTTAATTGTCACGTAAAATGATTTTCCATCTATCGTACAAAATTACGCTCTCAAAGTTACCGCTCTTCAGTTTAGCCAATTTAGTTATTGCACATATAAATTCAGATATCTTACATATAAATTTAGATAATTCTGAATGTTTTATTTTTAATTAGAATTCTCGGGAAGCGTTTATCAAAACACCTTCAAATTCGACGCTGCAATACCTTTTGTGCAAACTTATATAAATGCTGAATATCAACAAAGTGGTAAGTTGTCGAGTAATCCTGCGTAGACACATGCACGCAGACTGACAGAAATTCCTCCAATTATAGTTAGATGTGACATTCTAAAAGAAAGGAATGAAAATAATGCTCAATTGATTTCTTTCAAACTTCACAAGATTTTGTTTCTTAGAATATGTTCATTGATGTGGATCGAAGAAAAAGTTCAAGGTTCCAAGCCGGCTGAGGTTAGGACAAATACGGTAAAATGAATATAACGTAATTGAACCCAACGACGCCTTTGTCTCCAGGGCTCTTTATCTGAGCGTAGGATTGCAATTACATTCTGAAGAAGAATAAATTTTCTAGTGGCTAAATCAGGACATTTTTTGTGGAAATTTATTCGTTCAGTACTCGTGCTTGTAATAAATAAGCCTGGAAGTCAGACGATAGATGTGCTAGTTCTTTAGTTTGGTTAGAAAATTATTACAGATTTTCTCCATTATATCAAAAGGAGTATACAATAGTTTGAAATGAAAGTTATTAATCAAAATGAGAACCTTCAGAATTTACATTATTTGCCAACTAGAAACAAGTTAATTTATCCGGACGCAGAGAATTCTTTTGATATATATGGTTGTTCAAAACGCATTGTATTTTTGGAGAGAGATCATGATGCTGCTGCTGCTATTGTTAGATTAACACTTTCTCCAAGATTCGCCACACTTCTTAATCGGGGGCGTCGCGGAGCCTGATGGGATCTTATGGTTTTTGAAGGTTGAGCTTGTTCTATCGAGGGCTTGTCATCCTAAAGTGATTCTCGGCTTGATTTCTTCTTCTTTTGAGGGTTTCATGGAGATTCGTTGTCCTAGGTGGATGTAGCGGTCTACATTCTCTAGTTCTGTGTCTTCAGCCGTTGTGTTCTTATTCCCGACGTCGTTGTTGCACATGACCTTTGTTTAGCTGAATATCATGAGTAAACCGATTTTTTTTTTAGCTTCCTTCACTTAGTTCGTCCAGCATTAGTTGAGGATCGTGTAGGTTCTCTGCAAATTTGAGGTTGCTCAGGTATTCTCTGTCTTTTTTGATTCCTTCATTCTCCCAGTCTACGTTTCTAGAGGTCATCTCAAAGTAGGCTGTGGAGAGTTTGGTGAGCTGGTATCACCTTGTGCAACTCCTTTTTGGGGTTGAAAAGGCTTCGAATCTCTATGTAACCCAATTAGGGAGCTGCTGTGACTGTACATATGTTGCAGTACTCCAAAGTATACAGGGTCTACATCTTGTAGAGTGATGGCCTTCATGGCCATCGGAAACTTTCTTGGAGTCTATAAATGCTACAGTAAGTGGCATTTTGTATTCTGCTGCTTTTTCTTTCTGCTGATTTATTGAATGTAACGATCGAGTAGTTTCTTCTAAAGCCAGCGTGCTCTTGTGGTCAGATTTCATCTAGTGGTTTTGTAATTCGTTTGGTGATGATTTTTGCAAAAAGTTTGTAGATACAGTGATTAGACATAGGCCTTTAGTTGTTTGGGTATTTCGGTTTTCCTTTCTATGTAAAAGCATTATGATTGTTGCGTTCTAATATTCCAGGGCTGAATAGAATAGCTAGTTTCCCAGGGATGATCTCACCAACGTTTTGAGTAGATCCATGTGAATGATATCTGGTCTCGGTGCCTTTCCTCTCTTTGTTTGTTTAATGGCATGCTTCACCTCCCATGGTGTAACTTCTTCGAAATTGTCGAACTGATTGCTCACGTCTTATGTATACTGTCATGATGCTTGCAGGATAATTTGTATATAGATTCTTTCCAACAATCTAATCTAGAAGTAATTTGGTGACCTTTGCTCTCAAAGAAAAACTGTATTAAAATATGAATCGATGATGATATTGATTTTGTGGTTAATTGCATCACCATTGTCGAGAGTAGGTGCAAAGGTTAGTACTTCATCTCTGCCTACCTCGAGTTGATTCTCCCTCTTCGATTTCGGTCGTCTTTATTTTGATTTGGGATTGTTTTATCGATAAATATGCAGTCGGTTGAACATTTACGTGGACTGGGTAAATGCAATTACACGCAGTTGCTTACGGCACAGATAGATATTGGCATGATTTCAATCTGACATTCCCACTAAATAATAATTCAATCAATATGATTAATATTTACTAAAAAATTATGTGCATTGACAAAAGATATAAATTATTTTTCATCATAGGCCAGGAACTTAATTAATTACGTAAGCATGCATATATCTTACACGGAGACCACGTGCCAGACCCATGTAAGCTTGGCAAATATTTAAAACGTGATAACCATTGAGCAATGAGCAAGAATTGTAACAAAGTCTAAAAACTTCTGCATTGCAACCGTCTCTCAAGAGAGATAACTCTTTATTTTACGCAAGCTGAGAGAAATTATTACCTCAGTAGGGTATCGTGAAATCCAAGATATCTTGGTTCAATGCTTTAAGATGTTCCCCGCATGAAGTTGAATTTGAAAGTGTCTCCATACTTTATCATGATAATTGATTTGAACATATTCCTTTTTTAAGTTCCAGTAATCCCAGGGAGAGTGGGTTTCCTTAGCTTTAATTTTGTCTGTATTACAAAATTGGAAACAAAATATACAACAAAACTGAAAAAAATTTCTGTTGCTGATGAACGCAAATTAAATGATAAAAATGCAGAAAACTGACTTGATTCAAAAACTGATATGAAAGATTTTTTTTATCTATATATTCATTAATCAACTGACGAAATATTTGGTTTATTTGTGTATACACTGTCTTTCTCAATGATTTTATATTTTACTAATTGTCGTCTCGCACATATTTGGGTATGGTGTTATGTAATCTTTTACATCAAACACAAGATTATCACTTCTGGAATAGAGTGTAAAATTAATGTCACGATGAGTGTTTGGTAATAATCACATAGTAGATTCGAAGAAACGATGATCAACAATCATGTAATAAACGGAATTAATTGGGAAAAATATCCGGGAGTGTTATCTTTTCGAAAATTGTTTTTTCGATCAGGAATAGTCAATTTCTTATTTGGAGTCAGGAGATATACCTGAGTACAGTTTAAAGACTGAGAATCATATCCCAAAAATAAAGCGAATAGAAACAACGACATCTTGTATTTTAGTCAGTTTGTTAAAGTTTATTGAACATTCAAATTCATGATATTGTAAAAATCTTTTAGAATTTGTTTTGTCAGAATATTTTTTTTTTGTGTATAAATTCATAACTTGATAATACAACCATCAAAGTATGTTCCGTGTTTTTCTAGGCTGTGATCACTATTCACCTAAATTATATATTCAATCATGAATAAATGGGTCTGGTTTTGATTCGTTGGATCCTTCAAGGTATTTTCTAAAGTCTTAAATTATTGTAACTGTTGACCAGACAAAGAATATTTCATGGCCACGAACAAGTGGTATTCTTGCGCATGTAAAGATTAGATTCAATTAAAGTTTCAACCAATTTGTCCCACGAATCCCACCTTTGACATTCTAATTCATATGAACAGCTACGAGTAAAAATTTTGCTTTTTTGGTGCTTGTTCTAAAAAGAAATATCCAGTTTTAGCTTATTTAATCAACTTTTACACTAGCCAATGTTTCCCACTATTTTTTGTATATTTTCTCGATGCATTTATATTTTTCATCTTCCATCTAATGAGGAAAGTATTTGTGATCGGCTTTTTGGAAATTTGGTTATTTCTTTCTTTCTAAAAATATGTCGAACATTTTGACATCTATTTCCCTGAAAGATGGAGAAAAATTCGGAAAATGAAAAATATGCACACTCTTAATTGAATATTTCGATGTGAGCGAAAGCTTGTTCATGATATTTTCAGCGATTGGTTCAGTTGAGACACAAGTAAGTCCAATGTATATACAGGTATATTTATAAGTATATATGAAAAAAAATCCTTCGCACTTTTTTGGCATAATCTTTTATCATAAAATCAACAGACTCATTATACTATCATCAAAGTATTTTGCCTGGTTTTTGTACTGCGAAAGAATTTGTAAGTCAAATTAATGTTTTACGGAGGTCGTTGGGTAGCTACGAGAAGATCACTCACTCTTTGACAACCCATCAATCGGCTAGGAAGTCTTTTTGCAGTCATAAGCGCACGATAATAGAAAATATATCTATTAATCTTAGCTTAGTCTAGCAGAAAATCAAGTTAAGGAAAAAGAGGTTAGAAACACCGTACGGTGCCACGCTCTTTAGTGGAGGATGCACGTCCACCTGACTGCTTGCCTTGACTAACAGGTTTCGAAATCCAAACTTAAAGCCTGGGATGGGGAGCCAACCACTGGCTTTAGGTGGGGAATATGTAACGCTATATTCTGTATAATATAGGTATTTACTAAACTTATCTTGGGCTGACACAATGAGAATTGAGAGAGACAAAGATTATAGTGGCCGTTGAGCAAATATTCCAAGTATGAATGGCGTGCATTCGAAATCCTTGCATTACCCTTGGGCTCAAATACTGGCAGGTGGGACCGGTGTAAAGGCTTCAAGTATACCCCCTTTCATACTACTTCCCCTAAATGATAACTACTTAAGCTTACTCATTATTGAACACGCATGAACTGTTGTTAAGATATTTGGTCAACCTAAGGCGATTTTTCGTTTGAATCCTCCACCTTTTGTTGATTGTATAGAGATTGTTCAAACATTTGTGTGAATATCTACCTTCGTCAGGTATAAGTAGCTCACCTCATCATCATCATCATCATCATCATTCAACGTCTGTCGTTGTTCCTCGATCTTCCCAAGGATTTGCTTCACTTCTCTATCATGGGTGCCGCGGAGCCAGTACTTCCTGAATTCGTCTAGCTCGTCCTTACTTCTGATATTCTGCCGGCTTCGGTTGCGCAAGTGATCTCGGGGGATCCATGTCGTGAGTCGCGATGTCCATCAGTTGTCTACCATTCTTGTAACATGGCCAGCCCACTATCATTTGAGTTTATTGATGGATTCTATATCTCTGACTCTCGTCTTTCCTTGGAGGTACTGTGCTGTCTTGTGGTCTCTCCATGTGAGGCCCTGCATAATTCTTTCATGTGCATGTTGCATGGTTCTCAGTTTGCAGATAGGTCTCTTGGTTAGAGTCCATTTTTCAGATCCATTAGTAACTATTGGGAGGATGCATTGGTTATGAACCCTTCTTTTTAGGATGAAATGGTTACTAGGGAATAAATGTCCAACACAAATACATGTCGAATGAGCAAGTAAACTTTAACTTCATGACTGGGAATATTTGAGTAGGTGTATGTTGTAATCTTAGTCGAGATAAAGACTAGAGTAGACCATAAAAATCTTTCTGTGAAAAAATAAACAAATAATTTTTCTTTAGAAACTAAGGTATCATGATTTTACGGATACCATTATTTTACGGAGGAATTACTGATTTTATTACTGATTTATGTTTCCCTTCCAATATTGATATGATTCTTATTTCTAGTTTCTGTGATAAACACACAAAGAAGCATATAAAAATTACATCCCTATTATCAGGCGTGAAATAATCTGTATTCAATATGAAGACATTATTTTCGATTTTATGTAATATTCAAATACTACTGTAAATAGTTACCTGTTTATCTATCTATCTATCTATCTATCTATCTATCTATATATATATATATATATATATATATATATATATCTGTGTGTGTGCATGTTTGTTTACGCATGTTAGCAATGGACCAAAGGCATCGATCCGTCATCAAATATTTATTCTAATGCATAAATTATAACAAAGGCTCGAACTGGCGGCCTCTGACATCGAGACATATATGTATACAATAAATACAGAGGGTTCGAACATTTTTTAAAATTTTGGTGTTCTTACGGGTAGATATGATTTCTCTCATGAGTGCTGCGGTTGTGTTTGGATTATTTCAATAGAATACTGACTTCAACCTGACAAAAAAGTCGTATTTTGTTAGGTCTTGAGATCGTGGTGGCCATTCAGATCCACTTGTTTAGAAAGGTTTCGTTAAAAAAAAACGTATTTACCACCATCTATCTATCTATCTATCTATCTATCTATGCGTGTGAGTGATTGTTCATATTCTATTTTTTCGTTAAATGCATCCGCCAAATCGGCATCTTATCGTTTCCAAGCAAGGACGTCAGGCTTCATTACATTTCATCGAACGTTATGAAGACAAGCATATGAATGAAGAAGATTGTGGCTGTCGTAACGACGATTCGCTTGCTTTCTCAATTGTCCAATGAAAAAAAACTAACTGAAGGGAAATCAGCGAATAAAGCAGCAACAACAATAACAACAACAACAACAACAGAACAAAAGAAAAAAATAATAATGATTGTAAACAAATGGGATTTAACCATGCGGAAAAGTGGTACCAGCACAAATCCTGGGGAATGAAAACCACAAATAACTCTTGGACTTAAACCGACCACCTCATCCAGGCAAGAAGACTAGACTTAATAATCGTAGATAAGAATAGGAAAACCTGCCAAATAATAAACGTGGCTGTGCCTTCAGATCATAGAGTAAAGGGGAAGGAGAGTGAAAACTGGAAAAATACCAAGATCTAGCAAGAGAACTGAAGAAGTTGTGGAACATGAAAGTCAGGGTAGTGCCAGTAATAGTAGGAGCACTGGAAATTGTCCCAAAGACACTGAGGGCGAGACTGGAGAAGCTTAGGATAAAAGGAAAGATTGGAACTGTACAGACCACAGCACTGCTAGGAACCGCACGGATACTAAGAAAATTGCTAGAAATGTAAGGACTGCAACATTAATAATTAGCAGTGGCCTAACAGAGGAAGGAAAATGGAAGCGGAGATGTGAATCACAGCACTGGCATGACAGGCGAGGGATGGAAGAGATGTTGGCTGAAGACCTGAGGAAACTTATTGTCACTCAGCCTTCAGCAATGACCACTGGGCAACAGGTGTGAAACTGTAAACTGCAGTATTACTTGTGGTCTATGAAAATGAGGAGAGGAAGGCTGGAGACTTGAGGAGACTTGCTGTCACTCAACCACCAGCGGTAACCACCAGACAACTGGTGTGAGATTGCAAATAATAATAATTATTGTCACTCAGCCTTCAGCGATACCCACTGGGCAACCGGTGTGAAACTGTAAATTGCAGAATTACTGCGACCTATGAGTACTAGGGGAGGAGGGCTGGAGACTTGAGGAGATTTGCTGTCAGTCACGCTCCAGCGGTTACCCCCAGGCAACTGGTGTGAGATTCCAAATAATAATAATAATAATAATAATAATAATAATAATAATAATAATAATAATAATAATAATAATAATAATAATAATAATAATAATAATAATAATAATAATTAAAAAAAATACGATGAAAACGCAAGTCCTGTTTTTCTCATTGCTTCATGTCAATATTTACTTTATTCATTGTTCTGGGTTGATTGAAGTTTTCAAGAAAACAGTGACTAAATCGTAGAGTTCTTTAGTTGTTAGCTGAGTGAAGTAAAATTAAACAAAATGGGGTCTCTTCTTCTTTTAAGATTTTGCACTCCAACTTTTATGCAATCTCTTTTAGCTTTTCCATAATGTCCCCCATACCACTTTCTTCTGGCCATTGAAATAAAGGCAGAAACCATCATCATCACCATCCTATACAAAGCCAACATCTTTTCTGTGCTCGGATTTAAGATGATCATTCAAGCCTGCTTCGACATTCAAATTATACACTGTAACCTTTCAATTCCATTCCGTCTAAACACAGGTTATTAAAATAATATTTATCAATTTTTTTCCCGTCACGGTCCATAACCCCAGAATTTGCTCCCTAAAACCCCGATTATGAATCCCTGATTTGGTATTTTCTCCGATAAAGCCTGATTGAATAACTATTTCCACGACAGGAAATCGTTTATTATTAATTTTTGATATTTACCATCATCCTAATTCTTGATTGTTTTTTTTTCTTTAATCTCAACTCAACTCAGGACGTAAGATTGCAGCAGCGAGGAAAAAGCGCAGATAAGATATAAAGAATAAGCTATCAGTGAGACTCGAACTCATGATAATGGTTTTCAATACTTCATCATAAAGAGACAACATACTGAAAACTTTTGGTCTCGATTCAAAACATTTTTGGGTTTGTCGTTGTTTATTTCATTTCGGATGAATCATCTTTCATTGTTTCTTTTATTCTAACACTCAAGCTTTGTTATTACCAATATCTTCATTATCCCAAATAGTCCTGCAATTTGATCAGGTTGATCAGTCAGTTTGTTTCTTAAGTTTCTCAGTTTTTTTCGTGTCTTGACGTTCAATTCTTGCATAATTTAAATTTACTCTAGCCACGAAAAGAAAAAAAAAGTTTTAATTTCCAGCAATATTTCTTTCTCTGAGGAAGACATTTCTGCCTAATGTTCCTTACACTTCGAGGTAGCACGTTCATGTCAATTTGAGCAAGTGTTAAGTAATTTTTCATTAGTATCAAACATTGTCCTACTATTGAATAGTTTATTTTTGAATGAGAAATTATCTACACATGTGAAATGCTCTGTGTACATACACATATTTTCCTTTCTGTATGCAACACTTTTCAGTGAGAGTACACGTGCTAAACTTTGATCCAACGCAGAAGCACCAGGAAGTGACGCTTTGATCTTGGACAGAGTGCCCAGGTATTACATTCCGGTACAAGGAAGAACGCACAAATAATTTGATCTTGGGCTATAGTTCCAAATCATATGTAAATAATTCTATGATTTTGCCGATTACTATTCTATTCTGTATATAATTTAGAAAGATGTTGGTATCAACGTATCTTTTGGTTTTGATTATGATATAATCATGACAATAGTCGTATGGTTACATTCCGTGCTAACCCCAGAGAAAACAAACGCTTTTTCTTCCTTTCTCTCTCTCTCTCTCTCTCTCTCTCTCTCTCTCTCTCTATATATATATATATATATATATATACATATATATATATATAAATAAATATATATATATATATGTATATAAATATATATATATAAATATATATGTATATATAATGAAACGGAAAATGTCTATTGATGTGAAGGTGAAGAAAAAGTCGAAGGAAAAGGATCATCTTGTTAATTCCTGTCCAACGAAAGGTATTTTCATTGTATATAATATCAAGAATCGCCCATCACAAAAGCAACAGAATTACTTTGCCAATGTATTGCTGAAATCAATATTCCATTACTGAACAAAGTTTCCACTACAGAGCAAAAAAAAAAATGATTTCCTCTCCTTTGGCGATCGCACATTTAAAAAGAAACATTCACTTCTCAGGAATAAATGGACAACATAATATTATTAAGTATCTATTGTTCCTGTTTATCTTGCAGCAATCATATTGATGAGCAAAAAATATAGAAATAAAGTCAATACAAGAATTAGCTGCTGAGCTTTCTGGTCAATTGATGATGAATATTTGAAAACAGTTTTTTTCCCCAAAAAATGCATTCGTGAAACCAATTTATTAATCTTTGTTTCGTTCGTTGTTAGGCTGAAACTATAAAATCAATATTTTAAAATATAGAACAGTTTATGTTTCCTTTTATAGTTTTTACTTAATGATATGGTATGCTAGAAAGTAATGCTCATGTGAGATACGAGGCCAGTAAAGTGAGAGGTTTTCTTGTGCATTGAAAGATTAGTGACCAGTTTAATGTTTTCTGTTTATGATTTCTTAGGCTAAAAACAGAGCAGTGCATTCGGCCTGAAGAGGTCAAATGTACTTTTCCCCGGCGAAAGCTATCCGGTTTCAGTATGGATGGCTTTAAAGTGGCCAAGTGACCATTAAGAAAATAATCCGGCCGTCAAGAGTTGAGTACGTTTCAATGGACCCTGACCAGCGGATAAGGGTCGGCTGCTCCAGAGAAAGTGTATGTAAGTAGGTGCATTATCATACATATCACGTGAACTTAAATATTGGCATGTGTGCGTACGTATCATAAATGATACGTACGTGAGTGAGAATGTGTGTATTAGACACTCATTTAGTGAGAACATATATGTAGGCATACATGTATGGACGTGTGACACACAGATAGACATATGGATGAGCTTGTGTGTGAGTGTCTTAGGAAATGAATGAGGACAAAGATTTCAGGTAGACTCGGAGCTACGGTGGGTAAGAAGAGAAGTAGAAATAACAGTTCGTAGTAAGTCAGTTGTTGGCAAATCCCAGCAGGGTTTAGACGGGAATGTTGTGTCTCTCGAAGAAAATAAAAAGTAATTTCGCATATCGCTTGTCTGAATTGCAAAATGAAAACTCTGTAGTATATAGCTGCAAAAATCATCAACATCGTCCGATCATTTAGAGAGAATAACGTGTGTACGATCTGGAAGACAGAAGTGAATGAAACATGGAATATATTACCATAACCAGACTCCTCGTTCTTGATATGGAAACGGTTGTTTCACTCCGTGGTTATTGCATATCACATACAACATTTCTTGAGCAGATTTCTCAAAATGCTTCCAAAGACCAGTTTGAACGTAACATATTTTCTGCATCAGTGGAGAAGTGAATAAACCCACCTACATACTTGTCGATATGATGTACAAAAATACACACAACTCTAGTGGTTAGCAGCACTTTTAAGAAGGGACCAATGAAGCCTACCCTTATACAACATAATAACAAATAAAAAGAATCGGTATTCATTAAAAAGTTACTAAATAGAATTATAGACTGTTATGAACTCTGCAAATAATGTCATCGATTGAATAATTTAATCAAGCAGATTCAAAGACCTATATCTATCTATAAGTGAGTGAAAATAGATAAATAGAGAAATGGATAGATAAATAGATATGTGCTGAGTTCGATGGAGAGATATGAAGAGAATAGTATACAAACAGAATGAGCAATAGAGTGACCTGCATGGATTGATAGGTTGATAAAGCAGAATATATTGCAACAAATAAAAAAAAAACACAATTTGCTGCCGCTCAACACGCTAAACAGTAAAATCAGTGCCGAGCAAAATAAGTTCCTACTAGATATATTTATAATTATTACATTCTCTCCGAAATAAAATTGGTCATTTACTGATGTTTTATAAAGTTTGTATAGAAAACAATGTATATATATATATATATATGTGAGACCGGGGATATGTATTATACGGTAAACATCCGGAAAAAGTATACTAACCTAGAACAACACCGGGGATAGTCTTTTCAATCTGGTAGGCAAGTTGGTTCTCTTGCTTGTAGGTACAGATGCGATGAATATAATGTTATGATAGAGAATTATAAAAGTTTAAACCAGGTAGAAGTATTAAGAGTAATAGGAAATGTATTCGAGTAAATAGTAAAGTTTTACGTATATAAACACCACGTAAAGGCATCGAACTTATTAACTTTCCCTTCTACTGTTTCTGATTCTGTTTTATTTTCGACTTGTTTGAAGTTTGTTTTATTAATCATCAAGCCTTTTATTTTCACACTGTCTCAATTTCATCTACAGTGTGCCAAGTAGCCCTATTTACAATGTTAATCAGCCCCAAAGACATGTTTTTGTACTTGATTCCTTGAAAAAGTTCTGAGAGGAAATGCTTGAAATGAAGTATTTATACTGTTTATTGCCATTTCTCATTAAAATAGACATGGCTATCATCAACCGAAGACTACAGCATGAACTCAGCACTCGTTTGAGAAAAGTTTACCTACTAGGATGAAAAATCTTTTTATGCAAAACTTTTTGTGCTTACAGCACATATGGGTCCAACTAAGTTGAAGGATGACCGAAATATTTCAGCTAAAAATGAGGCTAACATTGACGTCATCAAGTGATTGTCAAACTAAAGTGAGTGTCAAACTAGCCCAAGTCCCCATATATATATATATATATATATATATATATATATATATATATTATTGTGTCATCCACAGACAGCTGTTTCGATGTATTACATCTCTCCAGTGTGGCTATAGACTTTATCCCAGAAATACGCCGAAACTCCTCATCCACCAGAGTGCTCTATTCCTATGCATAAGCTTACAATGGATGAGTTACCTCACTTAAAGAGTGCTCAACCCTGAATAGAGGAGCATTAATCATTGTGTCATCCACAGACAGCTGTTTCGAAGTATTTCATCTCTTCAGTGTGGCTACAAACTTTATCCCATTCAGTACCACGAGGCAGAATTGAAACCCTCACATCGAGCCCGGAGGCCGATATCCTACCTCTGGACTACGGAACTGGGTGGCCAGGAAGACCGAATTTAAGCTATATATTCTTTTATGCAGAAACTCCTCATCCACCAGAGTGCTCTATTCCTATGGAAGAGCATTGCATAAGCTTACAATGGATGAGTTACCTCACTTAAAGAGTGCTCAACCCTGAATAGAGGAGCATTATATATATATATATATATATATATATATATATATATATATATATATATAGAGAGAGAGAGAGAGAGAGAGAGAGAGAGAGATTTCAAATACATATTTTTGGATAAGGTCAAATTTGACACACAATCAGATTAACTGAGAACCAATGAGGAAGGGGTTATCAACATTGGCTTTTGAGACTGGAATATTATCTATTGTCGAGAGACTAGAGTGATCGATAGACAAGAATCTATAGAATTTAGGCCATATTATATTCACAACAATTTCTCATCAAAATAATCCATAAATTACAAATATCACTGAAATTTCAAAAATCTGGTTCATTTATTTCCCTTTTCTCCAGGTGATTCTATTGTTGATGTGGTCCAACAGCTCCTAACGAATGTAAAACAACCAAATCCTATTGAAAATATGGTTTCTAAATGACTGGCCAGATTCATAATGTATTCGTTGGTACGATTGAAAATGAAACCTGGGCGAATCAATGATTCGGAATAGTCCTTGAAAAATGGAGGGAAACAAAAAAAAACAGTTCCAAATTCATTTTTAAATTTATGCCTCTTAGCATTCGCTTTTCAAGAGTATACCTCATAAACACTCACATGCACCCAATATATATATATATATATATATATATATATATATATATATATATTGGGTGCATGTGAGTGTCTATGAGGTATTCCCTTGAAAATATATATATATATATATATATATATATATATATATATATATATATATATATATATCATGGAATTTTGGGTTCTCAGTGTTCTTTTGAGAAAATCTGAGACTGAATCCAGCGTTGAAAACTAGTTTTATGCCGGAAGCTCTTGAAATTTTGCACGCATCTAATACATGCACGCACACATACATACAGACACTCATACGTCTTGATTACAAGTCAGAAGTTCCCTTTCAACCATTAATACTAGTGATTTCACCGAGCTAACATCTTGAAAAATATTGATCTCGTAAAGCTTACTTAATTTTGAGCCCATTGTCCATTTGCAATTTGCATCCAAATGTAATCGTAGGAAATAAAATAGAGTGCGTAAGTAACGTTAAGCGTTGAGGCGAGTTGCATACATGTTCCAGTCTAGATGCACAGCTATTCAGATTTTAGCATAAAGTAATTACTGATAAAATTCCCAAAGAAAAATAAATCTTATTTCGAACAATTTCCAAAGGGCAAGTTGTATTGCCCAAAACTAATCCAATTTCAAGTTATTTTAAAATCAATATTTGCACACACACACACACACACATATATATACATATATATATATATATATATATATATATATATACATAGATAGATAGATAGATAGATGTATAGATAGATATATAGATAGAGAGAGAGAGAGAGAGAAAGGGGGAGGGGAGGTAATAAATATGTATGAAAGTATATATTACAAAATGTTTATATTCGCAAACTTTTGATGCAGTGACGTAGAGTTACATAATTAAATTTACGAATAATTTAATGTCCAATTAACTACGTAATTTGATTTGTTTCACTCGGTATATTTTTCGAAAAATGTATATCTACATATCTCTCTCTCTCTCTCTCTCTCTCTATATATATATATATATATCAACAACATAAGTATTTATAATGCAAGGCAAATAATGAATGATGATTAAGCACAAAAGTTTGCAAACTGTGACTCTAAATTTGACTGAATAAGTTAAAGAACATATTTTGTGTGCTGAGAATCAAGGAGCATGGCATTGTCATATTAATGGGAGAGTTCCTGCCAGAGTAGATATATCATATGTTTAAAATCAAAGTATTTACTATACAAATACATGATAAATTTTAACTATAGAAACGCAATGAAAATCAGAGAACGTCAGTGGTCAGGAGTTGATGCAAAAATGGCAGACAGAACAGGCATATTATATATATATATATATATATATATATATATATATATATATATATATATATATATATATATGTATGCAATAAAGAAACGCCTATCATAGATAAGCAATGTAAACGATCTTACCACAGAGATGAATAAATAATCAGAGAAAATGGGATTTTCTGAGGTCAGAAATTAATGCAAGTTTTCTTGACAGATAAATGCTATTCATATTTATATTTTAAAACAGTGTTCTTTTCAGCAGTTATATATTCCCGATAAGTTATCTGAGTAAAATGTCAAATTCAAAACATCGTTGCTATGATATGTAATCCATTAAATTCAAATCAGTTTTTTAGATCGAATATAATCGCCCATATGTTGCAGGCTACAACTATGCTTTGAATGTGTATGTGTGTGTGTATGCATGTGTCAGTGTGTGTATGTATGTGTGCGTGTGTTTCCTTTCTCAATCGGCTTATTCAGAAATTCGTAGGGAAATCCTCATTTTCCCAAGAGCTTGGAAAAACCATAAATGGTAAATTGAATCGCGTATGTTCACTTCAAGAACTTACAAAAATATCAAGCTGAGAAGTGCCATATTCTGCTAATATAGTGATGGTTGGACGCTTCTCGTTGAAGAAAACATCGTAATGTCCCTGTCAATTAGACTATTTGTCGATAATCAAACACGAAGAAAATGTGATGACAAATCAAAATATGGCATAAGAACTCAACGCTTTCAGTTTCAACGTTGCAATAATCATAAAAAAGCACGTTAATGCTCTCAAAAATTATTTGAATAGTAAGTATCTAATTTGAATCTGGAAACATTTTGTAACGACGTTTTCAGCTAATATCAAAAGTTATCAGAAATCCGTGACCTCTTTGTATAGAAAAAAAAGAAGATTTAAACATCAATTTTATTGTACTGACACAGAGATGTCAATGAACTTTCTCTTAAATATGAAGTTTCCGGTTAAAAGTATTTGAGACTTCAAATTTTAGGTTAATGCTTGCGTTTTTCACACGTATTGGACAAATTCATACATATATTCATAGCATGAGAATCATCAAGGGATTTCCCCTAGTTTTTCATGATCGAACGCAACATTTTATGTAAAGTTTGAATTTCTTTACCAAAGATCAACTCCTGTTTCATTTCGATTAAACTCTCCGTTTCGATATCTTGAAATTTGGGAATCGCTGAGCAAATACTGGAGCATAAAGGGAAACGAGACATAGTCTGGAGATAACGGGTCTAAAAAAATATGCTGCATCCCACTTCCATAATTGTTTGCTGCGTGGCATTTGCAACTGAAGGACAGTTTTTCTCCGAATTTTTGAGATGAGGTATTATCATCATTTCTATTATTATTCGGACTATCCTCATCTTGGTTGTTTTCCAAACAACGTTTCGGCTGTTGTACTTCACGGCCTTCGTCCGGTATCATCTGGTAGGTGTGGGGAAGTATTTAACCAACGGGGTTATATTGACTGCACTCCCCTCTTAGCAGTAGTAGTATTTTCGAATTATTATTGTCTCACACTGGGATTGAACCTAGAATCTAGAACCATTAGATTACTTGTAGTAATTCAGTCTGATTCTGTAACCACTACGCTAAGTGTGCATGTGGAGAATCGGTGTTAATTTTTAGGAGCTTTAAACCTCAGGTGGCAGTTTTCGATATCTGATGAGGGCCGTAAAGTACAACGGCCGAAACGTTGTATGAAAAACAACCAAGATGAGGATAGTCCGAATAATAATAGAAATAACGAAGGACGGTTTCGCAGCAAAATCACCGGTGCAACTTCCTTTTCAAATCAGTTTTTTTAAATCGAATATAATCGCCCATATGTTGCAGGTTACGTCTAAGCTTAGAATTATGCTTACAAAACATCTTCCCTTTTTCGGATGTATCATGCAAATTTCTTATTATAGCATTACACAGGAACAGATTTTCTGGGCTCAGCCAATTCGAATTACTTGAGCCTCTCCGAATCCCAACAAGCATCTCTCCGAGTAGATTCCGTTCAAGATGACCCAGAACCCATTATTTGTTATTGATTCACGTAAAAATACATTTTTCATCGACTGAGATTGTCTTGTCCAAAGATAACCAATCATGCAGTATGAGTGAGAAGAAATTCCTTATCGGAAATAATTATCGGTCATAATTTCATTATTCACTGATCGATTGCAGAACAATAAAAGCAAAAGTTGCACATAATTTCTGATAGGGCGTCAATTTTCACTAACCCTCTATGCAGAGCCATAACTGAAAGAGAAGTATTTAATTGTTGGCCGATGTTCTTTTCAGTAATTTTATTCGGAGCACATTTTTTTAACTTCCAGATTTTCCTCAAAGCATGTACACGACTTCTGTTACTTGATTGTACAAGCAGTGAAGAGCCGAAAAAAAGTAAACTTCAAGGACTCTCCTAAGATTTCTTTAACACTATACGAAAAATTGTGCTGGTAACATTTGCATCAGTGTAAAACGATACTATCTCATTGAACAGCATTTTTTATTTTGTTCCAAATAATTTACTGTGATCTCTCATAATGAAATCAGACGGGGAGATGAAGATTAAAAGAATTAAAGTGATGTCCAGCCGGGGAGAGAAAATAGAGAAAAAGGCTTGGGAAAAAAAAAGAATTAGAAGGATGACAAAGCTAATCTAACCTATGGTCGAATAGTGAACGGAAGTGATGTCCAGAAAGTTTATGCTGAGCCCATCTTTCAAGGGTTCAGAGCCTTCCTCACTACCCACCCGCCTTGAAAATGAACATTAAAATTTCTGTTTTTTTTACTCGGGTTTGAACACCAATCACCCGTGCCAAAAGGTCAGTCTTGGTACAGACGCTCTGCGCCTCATTCACTCACACACACACACAAACACAATCCATAAACATACATAGACACAGAAAAATGGATTTAAAAAATATGCCAAAGAGTTGAAAAAAAAAAACGAGAAGAGATGTGCAAATAATCAAAACGGGGAAGGAGGGGAGGAAAATCCCGAGGGTAAAAACCAAGTAAAAAAACAGTAGGTCAATAGGTCAGAAGGGGACATTTAGGTCATTGCTATCTATCAAACCCAGCTTAGTATGGTACAAGGCCAAAGCAGTGAGCTATGTCAGACTCCTGCCAGCCAACAGTGTCGTTAACTCTGTTGGTGAGCAGAGTCACATGAAGATTATTTCCGGGTGGATGCAGGTTTCGTGTCCCATACGACGCCAACTTTATTCATTTCTATGGTTGGCTATTCGATTCACTCCTGGTTAACATCGGCGATAAAAATGTAATTTCAATTATCACATTGTGTCGGATATAAACATAATATCCTGTATAATGCTTTTCATACAGTTTGCAGGATGGGGACATAGATTCATACGTAAAAATTTATGCCTACGATCACCGAGTAGAGAAATGAGCAATTCAAGTGCACACCTAGCAATATATATATATATATATATATATATATATATATATATATATATACACATATATATATATATATGTGTGTGTGTGTGTGTGTGTGTGTGTGTGTGTGTTTGAAAGTTTGGCACATAAGTACCCGATGTTTATTTCATACTGAGGTGAATATCAGCTGGTTTGGTCCAATTCAATACATTTCCTGCACTAAAAGGCCAGGTTAGTTGCTATCAAAGGGAAATAGGCGCCGATTCGCTGCACACATTTACGACCTCACGACTTGGCACCAATGTCTTTTTGGTCGAATCTAACCTGGCCATTTAGAGTCGGGAATGACTTGAATAGTAACCAAACCAGTCAATTTTATCCTGAATATGATTTGGGACTCAGAGGCGACAACTTCCGCTCGTCTTTCTGATGGTTTATTTTATACTTAGCTTCCATACACACACACATACATATACATACACACAAACATACATATGTATGGATAATAAAAACATACACACGCATACACACACTTACATAAATACGCATATATGCTTGTGTAGAACCAGACACACGCACTTACATACATATAGGTATGAATAGATTGAAGTAGATATCCAAGACTTACGAAGAGATTGATATTGAATCGACGTGAAAAGATATATGCATCAAGCTGTATCGAACGTATCCTATATAGTTACAGCTATCTAATCGATGGAACAGAATGAAAAGAGGATAACGATGCGACGTTTGGAGCTTAAATATTATAAACCATAAAGTGAAGGCAATCTCTGTAGAATTCTCGACATAAGTAGATATAAGCGCATGAAAAAAAAGACACCGTAACTTTCGACTCCATCTTATATAATTTCATTATTGAACTGGCCCAAAAGACCTGACCTTAACTGAAGTAGGCAAATTCACTTCAGAGAAATGAATATTTTTCATAATATGCACATTATGAATAAGTAAATATAAAATCATGAGAAATAAAGTCATAACTTTTGACATCGTCGTATACAATTTCATTATTCAACTAGACTAGAAAAAAAAAGAGGATATGAAGACCTATGGTTTACTTAGGTAAACAAGTTTACTCCAGAGAACTGAAAATTTCCATAATTTACAAATAAATCATATGTATAGAATCATGAAAAATAGTGCCGTAACATTTGACATGATCCGATGTATTTTATTATTCAACTGGCAAAAAGAAATTCGCTTCAGAGGACGGACTATTTTCATTATGTACCAGTAAAAACTCATATTCTTGTCATTTGGTTATTCATGATCATTTCAATGGAAGTGATTTCTTTTAAATCGAAGGGTCATTCAGATGCAGGGCTGTCATAAAGTCACTGCTATTTCAAAATATAGTATTTATTATTCCGAATAGTTTAAGCATATGATTCGTAGATTTGACTGAACTTATTATAGAAATATCTTTCGGGACAAATAAAAATTCTCAATTTAGATATCATGTTGAATTCTTATTTTTTGAAAGTTAGGGTCAAAAGAAAATCCATTTCAATGTAAGTGATTTCTTTTAAATCGAAGGGTCATTCGGATACAGGGCTGTCAAAAAGTCACTGCTATTTCAAAATATAGTTTATATTATTCCAAATACTTTAGGTACATAATTTGAGGATTTGACAGAACTTATTGTAGAAATATCTTTTGGAACAAATAAAAATTCTCAATTTAGATATGTTCAAATTCATTTTTTTGAAAGTGAGGTTCTAAAGAAAATTCAATAGAAGAAACATTTTTGTTATCAATTTTTTTTTTATTACTCATTCATCTTATTCCTATTAACTTTGCTCGCAACTCTCATCTTAGTTTATATTCGACGTCTATCAAGGATCAGAAATAAAGGAGGTGGGTTAATCAAAAATTAAAAGTGAAAATGCTTCATCTAAAACATTCCGGCGACTTTATTATTTGTTAAGTGAGAGTCGTGAAATAAACGCAATCTTGGTGAAGCTGGATATCATTTGCTCACACAAACGTATATAGTATTTTTTTTGCTGTGCATCTATGAATACCAAAGTGCACTTCACACGTATAATGCAGGGGCACCCGGCGTTTCCCGTGAAAAAACAAATTCTAAATGTAACATTAAAAGCAAATGATATTTTATCGAGATTTCATGAAATTGTATGAGAGAGGGAGCACTTAGCCCATCAGTTGGGCCAACATTTACGCTGGCCAGCATACATCTTCGAGAAGATTAGGATGTTAAAAAATTTTTTTCTCTTAAAACTTATAATTATGTGATCACTTTTGGCGTCAGTAGTTCGTTGGTGAAAGTGGACTATAGAATAAGTCTTAGAGGTAGGATCAGGGCTCTTGCTCAAAAAATTGATTTATTGTCAGATTATGATTAGATTCCTTTGAACAAGAATGGAATTCTAATGATGTGTCCAAGTGTCACTGCATATAAGGGGGCTTTATAAAGAGGACTGCGGATATGGGGGCAACTGAAAAATGAACAGTGGATAAGGAGACCGCTAGAAGGGAAAATAAAGTATACAATCGTGGTGGTTCTATGGCCAAACTTCTTTGTTTCATTAAATTCTAACAAAACCGAATTCCTTTCTCCGTACAATATCTTCCAAAATTACGTGCCTCATTTCGACTCCTTTATCAATAGTTCGTGTAGAATGGGATTTGCTATCTTCAGCAGAACAACTCTACCTGGGTGGATATTTAGAAGTGGGAGTGAATTCTTCATCAGCTTTTGCATCCTTCATCAGCATCGAAAGCAAGAAAGATAGGAAAGGCCTACCTGCACCAAATTGCTTTCACCGTATTATCTGCCATGTATGGAAATTAGACAGCCAAGTTATCTCCAGACAAAAACCCATCCACTGTTGAAGGTTCAGCAAATAAGAACTTGACAAAGTAACGGAGATCAAATATATGTCCACTATCGGAATCATTGATTCCTCTGCTGAATATTGACCGATTTAAGAAATGGCTTTCATCTGGCTGCTCTGTCATGATAGATAACATAATGAAGATGAAGTTGAATGCTATCTTGGGACTGATTTTGACACACTCAGCCACCTTGCAAGTAAATATAAACTGTGTCACTCCATGAACACATATTTTGATGGCTCAGCTCAACCTTACTGGAACTGTATATAAAGATGTATAGTAGGGATACTGACAGAAAAGCACGTGTGAGTGCATGTATGTAAACATGCACACACTCACAAACACACACACACACACTCACACACACACATCTATCTATCTATATATATATATATGTGTTTATTCAAAAATTCATGTGTGCATGTTATATCGTTAGTTTTTAACTAATTTTCACGTGGTTGAATCATGACCTTGTCTAGTGGGACAACTTGTACATCGTTGGAAACATTTATACATAGAAAATATGTATTCATATAAATAAATACGTACACACACCCACGCATACACACATGCATATATATATATATATATGTATGTGTGTGTGTGTGTGTGTGTATAATGTTTGTGTGTGCGTCTGTGAAACTTCTGAGACAGCTAAAGAAGTATACATGAAAAAGTAGTGGAAAGATCACATTGGATGACAAAATTAGATTACAAGACTCTGAAAGAATAGGACAAAATATTGAAAATAAATCTAAAATCTAGAAAATCTGCCGCAACTTATTCTCCTTCTCACCACATCCGTCTCAACAGGGGCGATATTCTGTTCCCTTCCTGCCAACTTTTGCTATAATTTGTAATTTTAAAAACTCTCTGGAAGTCAGACCAACTATCGAAATTCGACACAACGTCTCAGTCTCGAGGGCAGAGAACCAGGAACAACACTTGAAGATTTATTATCAGTTTGAATATTAGATACACGGGAATATTGTGTCCGAGACTAATGGCTGTCCCCTGGAGAGTAATCTCGGAGAAACGTAGTGAAAAAAATCGTATTTCACACACATTCCCCCCCCACACACACACAGACACACATATATTTAGTATATATATACTGACGTGGCTAAAACTAATTTCAAGCTTAATCAAATTGACACTATCGTTCTTTATCCGGACGTATTTTTAAAAGAAGTTTCATGCACAATGTGTAGTTACGCTTGGAGTGTGAAAATTGATGTAACCGCCCCGAGTATAAATTGTTGTATTGGTGAAAATGTAATGAAACATAGAGTTGAACGGATATCATTTCGGCAAATCTGTCACACAAATAGTGCACACATTTTCCAAAGTATATGATTGTAAAAGCGTGAATCGCTATTATGCAGGTGTCAGCTATACAATTAGACGTTATCTTACATGTTATCCTGGGAATACGCAAAAGAGAGTAGCTGTCCACTGAAACAAAAGCGGATATAATCAAAATTAATTGTCTTCGATTATTGCTCGTGTGCTGGATAGGAACAATAATACTTAAAATTTTTTTTTTTTTTACAGTTATTACAAAGCATTGTGAGACTGCAACATGGCGGAACATTTAGTGTGTGGCCAGCCAAGGAAAACTAGCAAGCATTTTGACTGGGCGGATGGTTGTTATCTTGAGGGGCACCGCTCATTGCTGCTGCGATTCATGAGCAGTACCCTTTGCGTTACAAGTCTTCAAACATTGAGTTGAGAGTTACTTCAGAGAATGATGGAGTAGGAGTTGAAGGATGCAATTAGTTTTTCTTGGTTAATGAATTATCTATCTATCCATCTATCTATCAACCTATCTATCCATCTATCTATTATTATTATTATTATTATTATTATTATTATTATTTGGAATCTCACACCAGTTGCCTGGTGGTAACCGCTGGAGTTTGAGTGACAGCAAGTCTCCTCAAGTCTCCAGCCCTCCTCTCCTAGTACTCATAGGTCGCAGTAATTCTGCGATTTACAGTTTCACACCGGTTGCCCAGTGGTTATCGCTGAAGGCTGAGTGACAATAAGTCTCATCAGGTCTTCAGCTAACGTCTCCTCTCTCTTTCGCATATCATGACAGAGCTACGATTCGTTGCAGTCCTTATATCTCTAGCACCTTCCTCCGTATCCGTGCAGTTCCCAGCAGTGCTGTGGTCTGTACGGTCTCTATCCTCCCCCTAATCCCGATCTCCTCCAGTCTCTCCCTCAGCGTTTTGGGGACAGCTCCTAGTGCTCCCACTATGACCAGTACTACCCTGGTTTTCATGTTCCACATTTTCTTTAACTCCCTTGCTAGGTCCTGGTATTTTCCCCTTTTTTCACCCTCCTTCTTTTTTACTCTATGGTCTGCAGGTACAGCAACGTCTAGTATTTGGCAGGCCTTCCTTTTTTTGTCTACTATTACTAAGTCCGGCCTTCTTGCCTGGATGAGGTGGTCAGTTTGGATGTCAAAGTCCCACAGTAGTTTGTGGTTGTCATTCTCCAAAACTGCCTCTGGCTTGTGCTGATACCACTTTTCCCCATGGTTGAATCCCATTTGTTTACTTAGTTCCCAGTGTATCATCGTTGCTACTCTACCGTGTCTATGCTTATACTCCTTCTGGGCGAGTTGGCTACATTCACTAGTTATGTGGTTTACTGTCTCATCTCTTTCACCGCACATGCGGCATTTGCTGTTTGTCTGTGTTCTGTCGATTTTTGCTTTTATGTAGTTTGTCCTTATGCTTTTGTTTTGGGCTGCCATGATGAGCGATTCTGTTTCTCTCTTAAGGTTTCCCTTTCGTAACCACGTCCATGATTTCTCGTCTGCTATATCTTTTATCTGTCTTTTAAACTCGCCGTACAATTTTTTCCCTTCCCACTTTTCTTTTCTAGTTTGCTGTACTGTTCCATTGTTTTCTACTTTATTGTTTGTTGCACTATCCCTCGCGCTCTTTATGATTTCTTCACTATTTGTTTGCACATATCTATCTAGGACTACTTTAGCTCTCTGGACACAATCTTCTATGCTGATGAGCCCCCTACCACCTTCTTTTCTCTTAACGTATAGTCTATCTGTATCATCCCTTGGGTGTAATGCTTTATGCATCGTCATAAGTTTCCTTGTTCGCCTATCCATTGATTGGAGCTCTTCCTTTGTCCATCCTAGGAATGGTCCTGTATACCTAACTACTGACACAGCCCAGGTGTTCATTCCTTTTATTAGATTTCTGCTATTTAATTTGGTTTCTAATATTTTCCTTATCCTTCTGAGGTATTCTCTCTTAATTTTCTCCTTCATCTCTTCCCGTTTTATCGTGTCACATTCAAGGACACCTAGGTACTTGTATCGGTCTTGTGCAGTCAATGCCCTAATCTTGTTGTTGTCCGGAAGTTCAATTCCCTCAGTCATTGAAAGCCTTCCTTTATGCATCACCATGATTGCACATTTTTCTATCCCAAACTCCATTCCTATGTCCTCACTATATTCCCTTACTTCGTTGAACAGAGTCTCAAGCTCTCCCCTGTTTTTTGCAAACAATTTAATATCGTCCATGTACATTAAGTGGT
>OY735212.1:33285639-33330639 GCA_963457665.1 Thysanoteuthis rhombus | reverse complement strand
GAACAACATAATTAAGATTGTTTGACAAAATGTTTTGATTATGACAAACTATAGTGAAACGATAATACATTAAATTACAAAAGGGGAAAAACAAATCAAATGTACATCAGGCTCTCCATTTGCAACTTGAAATCGTTTCTTTGTATTTTTCAAATTGGTTTACTGTTGCACTTTTTCCTTTGGCCCAGATGATAGAGGAAAATCGATCAACACGGAAGTTTGGGAAATGCATAGATACCCCCAACCCCCAACTATAGGTACAGTTGCAGGGCAGACTGGACTCTATAACCTTTGGAAGACATCCAGTCTAAGAAGAAAACTCTAGTCCCCTTAAGGCAGCTGGTTCCCAGGTAAACCGCTGTTGCAGAAGCTCCAGTGGCCAAGCTAATGCCAAACGCATTTTATGCAAATAGAATCTACACAGGAAAAGGGGGTATTTCCATTAAAACTTTACTTGGCTTTTGCAAAGCGTAGCTTTGTCGGGTATAAGGGCTAAATGGAGATGGAGAAAAGGATAGGAGAACAATTGTGTTGAGTGAATCTTCCTTTCGTGTAAGGCCTTCCTGCCTGGAGAATCAGCATTAAAAACCTCAGTTCGAGTCTTGATTATACTGCTGTAGCTACAAAACATACTTAAAGAACCCAAGCTTGGAAGTCGACTGAACTTTTACAAAATCTTGGCTTGTTTTTCTTCCATCTTATTGCTGCTTCTCATCGCGAGGTTTTGGTCGTTGAACTTTAATAAGACCATTTTTTTTCTCAAGTAAGCAGTTTCAATTGGGAACAACTCAGGGAATCGTAAACAGTCTAAATTGGAAGAAAAAAAAATCTCAAATTTTAATTCCAAGTCATTATTTCGATTTCATACGATTCGCATTAAAAAAGGAAAATTCCATTCTAAAATAATTATAAAAACAAACAAATGCGTTTTTGACAGAATCATCATCATCATCATCATCATCATCATCATCATCATCATGATCATCATCATCATCATCATCGTGCCACTGATTCATCCATAATAAAACTGTATCATTTGATCATTTGCTTGTTTAAAAGATTTTGCCAGCGCAAGTGACCCCAGGAGAGCAGCCACAGATGATATGCTTCATGGTCTTGGGCGCCTCGTCTCAGGGACAGTCAGCACTGGTGACATGTCATTACTGAAACTCTTCTTCTATTCTTTCTGATCCTCACTTAGCTCTGTTCAGAGTGACCCCATCCTTTCTACAGAGAAATGACCCCCTCCCGCTGGACAGCTCTGCAATCGGACTTGGCAGGACTTTATTCGAAGGGCAGCAGTCGCTCTCTTCCTTAACCAACAAAATCTGTGAAGTTCTGATTTCGTATGTTCCAGTCCCTCCACAGTCATAGATCTCTTCCCAGATTTTAGACCTTGCACTGTCTCATGGTGACCGTAGAGCGGGTGCAGTGGATCATTAATTGGATTGTGACCTCCATTTTTTTTTAGATGAGATCTCGTGGAATGTCAAGCAATTTCAATACTATCTAGTCTGTGCAAAGCTGGTTGGGGCGTTGCCCTGAGTGTGCTAGTGATTATTTGAGATGCATTATTTAGTTCCATGTCAACATTGCTGGCATGGCAAGATCTTCCCCACACTGGTGAACATCAACAGTATTGTTCAGTGGTAATTCACTAAATTTCTGGGGGGCACTGAGAGCAGTTGACTGAGGTCAATCTCTGCTTTGTGTGCATAAATATATATATTTTTTCCTTTTCTTCCTACTGATTACCAAGGCAAAAGGCGTACGTCGAAGTGCGTGATTGTTCGCTATATAACAGGCCAAAGAGACATCCAGTCCGTCAGGCAGTTGTTGAAAATTACCCAGCACTCAATCATGCCAAATGAAAATACCGATAGATTGTCACTGAGCCAGAAGAAGTTTTCGGAAATCAGAACTCTTTCAAGGCAGAAGGCTCAACTCAATAAAATTAATAGTGGAAGAAAAGTTGAGAGGTTTAAAAGAATGTGTAGCCACCTTCCCAGTAGCACTCCACAAGTAAAATGAGTAAAAAAAACAATTTGATATTTATTTATTTAAAAAGGAAGTATTATACAATAGTTGTTTTTATTCATACAGAATATATAGTGAAATTACCGTTATTCATTCATATAGAATGTACTGTTAATTAAAATCACGTATAATTTTCATCATTATCCAAATCAAGCCCGTATAACTTTCCCGAATCTCTTTTGAACTTTGGCTTTTCACCGCATTCCCATTGTCAGAAAAATCATTCCCCCAAGTCACCACGCAACCGTATTGCGAATTATTCATCATCAACATCATCATTAGTCTATTAGCGTCCGTCATTGGACGCCGACCTTCCCAAGATCCACCAGATCTCTCTACCATGGGCCTCGCAGAGCCATTTGAATTTCTGGATTTATCTAGCTCGTCACACCATCTATTTTCTCTCGGTCACACTTGATCCACATCGTGAGTCATGATGTCCAGCAGTCATCTACCAGTCTTGCAACATGTCCAGCCCATTGCCGTTTGAGTTTTCTAACAGTTTTCTAATGATATCTTGGACTCCTGCCTTTTCTCTAATATACTGTGCTGTCTTATGATCTCTCCATAAGTGATTGAGAATGATTCTCTCGTGTGCACGTTGTTTTATTCTCAGTTTGGGGGTCAATCTTTTGGTTAGGTTCCATGATTTAGCTCCATTCAGTCGTATAGCCTTCTTTTTGGGACTAGTGAGGTTTTCTTGTTCTTGAAAGTCGTCGAGCTTGCTCTACCGAAAGTTTGCCAACCCAGTGTGATCCTTCACTTGATTTCTCCTTTTGATGACTTCGTGGTGTATGTGGTGATCTACTTTCACCTGCTCTGCATTTTCGATTTTGATTGTTGTATCCCCAATATGTTTGCTTGACATGACATCTTCAGGGATTTATAATATTCCACTGAATTCAATAAAAACATCGGTCGGCTTTTCATTTTCTACAATTGGTACAATAGGGTTATTTTTACAGGACCTTATCTTAACGATTTGCGGGATAAACATCAATAGTGAAATTTGTATGTATGTTATAGATATGTACGGTGAGACTTAGAATCTAGAATATTGGGTAAAGTTTTATGAAGGAAAAAAATACGTTCAATGGTTTATAAAAAGTATGCAAAAATTTAACTGAAGCAGTAACTATAATTCATACGTCTATATACTTGTTTTTAATAGATTCTCTGATTTCTTTTTACTTGATTCGATTTACGACTGTATCTGTACAGACACATTACATACGATATAGTTTAAACACAATTAATCTGTTCACTTGTAAATACATTTTTTGTATTGTTAATAAATCACTTCAAGAATTTTTGCCAACGGCTTAACCTGATCGTATATAATTTGTATGTACATATACGATTGTAGATACATTAATTGTAATGTTACTACTCCACTGCGAGAATTTTTGCCAACAGCTAAACCATAAAGGAATTCATCAAAGACAAGCAAGTATGCATATAAATTATTGTTACTGCTTCAGTTACATTTCGCCTACTTTTAAGTGTCCTTTTTTCATCATAAATCTTACACACGATGATTTCAGTACTAAATCTTATCGGACATATACAGAACATGTTGTCAAAATGTCACAGTAGATGCTTCATTTTCCATATGTTGTTAAGATAAAGTCTCGTAAGAATGACCCTACCACTCTAACTCCATAAAATAGAAAGTCAAGCAGTGTTTTAGGAAATTCAATCGAAGATTGAAGAGAGTCCTAAAAATGACTCCTTTGTTCCGGGGTAATTCGCTACATGGTAACGTGATGACTAAGGGAAATAATCTTTCATCCAAGGGAAATGCAGCGAATAAACCAGCAGTCAAAAAGTATTCGGGGAAATGGACGCCATTGATCAAAATCAGTCGGTCTCAAAGACTTTAAAAAAATCAAACAATAATCCGTTTATTATAACCAATGTTCCGGATAACTTTGTTGATTTCTCTTCATAAACGTGATTCCTCCAGCTAATCAATGGAACAATTGTAAGCCTCTTCATTTTTCTCTTTGATGATTTGGTGTTGCTTTCCCGTTAACAGTAAACTTTCTAAATAATGAACAAATACAATTGTGCACATATTTCATATATATTTATGTAAGTGAGTTTAGGTAAATGAGTACGATTCGATAACTTGCATTACATCTATGTTTAATTCTATCTATCTAACTAGTTATCTATTTATATATATCTAATTATCTATATATCTAATTTTTTTTCTATCTATCTCGAGGTCTTTTTATATTCCAATGAATCCAATCTTTTACTTATATCTATCTCGATCTATGTTTCTATCTCTTTCAAATCTATCTATTTATCTATCTATCTGTCTACGCTGCTGTTTATGAAGATAGATACAGCCAAATTAGAGAGATAGTGTTGAAGAGAGGTTATAAATAGATTATCGTACTCTGTCAAGGCTGACCATAAGGGTTGTATAACATTGCTTCTCCAGTGTAAGCTGGTAAGATAGTTTTTGGAGAACACTCAGTCCAATAGTTCATTCATCACAATCTCTCTCCGTCAATTGTCATGACAAGCCAGCGAGGAAACCTTTTGTCAAGATATCTGGATTCATGTTTTCACCAAAGATAAACAGCTTCAGTCGGAATCCAAACACAATACGCTGATATTCTAAATATTACGCCACTTACGCATCTATGGAGATATGATTATAGCTCAAGACCAGTTTTCGAAATGTAAACACCAGGATAAAATGATTTACTCAGCTAATTGTGTTTGTTAGATAATCTAATACTATACATATTTGTTACGTTTAATGTTCATTTTAATACTGCCTCTAATATTTTCTGCGTTAAGAAATGTTTGGGGATGTGAATGTTCTAGTGTATGTAACTCTATCCTAGCTATGGGTAAATTAGTAGACCAGACGTAGCCGTTCAGCCCTGTCAGGCAGTCGATCTGAGAAAAGGCTACACTGCCAAAATACACACAGCTTGGCAGTCGCCTTCACCGTCTCGGCTCGCTGGCGTTGTGAGGAAGGGCATCGAGCCAAAAGAGTGGATTTGGTGTGCGTGAGCTGATCTTTTGTTGTATAAAGAAAAAAAAAGAAAGAAAAACAGCACAGGCGAGAAGAAAGAAAAACAACGGCTACCCATGTCGAAATGCAAGAAGGTCTGAGCCGCACAGATTGGAGTCCATAGCAGTATTTGAACCAGCAGAAACTAAAAAGAACATCATCCGCTGATTCTCATAAGCAAGGCCTAAGCCAGCAACAACAATTTTATACTGATTCGGATTAGGAGGTGGGACTTGATTGAATTGTGGTTCGCAAGAGTTTGTATTTCTTTCCACGACCAACGAGAAGATAGAGACCAGAATGTAAATAAATTGAATTGTTCCTGTGATCACTTATGCCCCAATCAACTTCGTTTTCTTCCAATCCGTCTCAAACAAAAAATCACTCGGACTCTTATTGTTATTCATATAATTCTGCAAATATTCCTATTATTAAATTGCAAAATCTCTCATCCCCACTTTTTTAAAATAGATTTCAGCTCAATTTTTTTATAGATTTCAGTTTAAATAAAATATGATACAAAACTGTATAAAAGGCACACCCACGACCACTTGCTTCAAAGGTTTATGATATGCTGGGTAAAAATTACTGGTATAATAAAATGAAAAAGCCTGAGGTCTTTCACAAAGGACTAGCACAGCTATTTACACCAAGCATACGAGAAAGAAGAATACATCAAAACTTTTGTCCAGAAATGATGATACTACTTCACAAGGAAGAAGATAACTATGATCTCTGCAATAATCCCTCTATTACACTACTACTTAACGTAGAAACCATTCACAAAGGTACTCTAGATGAAAATCAGTCACGAAATCAGACAGGTTTTAGAAGCAGCCACTTAACAATATACCATATACACACAATAAATCAACCAATCGAAAAGGCATTAACATAACAGGACGCTCTCTTTGGTCTTTGTAGATTATGAAAAAATTTGATCCGATAGAACACACCGCAGTCTTTACCTCAATGGAAGAAAAAGGTGTTAACTAAAATTATATAAAAGTCATTCAGAACATATACTGAAATAACAATACAATTCTTCTTCTTTTTTTTCTTCTGATAACGTTGAAATGATAAATTGTTCAGGAATAATTAAAACATTTTCTCACACTTAGTTTTAATTCTTAATTTCAGCAAAGCAGTAAGCAACACGTTGACGTTGAGATTTTCGCAGGTGAATTCTAAGGTGGACTCATTAATGTGTCAATTTAGTTGTCAAAATGCCTGATTAGCTTATTCAGATATAATTCCTATTAGTTTCCTGGGGCTGTTTTTTTCCGTGTTTGCTATTTCATTATATATTGAGGATGGCACCGGACGGAGTTATTGGTTCAGAAATTTCAACTCAAGATTCTCCTCTGTCTATTCATAATCATTTATCTATCTTGGCCACATTTTTGTCTCTTTCAATTTCTCTCCGTTCTAATACATCTCGATCTTTACATTGTTTCCATTTCATTCAAATGCCACATTCTTTTATCAAAGTGAAAGAAAAATCTTATTTTTGTTGAGAGCCATAGAAGCAATTAATCGATATGGAATTATACTTTCCTGCAATTCTTTGGCATGAAAAATAACAGTGAAGCGTATTTTGCAGGAACTGATTTACCCAAAGAGAATCCCATGAGGTAATATTGAATGACAGTTCATTTTTTTCTCTGTCCGGCAGGCTTTTCAAGACATAACGAAATGAATTATTATATTTTTTTGGGGGGGGAAATCATTATTTGTTTTGGAGGAGGCATTGTTAAAAAAACGGATAGAAATGGTAGAATTTATTGTAATAAGATAAGAACATTTGAGTTGTCGATTCACTCGCTAACTGACATCCTGAGGTAAAAAAAAACCCAAAAAGTCATTTCCCCTGACTGCCGGAATTCTGCTTTGCTCAATCCTTCAATTTATCACCCTCAAAGAACAAGAGAAAATATAAAAAGACCAGAATAGAAATTTTCCAAACGAAATCTGTTTAATAGAATCACCCTCGTAACCTGACTCGAGGCTGAGATAATGATATAGTTCCGGAGGATGTGGAGGTTGCTGTGCAAGCCTGAAGAAACCCAAAAATTTCAAACGCAGATTTTCAAGGCAGGGCAACCTCTTCCCCTTAGATTATCGTTATTAAATCTCTACCATTATTTGCGTCGATTAACCGTAGTGTCGTACGAAACAGAGTCCAGTAGATATCAATTGATTAATATTGTCTTTGTTTACATTAATTAGTTGACTAAGCGAAATGCTTATTTTCGGGTGTTTTGAGTCAGACTGAGGTGATATATATATATATATATATGTATATATATATATATATATATATATATATATATATATATATATATATATATATATATATAATTTTACAACTATTTGAAATTATCTACCATCATTACACGGTTAATACATCACTTGGCCTTGACAACCTAAATAGAATGAACAAATAAATGAAATGGAGCTGCAGCAGAAATCAAACCAATGAAAGATAGGCTAGCTGCTTGAACGTAGCATTGCCCCTATCATTGAACAAAACAGCCGTGGGCAATGCAAAGGCCCCCAAAACTGTTTCCTCTCTAAATTCTCATCTTGTTTATTCTCGGCTTATATCTGCTCTAATCGTTTCTTCCAACGCAACAGTTATGTATAAGGAAATGGATCTCCCGTCATTAAACAGTTAATGTATCGCTTGGCTTAGACAGCGTTAATAGAATAAACAATTAAAGAAAATGGGACTGCTGCATGGATCGAAACTTTCGACCTATAGGATAGTCGCTTTGAAAGAAACAGATAGATCAGATATATACCGAGAAAAAACAAGATTAGAATTTGGAGTGAAAACATTTATCTGGGCTTCTGCATTACCGGTGGCTACCTAGTTTAATGGTGAGAGCAAAGTTACGTTGAAGCAGCTACCTTATCAGTTACAAATTCGATTTCTGCATCATTTCAAATAAGATTTTATAATATCAATTTATTATTATATATATACATATATTCAATGATCGGATAGATATTGGCACTGGGCAGAGAGCCGGTTAGCAACGTACTGATCGTGAACTGAGGGCACAGATACTCAAATAGTAGGAATGTAAAAAGTTGTCAATGTCAGTATATCATACAAGTCATAGTGGTCGTGCGTAGTTTTCAGGAAATGCTGATCCAATCGTAAATAATCCTATCATTTTGACGGGTACTATGTTTGTATCTTAATAAAAAGAAGAAGCCAATTCAGAGCTATGGATAATCGAGTATTCATGCGTACTTGTGTCTTTACCTCTCCGAAATAACATTGTGTCTTTCTCTAAGCATGCTCAATCCGGACGTGCTACTCTTTAGATTGGAGCTGTGTGCTTGCGTTTTAAAAAAATGGATTTGTCACAGTCGTAATGAGGCCGGGAAAATGTCTGTTCTCTGTGCGCATGGGTAGTTGTGTAACTCTTGAAAACACTCGATTCTGGGAGAGAATTTAAGAATGTAATTGGATGGGAAGTTTGGCATTAGACCCGAGAAGACAGAATATGGCTGTGTTGGGAACGATGCCATCGCGTATGAATCGAGATTAAATTGGTTATGTAACATAACCATTGTGTAGGAACAAATAAAGTAGGAGAATTCGAATTATTTCCATTGCAAGCAATACTGTTTGTGGAGACTGCCAAGTTAAGCGAATAAATGCAAGCAAATGCGAATCGATTAGACAAGGAGAAAGGAAGATGAAAGGAAAACCTTAAATAACCTTGAAGACTGTTCTTCGCAAAGCGTTGCAAAAGAATGCAGCAGTTTCTTTCTTCCTCGTTCTTCGCTGCCTATCTTCTTATTCTATTTCTCTCATGAGTTATTCTCAGAAATCTGTCTCATTGTGGATCTAACCTCCAGTCATAGAGTTTGCCGCCTTTTCTCTATCTTGCCTGAATTATTCTTTCAACACCAAACATGAATGCCTTCTTATTGAAAGACAGTTGAAAAGGTCCGCGCAGGATTTCAATATTTCGTTCCTTTGCCTTCGCATATTATTTACATCCGGCGAACCAATGCTGTACGCGTCGTATTACCCATGAACACAATATGGACAATTTTATCCAACAAAACAACTTTCTCTAGTTTGCAGGGATTTTTGTTTGCATTTCAATACACCAAAGACACATGTTTCTCTGTTAGAAGTCATGGCAAGAGTTAGATGCTAACAAATAAGTACCCTCACCCTGGGCATGGTCAAGTTACGCCTATTCGGGCATCATATATCACCAGTTATTTCAATGCTGCTCTGTGAATAGCTCTTAAGGGGTTTAAGATTGGAAGCAACAAACATCGGAAGCGACATCACACTTCACCTACAATTTTACCCATAGCTGGGTAGGAAAAGAAAAGCGAAGAATTAGTGCAAAGTTCTATTTAATCACTGTCCCACCAAGGCAATATGTGACACAAGGTCGGGCTTAACGTGGGAAGAAATAGTACCTTACCCCCCCCCCCCCCAAATGGCTCCAGCCAACGCAGTTACCGTTGAAAAGACAGCGTCACCTGCGAAAGCCGGGCAGAGTAATAATGGGAGAGCCTAAGGACGAGTCCAAAGGCCTCCTGATGCGCTTAGCAAATGCAGCCTCAGCGTAACCTCATTGGCCAACGTTTGCATCGGCGCACTAGGGCTTTGATACCTTCCACACAATCTCTGGCCCATTCAACGGGCAAGTGTCAGTACCAACTCCTCGGTCTATACCGAGGAACAGATACTACCCTTTGATCCCGAAGATAGGGCCAGAAAAAGGTGCTAGAATTCGTGCAAAGTGAGTAGGTATTGTCTTGTTTGGAATTTAAACTCGGCTCATCGTTTCACTTTTCCGTACTGCTATCCGCTTGGGCACCGGCAGCTCCTAAGTGCTAAGAAAATAAGCTGGAATCTCTCAAATGTGACAGGTGACGAGTGTCATTAGTGTCAGCGACTTAATTAAGTCGGGAATTTCAAGGACCCTTGCGTATTGTCCGGATCAAGAGAAGTGTGGAACCATCACCTGCCAGAATGTCACCGGCTATGTGTTGATAGGAGAATAGAATATAGTGGGTGTGTATTGGCGTTTTCTTAAAGGGAGTATGTGTGAACTCATACTGTTTCATATGGAGACTATTATATATATATATATATATATATATATATATATATATATATATATATATATATATGTTTGTGTGTGTATGTATGTGTGTGTGAATTTTGGACGTGATGACAATGGTGGAAAAGATTTGAAACTAATTAGAACATCTCAAGTTTGTTTAAGAGAAATAGTGAAAACTGCAGAAATGTTTTGATGGTAGCGAGAACGAAGGAATGTTAGGTATAAGTGAAGAAAGTAATGGTTTTGTTACCGTATATTAGTGGGAAAGGGTTTGATATATACTTGAGGGTTCATTGGAAAGCTGGTGCTCTTCTCAGTAAGTGAGTGTGTCTTAGGGAGGGATATGAGAGTGTCTTAATTTTCCAATGATTTTCCTAATTTTCCTAAACCCCGTAAAAAACACATTAAAAAAACAGAAAAACAATTTTGTCTTTCACTTTTCGACGTGGTAAACTTTTCAGCAACATTACGTCGGACTACACTACTACATATCTATATATATTCTTCCATACATAATCATGTATATATATATATGAATTAAATATACATATATTCATAACATATATATCTATATGATATATACATACATATATATATATATATATATATATATATATATATGTATATATATATATATATATATATATGAATTTATGTAAATATGGTCAATTTATATATATATGATATAAATTAATATACATATGTAATACATATTTATAATATATACATATATGTTTAAGATGTATATAATACATATTTATAACATTCATTATATATCTAATATATAGATAGATAGATAGGTTGATAGTGAGAGAGAGAGAGAGAGATTCATCAAACTTGGCCCACCAAGCCTTTATCTTCGAACCATTAAAGAATAACACATGTTTTAGTGATGGTGACAAGAGATTTTGAAGAACACATGGAGTGAAATCGAGTATCATTTGGACGTTCTCAATTCAACGAATAGATGATAAGATGCCGATGATAAAACTGCTGTGTGTGTATGTGTTGTTCTTTTCATATCCCTTTCCCCATGAGAAGATAATAGGAGCCAGGGGTTAAGAGCAGTTGACCTCTCCCAAAAATAGCTTGCCAGTCAAAGGATGATTTAGGGATTAGTACTGACAGTAGTAAGTAAACTAAAATCAAAATAGAGGACACAGAACTGGAGAAAGTAGACTACTACATCTACCTAGGACAATGAATCTCCATGAGACCCATGCAACGTGCACCTGAAAGAATTATGCTGGGCCTCACGTGGAGAGACCACAAAACAGCACAGTACATCCGGGAAAAGACAAGAGTCAGGAACATCATAGAATCCATTAAAAATCTCAAATGGCTGTGGGCTGGCCATGTAGCACGAATGGCGGACAACCGATGGACATCGTGACTCACGACATGGATTCCCCGAGATCACATGTGCAACCGAGGCTGGCAGAATATTTAATGGAGAGACGAGCTCCTATGAACAACGACGAACGTCAAAAGACTGATGATGATAATGATGACTGACTGTAGTAAAAAAAGATCAGAGAGAGTTTGTGTACTCATGTGTACGTGTTGTATATCATACGTGACACAGAGATGGATATATGCGGAAGCCTATGTGTGTATAAGGATGAACTCACGTATTTAAATAGAGAGAAAGAGAAAGAGAGTTATGTGTATTTTGTTAATTGCTTCATTTTTCGCATTTGCACATGCCCCAAAAGAAGAGAAGGAAATTACGATTAATCTCTTTTTTTCTATTTTCCTTGAAATCTCTCACCTAATGCTGTGATGTTTTTGTTTGTAGTCGTACGTTTAAATTGCGCAAGATATTTTAATAAGCCAAAAAACAATTGGAATTACAGTCGTAGCTTTGATCGTTTGCTGCATAAAAGAAGCGATGCTGTTTGAATTCTTGCAGACGATAGCTTAAGACGTGTAATTCGAATTTAATTTCATCTCAGCTTTGTACTAAATCATACACGTCGTATTGTAAATGAATGTGTAAATTGCTTAGATAATGATAGAAGGCATATTTACTGTGTACCGTGTTTAGGATTTGAGAAAAAAATTAGATGCGCATTTTTCCCGATTTTCAGGGATGGGCGTATGTTACGTAATAGGTACATGTGAGGCACAAGGTAAGCAATTTCAGAGTGATCTTTAGAGTAGCAATTTTGGTTGGATAGCAGTTAGCCTCCACCGGCTCTCAGGGCTGGCTGGAGTGTTCTGCATCTCTCAGAAAAGGGAGCTAACTTTAACCAAAATTTCGCTTATCGATGTGGTAAATGTAGCATTTTAGATACAGGAATCTTTCAGCATCGTTTCACCTTTTTACACCATCAAGGGAGAGACATGACAAAATGAAATACGATTTATTTTTATAATCAGACTCCCCGTTCTAAATATGGAACCGGTTACAACTTTCCACAGACGTTTTCCTTTTCGTAGATTTATCACGTTTCCAGTTGATCAGATCTGAACGCAACGGGTTTTCCCGAATATTGCATCGACAGTGTCAGTACAAATATAAGATATTGACATATCGAAAAACCCATGCAACTGACATTCGAGGACAGGGCAGCCAGCCGCTTTAAGAAAGGATTCAGGCGAAAAGTCTCCTGATATTGTCTACCTATCGTACCTAGCATACGTTTTGCGTAATTGTTGTATTTAGTGCTGGAAATTACCTATGTCTACATTTCTTCGTTATTTTTTTATTCTGCTAAGATTTTCGTTGAATCTGTGACATAAAAATACCACAAATCCCCCTTTCCATAGTTTCCAAATATATAAGAGTAAAAATCTTTTAGGAAAATTGTCATACTTTAGTCTTGCAGATAGGCAAAATCTCAACCAAATCTACAGTACCCAACAAAATAATATAACTTCTAAATTATGCCCAGCCTTTGTTTTCATTTGAAAAGATTAATGAATTCATTTTTTTTTTGATAATTGTTATCAAAAATATCTTTCTTCGTATTCCAGGTGATATTGCGATGTATTGACGAACATTTTTTAAAAATATTTTTCTATTCATAAATGATCGTGTGAAGAGATTATATCGATTTGGTTAAACTTTGTCTTTTTCATGATACAAATCTATCAATTAACTAATCAACTGATGAAGTACGTCTGATATTCATTGCCTTGTTTTTTTGTTTTCTGAAAAAAACATCTGCAGTCTCGTTCAGAATCGGCACAAGGCTGATTCTGGATCACATCAATCATAAAAGAAAGTTCGAATTCATTGTGTATGCCTGGCAGGCAATCAAAGTGAAATGATTTCTAATTAAATCAGACCAATTGCCGTTCATACGTTTGGAGAATAGAAAGGCACTGCATCCCATACATTATTTTTCGGCTGAAAAAAAATAATGAGATAATGGCTCCCAGTGACACACACACACACACACACACACACACACACACGCACACACACACATATATATACATATGTATATAAAATAAAATACCGGTTACAACTGATAAGCTGATTCATATATATATATATATATATATATATATATATATATATATATATATATATATATATATATGTATATGTTACACTGATATAGAACATACATTTACCAATTATAAAATATAAAAAGCGAATGAGTGGTTAAATGCAGACAAAAAAGGAATTTTTCTAAAAAATACCTGGACATCAATACTTTGAACGATAACTTTAATGACTTGATGATAATATCACAAATTGATTGCATTAATAATTGCATTAATAATGCATTTACGCAATATTATAGATTTATATATCTCCTGATCTTGAATTATGAACTTAGCACTCAACAGTATTTTCAAATAGATTTCTATTGACCGTAATATATGAACTTTTAAAATCCAAATCCAGGATGCCGGTGAGAATAATAACGTAAAAAAACCCCAAGGGTATTTACAAGATCTCGTATTGAGTTTCATTAAAACACGATAATCGCCCAGAGCCATACAACAAATTTGAATCGAGAATTTTATCTATACATATACGGTGGGCTAGGGATGGGGGTCGACCAGTATTCGGAAACTTGAAAAAAAAATTCATTTAATATACGTTCAACGCTTACGTTTGCTTTAAATTTACACTGGTGATATATTTTGATATAAAATCAACAATCATTGTGGAAACATACAACGAAGAATAAGATACACGCAAAAATAATTTTGGAAAAAAGTATTCGATTCATATTTTGATATCTCGTTGCATAGCCCAGATTTTGCAACTACAATTCAGAGATGTTTTTCGTTACCCTTCACAAGTCTTTGACAACATCTTTTCAGTTTATTGGTGGTACCAAATTTCTTCCACTACAGAATAATCGATTGAATGGTAATGGCAGGTGCATTTAACATACTGGCAATGGCCTTGTACCTCAAACCACCATTATGTTGTCCAATTACTCCATTATTTTGTTCGTTCGAGAGCTTCTTTACTTTAACCTCTGCAGCCTCTTTGAACATAGTTAATGATAACTTTGATGTATCATACCACTGTGAAATATTACTGGAGGATTCGAATAGTTTACATGCAGTTGCAGAAGGATCTACACCTGCATTCCTTTCTGAAGTAATTCTTTGATAGATTCGGAACCACTTCGGATTATGTTATTCTACATTGTATGTTTGGAAATAATTATTTTTTCTTAGTAACTATATCGAAATACATCACCTGTGTAAATTTAATGTAAATATGAGCATCAGAAGTATATTGAATGAATATTTTGCAAGTGTCCAAATATTCATTCCCATACGCAAACAATATATACATACATATATATATATATATATATATATATATATATATATATATATATATATATATATATATATATATATATATATATATATATATATATTAATTAGCTGTCACTTACGAGGACGGTTGACGCTGGACTCTAAACCACTACAGCATCCTTGTCGCAAGGGTCCCGATAGTCTGTGAGTTTTTTAAAATTGTTTCCTTAAGCATGTCCTTGTTGCACCTTTTATGGGCGCCAGCCCTTTGGGTTCATTATGAGACTTGAGAGTGGAATATTTGATTTGTCATCCAATTGCTGTTTAACCTCAACACGTGAGCCAGTCATTACAGCCGGCTCTGGTGCTGCATAGCCTTAACACTTGTAGTGGAAGGACTCCACAAAAGGCTGCGTTGGTGATGAAATGATGATAGGGGTTGCAAGATTTTGAATCCAAGGGAAGGTTAGGAATTAGAACTGTACGGTAGAGGGTAATTTTAGTCTGCGATCTATACTCCCTAGTGTTGAAAATACGATTTCGAAGTTTACCAACGCTGGCAGTTGCTACACCAATTTGGTTAATGATCCTCTGGTCCAGGAAAACGTTGTTAGTAACGTAGCTTTTCAGCTTTGATTGACAATCAGATGGTGATGTAAAACATCGGACAGACTGATACAGCATTTCAGTCTTTGTTGTGTTAATGGTTATTTCAAGTCTCCTTTAGGAACTGACAAAGATTTATGTAATCTTTGAGTCAGGTTTTAGGGTTTGAGCACACCACAGTGTCGTCAGTGTACTACAGTTCAACCACGAGATAGGAGGAGAGCCCTTGCTCTTTAGCTGTAAATGACACAGTCCAGCGTATAGGTCGCCCCTTCCATCGCTGAGGTTTAGCAAGCCGAAGAACTTCATCTGTTGACAGAGTAAAGAGAGCGATCACTCAACACCTTGCTTGACATCAACCTTCACAGGAAACTACAGCCCCGTACCATCGTGCAAAAGCTCACAATCTTAACAAACAAAAGAATGTGCCACAGCATCTCCCTGTGTACCGCGTCAAATACCTTCATTATGTTGTAAAACCCGACATATAGATCATGTTGTTGCTTTTGACTCTTCCGTTTGCTTCACACCATACCCATGATTCCCCGAAAAGGCTGGAATCTGCATCGGTTCGCTCGGATGAGATGGTCGAGAAGAATCTTCGAGAGGAGTTTTCCCCCTTATGACATTATCAGTTTTAGCTGGTATTTCATTCCATATTGTCGGTGGTCAGGAATTGAGGCAAATTTCATTAACTGAATATAGAAATTATATGAATAAGGATTTCAAAATCCAATCGAAGCACTTTTCAGATTTTCTCATATATTTCCTGTACTTGTCAATACAAATATAAATGTTCGTATTTATCCACTCAATAAGTCCATATTTCTTTTGAAGCAAATCCATTTTTGTCTTCTCCAGAGAGAAAGAACGAAAGAGAGATTTATGTCCGTATTTAAAGAGGAAGTACTTTGATACTACAACATTTAGCAGGATGAATTAGTAATCTGATGGTCTTGAGAGGCAAAGAAATCACACTCCCGTTTAATTTTGAGGTAGTACAGTGACAGTAGCAAAGTGTAACTTGATTGGATCTTTCTCTAAGGCAGTATTTACAAACTGCGTGCAGATTGAGAGGAACAACAGACTTCCCTGATGTTTAATGTCTCTAGTTCCTCTCAATCTACGGATTTGCTTCCAGCACCATTTCCGTTGTCCTCGAGCTATTCTCTGTATCAAGCAGTAATACAGATAATGTTGATCTTGATTAACTAATGTCTTCTTAGGCAAAAGATACAAATACATTCCGACAAGAAATACCCTTTTCTCGATTCCTATGTGGCGCTAACTACATTGGACGAGGAAGCTGGCCGAACCTCAATAGAAATGTAGGACAATGTTTACTCCTAATTTTTGGTCAAAAAATAAATTTGTATTATGAATTGTTCGAATCCAGATAAAATGTGGGAAGACTATAGTGAACAATTAGCTCAACACAAAAATGACCTCAGCAGGACACAAGCCGGGGAATATAGATTCTGGGATTCACAGTCGACAGAATCCTTTTCTTAGCCTCATTGATGTATTTCAAAAGACAGAACGAGAGATGTGAATATCTTGTAAACTTTACAACTGCAAACAACTTCAAATTATTGATACTTTCTTAAAAAAAAACTTGATAGAAAATGGACTTGAAAGAGCCCCAACCATGAAACCAAAAACGAAATAGACTACATCCTAACGGGCAAAAGCCACACCATCAAAGACAATCAAATTCTTAACCAAATGAACATAGAAAGCGACCATGGAATAGTAAGATGTAAAATGCAAGTGAACACCAATAAAGAACGCAGAAAAATATTCCATACCAAACTGCAACCGCTAAACATATAACAAACGAACTCACCCAACCTCTCAAGCTAGAATTGAAAAACAGATACCAACATCAAAGAACTTCACAGCAAAATAACAGCCTCTCTGATAAAAGCTGCCACTATGTTCAAACCAAGAAGCACACAAACCATTAGTCAAATTTTAGACCAAACCAGGAAATTCATTGAAAACCACAGAAACCTCAAATCACTGACAACAACGAGGCAAAAAATAGACGAGACAGAACTAAACAAAAAAATCTATGAGAAGACAAAAAAAGATATAAAGGTAGCAATCATCGAAACCGCTCTCGAAAAACGTCAGGGCTTTAAAGCAATAAACAAAAATCTCAGGATAGGACAGAAACAAATAACTAACATACTCAAAGAAAACGGAGACATATCAACAGACAGAGACAGAAACTCAAACGAGCCCAAATATTCTACCAAGAACTCTACTCTTCAAGACATAGACCACAAAACAACGAACAGTATATGCAAAACGTAGATAATCTGTTCGAAAACTTCCCAGACGTTGCACCATTAGTAAAATGAACTATGAAACAAACAAAAAAAGGGAAAACCCTGGACCAGATAACATCACCATCAATTTACGCAAATCTGGTAAGATTGTCACTAAAAAACTAGCTATTCTATTCAACTTGTGTGTAGGACAGAGTAAAGCTCCGAAAGACGGGAACACAGAAATCATAATGCTTCTACCCGAAAAAAGGAAACCTCACAGACGTCAGCAACTACAGACCTATAAGCTTACTCACCAGCTTCTACAAACTTTTCACAAAAAACTATCACTGACCTGATTACCAAAACAACAGATGAAAACCAACCACAGGAACAAACTAGATTTAGAAGAAGTTACCCGATTATGGATCATCATCATCATCATCAACATCATCATCATCATCATCATCATCATCATCATCATCAGTTTTTCAGCATCCGTCGTTGAACGTAGACCTTCCCCAGGATTCACCACACTTCTCTATCATGGGTGCCGCAGAGCCAGTCCTTTCTGAATTTGTCTAGCTCGTCCCTCCATCTATTATTATGCCGACCTCGGTTGCGCATGTGATCTCGGGGGGACTCCCCATTCAATGCATCAGCTGAAAAAAAATCAGCAGAATACAAAATGCCTCTTGCTGTAGCGTTTATAAACTCCAAGACGGCATTGGACTCTGAGGAAATTCCAATGGTTATAAAGGCCACCACTCTTCTAGGTGTAGACACTTTATATGCTAGAGTACTGCAACACGTTTACAATCACAGCTACTCCTTTACCAGGCCACATAAAGACTCTGAACCCTTCCAGCTTCGTAAAGAAGTAAGACAAGATGATAACTCACCCATACTCTTCACTGCCTGCTTCGAGATAATTTTCCGAAACCTGAATTGAGAGAATAGAGAAATCAAAATAGACTGCGAATATCTGAGCAACCTCAGATTTGCAGACGACATTGTCCTCTTCGAAGAGAACCTACATGATCTCCAATTAATGCTACATGAACTGATGAAGGGAAAAAGCAAGAAAGTCGGCCTACACATGAACTTCAGTGAAACGAAAATCATGTGCGACGACCAAATCGGGAATAGGAACATAACTGTCCAAATCAAAGGTGCAAAAGTGGAGAAAGTAGATCACTTCATCTACCTAAGATAACGAATCACTATGTAACCCACAAAAGAAGAAGAAATCAAGCTAGGAATCACTGTAGGATGACAAGAATTCGGCAGAGTAAGCTCAACCTTCAAAAACAAGACGATAGTCACTCATGGAGCTGAAACATGGAACTTAACCGAGAGACAGACCAACACTCTGAGAAGCATGTAACGCACACGTAAGAGAATCAGACTCAACCTCACATGGAGAGATCACAAAAAAGCACAGTTTATCAGGAAGAAAACGGAAGTCCATCACATAATAGAATTTACGAGAAAACTTAAATGGCAATGGGCAGGTTATTTTGCAAGAATGGCAGACAACCGATGGACATCACGACTCCTACAATGGATCCCCAGAGAACACATGCGAAACAGAGGCCGACAGAATACAAGATGGAGAGATGAACAAGACAAATTCAGGAAATACAGGCTCTGCAACGCCCATGATAGAAAATAAGGTGGATCCTGGGGAAAGTGTATGTCCAACGACGGACAACAAAAGACTGATGATGATACCTAGACATCAGCTTGGCTGCAGTAGCTGCTGGTAAGGACGTCAAAATTAGCATCAAACTTTCTTAATGGAGTAGGTTAGAGATCATAATCTCCCCTACTGTTTCGCCGATAGCGCATGGGGGGGATGAATCATGCATTTCCCAAAAACATCAGTGCAAAGTGAACGAAAATAGACATGGCCAGAGTTTGAACTCGGTCAGCTGATCCCAGATAATTTGAGACAAGGATGCCTGTTGGTGATTGTGGCATAAAATTGTCCTTATATAGCAACTGAGTCACAGTAATCGATCATAGACCTTTGATGAGAAGTTTTTCTTCGTGTAGGTATCCTCCAGACGAGTCACCTCAGACAACAACGTTTTTAGCTCTATGCAGCGATCTGTATCTTCTCTGTCGTGTCAAGTTCAAGACTTAAAAGGTTCTTCAGAGAATTTGTCAAATCATTTTTCTAAAAGAGGGACTGCTGAGTCTTGGTGAATGATAGTGCAAGGTCTGTGAAATACAGAGAAATTAGTATGGTGACTGAATAATGATATTACATATTCATATGAATAAAAGACTTGGAAGAAAAATTTCGCTTTCACGTAGAAATCAACATATAAATTAAACGCAACGTCTGACCGTCTATCCGTCTGTCTATCTATCTATCAATCAATCTATCTATCAATGTGTATGCGTACACTATTTAATAAGCACACAGATAGTACGGTCAGATCCCAGTCGGAAGTGCCTGGGGCTACACTTTGATCTCAGGAATCGCACATGATACTTTGAACTTATTCAAGACATAATCCCATCATTTTATTATGGGCACAGTTTTAGTATTTTAAAACTAGTATCAGAGGAAATAAACGTAGACTTGATTTTTATAATCAATTTGGAGTTGAAATATTCACATTTCAAAAAAGTATATTTACATTAAGCCTCTAAAGTGTATTACATAAAGTCTTTTATAACTGTTTTTTGGGGTGGATATGTAAATACGATGACAAAAAACCCCGAGTCAAGGTCCGGCATATTGACTGATATAAAGCAGAATATATTAACTGAAAATATTGTTTATATTTACAAGGAGCGAAGTTTTGTTTCAGAAAGTACAAAAACAAAAAAAAAAAATCAACAATAAACAAAATAAAAACAATAGCAGGTAGGTATTATAGAAAGCAATGAAGTTCGAAACAGAAATTTACCCCAGGTAAGCTAAACAAACGTTATAAACATTCTTGACTCATATGCACCAAAACGCTAAACAATTCAACGTTGGAGGTACCAATTCAGATACGGAGTTTTTCCATCTCTGCCAACAAAGTATGAAGAGATATATCTATTCATTCGTGTCTTTTAATCTATTTCTAAAAGTTCCCAAGGGATTTCTATGAAGCTTTGTGAGAAAATGGGCCATAGGCTACTAAAGTCTTGATCAAATTTCTAGGGTAGAACCAGGAATTCGTTTTCAATGTAAAGTTCTTTTTATTTTTCTGCTAAAAAATCTCTGGAAAAAGAGTAAAAAAGAACGGTTAAAAAAATGATCACTTACATTTTAGGCAAGATAACTTAATATTTCTACATTTAAAGATTTCTCCTTCGTTATTTGATATTTTTTCATACATTCATGTATTCATTCGTGTTCGTCAATGGATTGTTTCTAAAAGTTATTACTATTCGAATGATATTTTGTGGGAGGAGAGGCTCTGGGCTAGAGAAAAATTGATTAAATTCTGGAGTAGATCCAGGATTTTTGTTACAGTTACCTGCCCTGCATCTTAACTATTTTTGAACTGATTTCCATTCAGTTTTAGTTAGTGCATAGCGTTGGCAGAGGTATGCGTTCTCCCAGTGCTCTTTAGTTTATTTTCTTGGTGAAAAAAAAGTGAAAGAAATGATATAAACAACTTGAATTCATATGCACCCAAAAGCTGAACTGTATTGCCAAGGGAAATACGAACTCAGATATTGTTTGTTCCTTTTTACTCGCAAAATAGAGGGTCGATGCCCAATTAACTTGAAAGAATGGCGCTGGTAGTTGTCATTTCTAAGTTTTCTCTATTGCAGGCAGCTTCCGGTGTGGGCATAATTCTTCATTGTTTGCTTGAGTTCCCGCCAAAAGGATTGACGTCTGTTTAATTTAAAAGCATGGCAAATGTTTCTGCTCAATGTGCCACGTCATTTATGTTCTCCATGCCCGGAGAAAAGATAAAAAAACTCGACAGTTGGGATAATTCATAATATTTCAAACAAACAATTATTTCCCGCAAAAAAAAAAGAATTTTTATGAAGAAAAATGAGTCATAATTTAGAGCTACTAGCACAGTCACTGGCTTCCTTTATCAAAAGTATTCATGCATATACACGTTCAAATCAATATTGTCAAACTTGAATCGAAGTTGAAGGCTGGAGTTGACTCTGTTTCTCCTGCGTAACAACAACAATATTCACCAAATTTACGAGAGTGAACTCTTTACTGTTTGTCCGTACCGTCACGTTAAATTAAACCGAGATATATAAAACTAGCACTTCCCTACCAAGATTAGAAATGACAAGCAAGTGATCGGTAAGCTGCTACCTTACCAAAACTGACAAGTCTTACATATTTACGAAAATTTATGTTTTGAATACGCCAGGAAGTGGAATGATTAGTAAAGATTGAGCCTGCAGCGGTCAGGCTTGTTACCTTTTCTGGAAAGTAATATTTCATGTTTCTAGCAGTACCAAAAGCCGTTCAAATGTAACCAGTATTAAATTTATTTGTCTCCAACAAAAATAAAACCGGCAGTATGAGCAACAAACTGGAGCCTCGGGAATTCTTCGGGTCTAAATGTCATACAAATATGGCTTGGTTTCATATGCGAAATTTTTCTTTGCCCTCAGTAAACTACCTAACTTTTCCCTTCTTTTTTCCAACCTATCAATTAAACCACCAAACTTTTTACGCCTTTTTCTCTCTTAACACCCTATTAATCAGCTACTCAACTTTCCCCTTATGTTATTACTGAAAGTGTAATCTTCAAATGGAGATGAAACAAGCGGAATAATATCATAGATAACAAGAGCCCTTTACAAAAGTAATGGCTTTATCCCTTGCTAAAAGACTCTTGGCGTCTAAACAAACAAATTCTGATAGGGCTGAACTAATCCCATCCCTACGGTGAAAATATTTGCCACGATGAAAGTGTTCCAGTGATAGATTGAAGTACCCAGCTGGTAGACAATGATAGCAAAGCAATTCAGTACAGTATGTCAATATTTTTGAATTATCTCACTTGTGCACCAGTACAGTATGTCAAAACTGTTTTGAATAATCTCACTTGTGCACGAGTACAGTATGCGACAACTGTTTTGAATAATTTCACTTGTGCAACAGTACAGTATGTGACAACTGTTTTGAATAATTTCACTTGTGCACCAGTACAGTATCTGACAACTGTTTTGAATAATTTCACTTGTGCACCAGTACAGTATGTGACAACTGTTTTGAATAATCTCACTTGTGCACCAGTACAGTATGTCAAAACTGTTTTGAATAATCTCACTTGTACACCAGTACAGTATGTCAAAACTGTTTTGATTAATATCACTTGTACACCAGTGCAGTATGTCAGAACAGCTTTTAATGATCTCACTTGTACACTTGTATTTTAATTTTGGGGGATTCTCTTAGATGAACAGCGTATTTTTCTGATATAATTGTAAAACTAAGAGTTTCATAAAATATAACTTTGAATCTTGAAATGTCTTTTTAAAACTCGGATTGAGTTAGAAGGATGCAGTAAAATATACTAACCTGGGAGGGAGAGAGTGGGGAGAGAAAGAGAAAAGAGGGTAAAGAAAGGTGGAAAATACAGATATATAGAAAATGAAAAGAGAAGGAGTTGGGAAGAGAGGAAAGAGAGAGAGAGAAAGAGAGAGAGAGAAAGAGAGAGAGAGAGAGATGAAGCATGAAAAGTATAGAAAATGAGAGAGATGGATTGGGGGAAAGACCTATATAGAAGGGAAATTTTTTCGGAATATACATTAATCGATGAATCAATTGATTGAACAATGAATATAGTTAGGTATATAAAAACTTTGGATGAAAAAGTAAAGAGTTAGAAATAGGACTGGGAATAAGGAAAACTAACTAAGAGTCAAACTATGTGAATTGTAAGTTTGAAAAATCCATCAACCACATAAATCAATTGATAGAACAATGAATATAGGTAGATAGATAGAAATTGGGGGGTGAGAAGTAGAGATTGAGAAATATGACAAGGAACAAGGAAAACTAACTCACAGTCAAACTGAGTGGATTGTTAGTTTGAAAAATACATTGATAGATAGATCAATAGATAGAACAATGAATACTAGTGGGTAGATAGAAATTGAATTTGAGAAATAGAGATAGAGAAATATGAGAGGAAACAAGGAAAACAAACTTTGAGTCAAATAAAGAGGAAAAGTTTGAAAAATACATTAATAGGACAAATGATAGATCAATCAAAATTTTTTAATAAAAATGTTTTTGCGTACGTTTTCAGGTTTTAAAATTCAAAAAGTGATCAAAACAGAATTCATTTCTCCGGACAATATTATTCCAAAACTCCTTTATTAATAGTTCCTGCGAATGAGATTAGTTACTTCAGCAGAACGAGTCAAACTGCATTGGGCTTTAAAGTGGTACTTAATTTGTCATCGATTTTTGTGTACGTCACTTTTATTCGTGGAAGACGTCACTCCTTTTTTCTTCTTGTCATTGTTATCCGTCGTAGTTCTATACAAATATAAAAACGAGAGCTCAATATTAAGAGTTTGACGAAAGAAAGAAAGAAAAACCTACTCAACCAAATGGTTGATCTATCACTGGCGTCGAAATCAAGAAAGGGAGGAAAAGGCCTATTCGGTCTAATGGTTAATCCGCCACTGACCTCGAAAGTGAGGAAAATAGAAAAACAAAGAATGATTGAGTCCCAGCTCCCAAAATCTACTGATGTCTGGCTGAACGCCATGGAGACATTACTAAAAAGTTATTTTTGATTATAATACAGGCGGATAACTATCTCAAAATCAAGAACGAATATTTGCTGCCTTTCTAATGTTTCTACATTATTCAATTATTATGTTATTGTATCAACAGTTTTAATGGGATCCTTAGTCAGAACATAATTTTTACCAAAAAGAAAAATAAATGAAACATGGTTTTAATGAAATGAAAATAACATTATACGTAACAGATATTCAATGTTTACGAAGAAGATACAGAGATTTCAGAAACGCAAGTTGACACGACATATTGTCATTGAATCACCTATTCTTTTCTACCGTCTTTGTTATTCATGTATGAAATTCACTCATCTTAAATTCAAGATCTGACTAATTGCGATATTTAAGTCAACTCAGATGGTTTGGCAAAAATTGACACATTTTCCTCAGAGCATGAAATTTCTCTTTTCTTATTCAAACTGTTGGCAATATAGATCAGCCTGTGATTGTTACAGCTTATCTAAATGGAGCTTTGTTTTAGAGATTCAATATAGTTTATTTCATCGAGAAGTCCAGATAATTTAAAAAAAAAGGAATTAAAAAATTGGTTTAATTGTGGGCTGTTGTCATAGGGAAAGGCGTGAATTCCCAAAGCTATAAGTAGAATAAAGATAGGCTAAACTCTCCAGCCTTGGGAAGCAATTAGTCTAAGAGAGAGACAACTCTGAATTAAAAAACAACCCAGTTCACCAGAAAATAGTAGCAAAGAGTGAACCAGTCATTGGTATTAGTCACTGTTCTTACTCCACCGCATAGCAAATAACAACATGATAATACGTGGGAGTATCGGGGAAATACCTTTATCCAATGAACCTGAAATGTTTGATGATGATTGGAATATGTATTCAGTGGTGGTGGGAGATGTGTATTTGGACACTTGCAAATAATTTAGTTATGATTTGATATACTTCCTATACTTACATTTAATTCAAGTCTACACGGATTATGTATTTTGATATAGAATCAACAATTCCTGAGACACATATTTCATAACATAAAATACAAGCATACGAATGTATTGAATGAATCTTTTGCAAGTATCAAAATATTTCTTCCCCCTTCTGTTGGTATTTTTGTTGGTATATATATATGTATGTATATATATATATATATATATATGTATGTATATATATATATATATATATATATATATATATATATATATATATATATATATATATATATATATAATTAAGAATTAGACATATAATCCAACAGAAATAATTATAAATGCGTTATATTACTTTGAATCTCTCCTTGAAATGACCTCCCGTTATGACACAGTGAATGTATCATTTAGCCTAGATAACATAAATAGAATAAACAATTAAAGGGACTGCTGCAGGTATCGAGCCAACAACCGATAAAGTAGCTGCATTAACGTAAAGGCGCTCTTACCTTTGGGCTGAATAGCCGCCGGTGATACTAAGGCTCAAATGACTGCTTTAACTCCAACGTTTTACCTTATTCATTCACTGTCAATATCTACTGTTTAGCTCAATATTAAGAGCAACGTTATGTTCGAGCGACAACAATATCGGTTGCAGGCTTGATTCATGTGGTAGCCCCATTTTCCTCAAATTGTTTATCTGTTCATGTTGTCCAAGACAAATGATACAGTTACTGTGTAATAATGGGTAGTCATTTCGAATAGAGTTTCAAAGTTATATACCGCATTTATGATATATATATATATATATATATATATATATATAACTATATATATATATATATATATATATATATATATATATATATATGTATATATATATATATATATATATTTATATATATATATATATATATATATATATGTATATATATATATATATATATATGTGTATATGTATATATATATATATGTTGCATTATCGAGGTTTAAATCACGGAACCAAAATTTGATATGTACTTGAAATAGGTTTGCCGTGATTCGCAAAGAGATCGGGAGATGAATGAAAACAAAGTGCAACATTATAGTTGGAACTGACGTGACTTGACGAGAGAAAGACGAGAAAAAAAAAACGATACATACCTTTTTTTATGAGTCGTCCTCCACTGCACAATTCTCAGTGGGAGAAGCTGTAAGCAAAATCGTTTCTGTAGAAAAAGTATGTAATCTCACATGCACACATTCTTGCTAATGCAGTCACTTGAATGCGTCGGTTTGAGTAGATAAAAGATACTGTTTATCCGGTTACATATCTGCAAATAATTACGTATGGCTTTAATACCTATATTATTGCTTTGTCTATTGGAACTGTCTTTCTCCCTTTCTTTCTCTTTTGCTTATTTTCAGGGCATTAATTTAAACAACCTTCAACCTTAAAACATAAGAAGATCCCATTAATCCTGAAAAGAATGGTGTATAACCAATGCATCCCCCAAATAGTCACTTATGGAAGAGAAACATGGAACCCAACCAAGAGACATATCCACAAATTGAGAACCATGTAACGTGCTCATGGAAGAATTGTGCTGGGCCTCACATGTAAAGACCAAAAGACAGCACAGTACATCCGAGAAAAGACAAGAGTTAGGGACATCATAGAATCCATTAAACATCTCAAATGGCAGTGGGCTGGCCATGTTGCAAGAATGGCAGACAATCGATGGACATCACAACTTACGACATGGATTCCCTGAGATCACATGTGCAACTGTGGCCAGCAGAATATTAGAGGGAGAGACGAGCTAAACAAGTTCAGAAAGTACTGGCTTTGCAACACCCATGATAGAGAAGTGTGGCGAACCCTGGGGAAGGTCTGAATCCAACGACGGACGTCAAAAGACTGATGATGATGATGATGATAAATTCAACCAAAATACCGTTCACTGACGATCGGCAAGTACCCGCCGGGAACTTCCCAAGTGGGCGCCTAGCCTCTTCAAATCCATTTTTCCAAATTAGAATTTCCTAACTTTTCCAAACTGACTGGTAACATCCTTAATCCCATTCGGCTAAAGTTTTTTCTGTTAAAATTTTATTAAAACAATAAGACATAAAAAAAAACCCCAAAACTTTTCTTCTTCAAAATTTCAGTCGTCTCACTTCCGCTTTGGAAAAGCCGGATTATTCTTTCTTGATAAACCTTTTAGGTTGTCAATGCGTGTGCAATGGCACACAATCCATTCATACACGTTGCTTTTGATTTTACCACTTGAATGATCTCATACACATATAAGCATGCATACACTCGTGTACCTGTGTGGAATAAAACGAACTTCTATCGACTTGCAAATCTATCAGGGTCAGGTGACAACCGAGTCTGCTACAGTCTAATATCTGCAAAACTCTCTCTCTCTCTCTCGCTCGCTCGCACTGTTCAATCTTTTTCACTTCTTTCAGCCCTAACCTCTAACGCATCGACCTAACATTCCGACGTTGGAACGCTCAAACTTTCTCCCAAACGAATTAACGGTAACTGCCTCTTTGTTACCTATTTCGTCGTCTTACGAAGGTTTTTATGGGTTCACCACTTTTGGATGATATATATATATATATATATATATGATCGTAAAAGAAGAATTGAAGATAAGATTCTCTCTTGAACTCTTGAGGTACTTGTAATCTGTCAGAACAGCTGGAAGCGCCATAAATAGCTATTTAGTTTCAGGTGCTTGCCAAACAATTTGATGCTGTTGCCAAAATATTTAGATTACCTTCAGGAAGCGTTCAACTAATTTCGGGGACATTGCCATTAAACCCAGATTGACTTCGGAAGCTCAGTCATCGAAGGTTTATGGAGCGAACGGATTTCAGTGTTTTGGTTATCGATTAGTGAGTTTATTAGATTATCTGGCAATCGAACCGCTTTTTAACGTAATAAGAAAATTCTATCCAAGTTTGACTAGACAAGAAGGAATTTCAAATGGCTTGGGTATACTAAGTAATAATAAATGAAATAGAAGATTTAAAATAGCTTTGTACTTAGCATATATATACACACACACACATATATATATATATATATATATATATATATATATGTATATATATATATATATATATATATATATATATATATATATATATATATATATAAGCGTTTCTATTTCTTTTTCTTCCAATCAGTTCCTTTCTTCCTTTCTCTCTGTCACTCTCTCCCTCTCTTTATGAGAAACTGTCAACTAAAAGTGTCAAAATAGTCAAAATAGGTTTCTTCAGTTGTTAAGTGAGTGTATATATGTGTTGCATGTATAGGTGGTACCGATGGGAAAATTAGAAAAAAAAATTTCAAAAATTTATAGATGAACTTATTATGTGAAGAAAAAACATACTTTGTTTTTTCAACATTCGCTCACAGTTTTTTTTCCGTAGGGTCTAATTTAGAATGTAAAACTAAATTGGTCCTTTTGGGGTTTTCTTATGATTCCTATGATATCTTGGACTCCTAATTTTCAATGATATACTGTACTGTCTTGTGATCTCCCAATAGGTCATTGGTTACTTACCCTTTAGGGATTAATCCATTTTTTTGTCCCTGAAGATTGAGTTTGTCCCACCAGAAACTTGCCAACTTTGAGATATTCTTCGCTTGATTTCCTTTTTTTGATGATTGCATGAAGATTCGTTGTCCTAAGTAGATGTAGTGGTCTACTTTCTGCAGGATCAGCCCCAACATTGCATGCTACCAAAAGTTGTTGGTCACGTGACGGTCGCTACTGAATGACTGACCAGACCTATATTTACATATATATATATGATAGAAAGATACTGAATATATTTTCATATTTGCACGCACATATGTTTGCACCCACCCTTCCCATGAATATCATTGACATTCATTGAGAACCCTCGGAGACATTACGCGGAAACGAAGCTAAGATGCAGGGCGATAACTGTAAAGCATTCCTGGGTCCTTTTGATGATATTGTGAAGACAAATAGACGAACGGGAAGAAACGAGTAAATACACCCATTTCTTCTATTTTTGTTGACAAGACTTAATAAAAGAATTTCGAAGTGCCATGTATGTTTTTGATTTTTAAGAGAAAGTATCAACCTAATGCCAAGATGATTAATCAGGTAATTTGCTGCAACGTGGACATGACAAATAATCCTGTATATTTCATTCTTTTTTTTCTAACGCGTAAATATTTCTTGCCATCGGCGGCATTTGCCGACATAAAGTTGCATTCCTATAGATTTCTTCCTTCTTTGACGTTTGAGGAAAACAATCATCGCTTTCATCTTGACCAATTAAAAGATAAATTCTAGACTTCAATTCGGCATCATTTACGAGATAAGTTTGTGTTGATTTTTCTTTTCTTTCTTCCACGTCTTCTCTTCAATTTTCAATTTGCTCTAACGGGTTATCGAGTGGCCCGGCGGGTAATGGTACGAAGAAAGGACTCGTCAAACCGAGTTCAATCTTCGACTATCTGTGAAAACTTTGCACTAACGCCTCTTGAGAAGCCGTGAATCCATCTCCCCTCTTAGCAATGGGCGAATTAGCGAGTGTTGGCACTTTGAGTGCTTGTCACCTCTAGATCTAATTCACATATCGAAACGGGTCGTGTGAGTAGAAATGTGGTATGTCGAGCCGAAAGACAATGATACGTTTCTGTGTGTTCAGCATGAGAACAGATCCTGACAAAAGTTTTGCAGCATTGATTTCAATTGATTTTTGTTTAAAAACTATCAAACTAAAAATTTCTCTCAGTCAGAGTGTTTCATCTTTTTTTTGTGTTTATACCTAACCATATAATGCGCTAATATGCATTCTTTCTGTTTTTTCTCTAATTGTTTGTTTGCATCCTAATAGGGAGATCTCATTGTTTTATTTACCTTCCTATTATGACATAACAAAAACAATCACGTTATAGAAAATCTTAGGACTTCATAGCTGACCACACATTGAGATAGCTTGAGTTAACTTGAGACTTTAGAAAACTAACAATTAGTATACTTGAATTATTCACAATAAATGACCCCCAAAATAGTTTTAGGCTCCGAACCATACATAAATATCAACGTCATTTTGGACGGGTATATGCTAGTTTATGAATATTTCTCTGTATGGATGTTATAGAGTCACTAAATATCCTAGAATACAGTGTGTTCATAAAAAGAACGAAATTATGCTATACTGAATTAAAAACTAAGTTGAAATTCTCCTATAAAACAATGTGTGTGTGTGTGTGATTTGTTCATAATAATATGGTGAATTGGACGAACATGAGAAAATAGACGATTTTTCTAAGTACTTTATAAGTACTGGTAAGTAATAGAATGGAAAAAGCACTTCAGTTTTCATAGTTTTTTTCCACTCAGTTACAGAGTAGGCACCAAAGCCAGACATAACTATAGAGAAGTTGAAGAGTTTTATTACACGTATTTAGATCTGCATATAATTGCAAATGCAAGAAAATGAGTCAGAGAGATAGACGAGGGAATATATATATATATATATATATATATATATATATATATATATGTATGTATGTATGCATATATATATATATATATATATATATATATATATATATATATATATATATATATATATATATATAAAGAGAGGGAGAGAGAGAAAGAAAGAAGGAAAGCAAGAGGGAAAGGATGTCGGAAGTGTGTTAAGTGATTGAAGGAAAAAGAATAGATGACAGACAAAATCTTTAACGGGGTAATCTGGGAGAGAAAAGTAAAAAAAGAGATGGATAGAGAGATACAAAAAATAGAGTTGCAAGAATAGACACTGATTGAAATGTCGGGAGATAGGAGAACACACACACACACACACATCCACACACACACACACACACACACATATATATATATATATATATGTCCTTAATTAGCTTCATATCATATAGAAACTCTTTTGATATGATCTACCGTCATTACTCAGTTAAGTTATCTATCGCCCCAGACAACGAGAATGGAATAATTCATTAATTGTTCATTCTGTTTATATTGTCTTGGGTCAGTGATACATTACCTGGATAATGAAAGAGATCATTTCAAATAAGTTTCTATATGATATAACGTAATATGTATAGGGCTTTAGAAGTCGAAGTGAATTAATCAGTTTTTGCCTACACCTCTGTGTCATTATTATTCGTGCATAACGTCATTGGTTTTTGGTGTGGTCATCTGTCATTCTTGCTTCATACTAAAAAAGGATGAGTTTGACAAAAATATAAGAATGGCTGCTGTGTGGGATCAAACACCAACTTCTGTACCGGCAGAAGATGATTACAGTGACTTTTGTATTGTATATAAGTTGAGCCAAATCGGTGAAATTGCCCGATTGGAGAAATGTAATGTCTTTTACAAATCAATAAATAGATAAATGAATAAATAGATAAATAAATAAATACGTACTTTTGATATGATCAAGAGTTCATTCAATCAAAACAGGGGGTTGAAATAACTATTTCTTTTACAATCAAAAGTTTGTGAAATCAAACTTTTTTGGCAAGAGTGAATACGAAATTTTAACTTTTTTACGAAAAAAAAATCAATATGCACTCAAATTTGATCAAAAGTTTTAAAAATCAAATAAAGGATCCAAAAGAAAAATGTACTTTTACAATCAAACCGTGAAATCGAACTGTTCTTAGAATAAAAAAGCAAATTTCACCAATTAGTCAATTTCACCCATTCGGTATGCCATATAGAGAATTTAAAATATTAAAATATTTTTTTTGTGTGAATGTGTTTATTAATTAGAATGAAATAAGTCCGTGCGTATCTGTATAATAAATATTCCTCTTTATTTGATATTTGTCGATTTAGCTCAGTAAGTAAGGCATCCACCAGACAATCTGTTGGTGTGTTCAAATGACGGTAGGAGGAATTTTACACTCTAAATTCTTGTGGTGATTGTTCGTGTAACGGTTTAAAAATGAAATTCTCCCAATTTTTGACAATAAACTGAAATCAAAAGATATATGATGTCTGTCTGAAAAGTATCAAACTATTTGATATTAATAAAAAAAAAAGGAAAAAAATAGCCAACTTTTGGCAAAACCTCCTTAGTCCCTTTGAAATATTCTCGTTCTGACCTGACATAGTTATCAAGCGTCCCTCCACTTTTCAAAACAGCTTGCAATGTTCTCTTCCGGGATTAACATCAGCTACCTCGTTATGTTCTCCTTTATTCCGTCCACGGTCTCGAATCTCCTTTTTTTCAACGGCGATCTTAGCTGTGGTGAAAGCCAGAATTTGTAGGGAGCCAAGTCTGGACTTTTCTTGCACGAGCCCCTGTCACTGACGACTGAGTGAGAAGAGAATATCTGTTCATGCGTGCACAGTGAGGTTCTTTTCTATTGGTTGCCAAGTTACATCAAGACTGTGCAACAGAAGAAGAAGAAGAAGAAGAAGAAGAAGAAGAAGAAGAAGAAGAAGAAGAAGAAGAAGAAGAATTTCATATAACATATTTACAAAGGTGAGTTTTATGTCATTACGGATAGATTTGGCACGGATATAGAAAGCGACTGTAGGTATTTACTGAGCTTAGCTTAGCATAGCACTTAATGAGGCCAAATGAGCAAAAAACGCCAAATGATTACCTAGATTCAAAAACCAATCTCTTGCACTCTTGAATGGGCAACTATTCCAGCCACAAGGCAAGTTTCATAACAAGCTGCAAGAGATAAAGAAAAGGAAAAAATATCTTCGATAAGGTATAGCAAAGAACATGTTCTTCTTCATAATTGATTTCTCAGGAGAAAAAAAAAATTTTTAACTCTAATTCTTATTGTTTAATCACTCGAACTGGCAAGTATTGAATTGACATGAATACAATAAGTGCAGATCTGGTGGTTGTGACGGATGAATATTTCGAAGGAAAATATATCATTTATTGATAATACCTGTTTTCTGTTGATGATTCATAGAGAACTTCCCTTATAGTTAAACAGTCTGATGATTTGGTGGACCTGCAGAAAAATAATTGGTGTGAAGGAAATCACATGACCAGTGTTTATACAGGAAGTAGTTTAACCTGATAAATGGTGACGCCAACTCTTCTTGTCCAAGTTTCTATTACTCTTGGGGAACTCAAAAAATGTGTGAAATAAAATCGAATATTATGGTTGATTTTGACTGGGGAGCAATCCCTCGATTCCCATCGTAGGGATTGCTCTTTATTCTCTGATTACGCAGTTAAATCGTTGCCGTAGGATTAGGGTCCGATTCAAAGTTTGGGTTAAAAAGTTAGGATGAATGTAAAAACTAGTCAAAATTAACAATAATGTTATTATGCATCACCCAAGAATAAAATTTTAAAAAAGAAGAAAAAATATTGTAGTATAAAATAGAATAGTTTGCTCCTGAAGGATGCAAAACTAGTTTTGATTTAATTCAAATCGTTTAAAATTAGTATTCAGGGCAGCAATACTTTAAATCAAATCAAATTTAGATTAAATCAAATCAAAATCAAATTAGATATTCTTAAAATATTCTCATGGCCGATTCCTGCCGACGATTTAGGGCGTCGAAAATAGTTGATGTTGCAATCCGAATATTTTCTTTCTGATTTCATATAAAGCTTCGAATTGAGATTATTCAATATTTTCAGATCTGAAAGATACGTAATAATTTCATCTTATCCTTTCGGAGACAAGTTGCTGAGATATCATCCATTTTTGTTCGTTTCAGTGAACGCTACGTTCTAGTAATTAAACGAAGTTCAAAATAAATTTCTGGTAAGCCTACTCACTTAGAAATTCATTTGAAACCAGAATCTCTGCGTTTTAAAGGAAAATGAATCGTTGTAGACATCAACGATTTTGATATGAGACCAGTTGGTATATCAATTATTTAAATCCTTCTAAGTTTTAATTTACTTTAACAAATATTTCTGACTGATATGCATTAGAAAAGTGCCTATCCTCGATTGATTGTTAGAAATCTATTCTTATTGACCCAAGATAGTGTAATTGGTTCGAGCCTCGTTGGGTGCCCCATTGTTATTGCTTCCTGCTAGACTTGATAAATATCTGCACGGAGGCAATACCGCAAATAGCAAGACCATTTCAAGTATTGTGAGCTTGCTCATCACCAAGTACCCATCTTTTGAAGTCCTCTATCAGCCTAGAATGAATTTACGAATGCACTTGAAAAGGAAGATCCAATTCTTCTTAATCTGTGAAATCAAGCTCATAATTTTTTGTCTGATATCAGAATTTTCCAAAAAAGAGAAAAATGATTGACTTTCATGATTTGAAGTTTCATATTAGAAAATAGCTGTTCATTTAATCTGTGATATCATGTATCGGATTTACCAGATAAATAATATCCAGTTATTCTGATCACTATATATGTAATGGCATAGTATCTGTGAATAATGATTATTTGCGTGTGGGTCAGCATTTCTGCTAATGATCAGAATATGTGTGCGCTCCTTGCCTATAATGGACGTGTAACTTCTTGGTACTTCCGCCTGAAATCAAAGTGTAGTATCTGTTCGCAGTAAATATTTTGATAGCCTTGCACCGGTGCGATGACGTAGCCTATGATGGCTTCCTGAGGCCCGGTATTGCTAAATGCAAAAAATTACTTGCCTCGGTCTCGGGGCAGCAGTACATCCCGGGGCATTAGCGTCCCATCACCCCCAAAAGATGGGCATGGCTTGCTTGGAGGCCTTTGCAACACTAGTTCCGTAGAAAGGGGCAATTTTTGCAGAGCTCCTGTAACTGGAACCCCAAATTAAAAACAACCTCTTGTGAGAAAAAGAGTAAATACGGTCTCAGAGGATCAGTAAGCCGCAGGACAGCACCTTCCAATTACACTATAAGTGCAAGGGTCTTGCCCTGACGTTTTTGCAACACCTTGCTCTTTTCGGGAAGAGAATAAATAGGTAAGTATATACCACATTGTATATATATATATATATATATATATATATATATATATATGTTTATGTGTGTATATGTGTGTGTGTGTGTGTGTGTGTGTCATTCACAGACAATTCTTTCTAGTAGCTTTAGTACCACGAGGTAGGATCAAAACCTTCGCTTCAGACGCAGAGGCTAGCAATTGACCCCACCCTACGCAGAACTGGGCGGTCAGTAGGAGCGAATTTAAGCGATATATTTACTCATGTATAATTCCCCATCCACTCCAGAGTTGGAAGAGCATTTCTATAATAGTTTTATATATATATATATATATATATATATATATATATATATATATATATATATATATATATATATTGCGTTTTATACATATGGACATGTACGCAATTTTGACTTACAAAATTTGGAAAAAATTGAAGAGTGAAAATGGTATACGCTTTTGAGAGGAAGTAACTCACGGTCAGTACAGTGCAAGTTAATTCATAAAAGTGGGTAATGTGCCATAAAAGGAGTACTGAAATGTTTGAGCGGATACAGGTACAGATGACTCAAAGGTAGGAGAGTTATCATCAATTCTTCTTTATTTTCTAGTTCCAACGTTAGCCCAGCAGTTGCTTCAATGATTCTATCACAGTGGTGTAAAAGATCTTTTTTGCATTATTCATAGTTATATGTTAAGACCACATAATTTTGTCAAAATTTCCTCGCCCAAAGTTCTCATTGAATGGGCAATGGTCAGTGAAAGGAGGAATCATATTTTGGGCGGATCAATGTACAATTACCTCCCCTGACAAGTCACTATTATTCTTTTAGTTTGTATAATATATTGTATTAAGTAAAGAAATGCATTGAATTTATTCTATGGAAATGTATGTAAAATGAGAGGGGAAACGCTGTTAGATTGTCGGGCAATAACAAATGTGTTGATAAGAGAATAGAAAGTTCTGAAAAGCAATATACTTAATTCACTGTTTTATTAGAAGTCTCAGACGATTGATTAACAGAGCATCACGTGACAAGCATTAATGAAAACCAATTAAATCGATCGTTTAACATCGGTCCATATGAGGCCTTTTGTGTAAGAAAGCTAAATCTATTATACGGCACCCGTCGGTCCATTGTAAAGAGCGATTCAATTTCCTCTGAGCAGAGCCGAAGTTTTTTTTAAAATTCTTTCCCTTGAAACAGGCATTCGCCATTTTTTTCAGTGGTTGGCCATAAGTACTGAGTAGAAAAATCAAAATAAATGCCATTATTTTTGACGGAGATATATTCTTTAGAGAGGTTTATTAATCAATTTTTTGACAACGCAGTGAAATTCATATTTATCTTCCGTTTTGTCATTAAGGGATATTTCGAAAACTTTTTCACCATAGTGCTAAAATCATAAAAGCAATTGTGCCGATGGAAATATTGGCACAAGAAAATATCATCATCAGCATCATCATCATCATCATCATCATCATCGACATCATCATCATCATCATCATCATCCTTTTGGCGTCCATTGATGGACATAGACATTCCCGAAGATTTACAAGACGTCTCTATCATGGGCGTTGCAGTGCCAGTACTTTTTGATTTGCCTAGATTGTCACACCTACTTAATTTTTGTCGGCCAGAATTTTGTATATGAAGTTTGAGGATCCATGTTTTGAGTCGTGATGTCCAGCAGTTGCCTAACATTATTATCCAGCTCATTTTCATCATAGTTTTCTACTGGATTCTATATCTCAGACTCCTGTCTTCTCTTTAATATACTCTGCTGTCTTGTGTTCTCTCCATATGATGTTGAGCATGGTTCTTTCATGTGCACTGTGGACGGTTCTCAGTTTAAGAGTCAATCCCTTGGTTAGGTTCCATGTCTCTGCATAATACGAGACGATCGAGTGGATGAATTGATTGTAGACCCTTTTTTAAAAAATATAAATGGGATTTTCTCGTTCTTGAAAGTCGTCAAGCTCGCTCTTCTGAAAGCTTACCAACCTAATGTGATCCTTCGCTTGAATTTGTCTTCTTTTGAGAGTTACATGGAGATTCGTAGTCCTATGTTGATGTAGTGGTCTACTTTCTTCAGCTCTTCGTTGTCGATTTTGATCGATTTGTCCTTATCCTCGACTCGTTTGTTGTACATGACATTCATTTTGCTGAAGTTCTTGCGGCGATCAACTTTTGTTGCTTTCTTAGTTTAGTTCGTCTAGCATTATTTGGACTTTGTCAGGTTTCCTAGCGAATTGAACAATGTCGTCAGCATATCTGAGGCTACTTTGATATTCTCTGTCTGTTCTGATTCCTCTGTGTAGGTTTTGTACGATCACCTCAAGGCAAACAATCAAGAGCTTAGGTGAGTCGGTATCACCTTGTCTCATTCCTTTTCCAAGCTGAAAGGTCTCAGAGTCTTTATATATCGACGTATAAGGGGTCTACACATTGTTATTAGTAATTCCAAACTTGATGCTATTTTATTAATGCAACAGACATTTTATTGAATAAACTAGTGTGGAAAAAGGTGGCATCACTCAGGTGGGTACTCACTTTCTATGCTGAATTATCACTTGGTTGGCTCGATGACTGGAATTATAGCATTTCGAATATTCATTTGTGGAGCTGAATGCTTTTATGCTGGATTTAAAAAAAAATCTTTTCGGTTCACTTAGAACAGCTTAATTAAATATTCGGGACAAAAAATCAATATTGTGTGTGTCATGATGTTTTATGGTCACCAGTGATGTGTTTTATTTGTTTTCAATAAACAGTGATACAATTATCGACTTATTTCGATGATTTAATATTCATTTTTAAAATTAGTTTTACGAAAGCACTATTATAGACATGCACTGATAGTTTTAAAATTATTAAACAGACACACACACACACACGTATATATATATATATATATATATATATATATATATATATATATATATGTATATATATGTATATGTATATAAACAGAAATACAAGTGTCTTGAGAAACTCAGAAAGAGAAACGGAGGGTGGAGTAGCTGAAACAATGTGATAAAAGCAACAAAGAAACTTGGTGCAAAGTACTGATATATTATAGTAACGTTTCTTTAGGGTAATCTTTCAATTAATAATCTTTAAAAAATGGACGCCTGTATTTATCTAAGGAAAGAATAACCATGAATAAGCGATTAATTCAAATGAAAACAAAGTCCACTGTGATAAAAGGGTGGCGCAATTATTGGGATTGGTCCTGAGACAAATTACGAAAGGGGACGCTTAAGCAAATCAGTTACTATATCGTAAATTATCAACAAATATTGATCTCTTACGAAGAGAAGCAGAGTCGTATGTTAAGCGTCTCTGTAAATGCCGATTAATCCAGCAACAGCGAAGAGTTAAGTTCAAAAGGTTTAACTACAATGCATATAGATTGTCATCTAATGAGATGGAGACGGTCCGTCTCGTTTGTGCCCGACTTTTACAAATGGATGTTTTATCGTTACCGGGCGAGAAAAAAAAAAGGCAGTCGGTTTGCACAGTTCGATACAATTGTGTCTAGAAAAGAATAAGAACAATGACAAAAGTAGGAAATGAAAAGCTCTATCTTTATTCATGAGGACCATTGTTCCAGGGAGTGGACAATTGCTTTGGAAATTCAGGGATTGAATAAATTTGAAGAGATGTTTAGTGAGTGCATAAATGATTTTGGGAAGAGTGATATGTATTGGCCATAGACTGCGCTGTTAATATTGTTATGTCGCATCGCAGTACAGCAATGGTTCACAGGCTGGTCTTGTAGACTAATACTGTCGTAAAGAGCTAGATCCCCACTTGGTGTTTCATTAACACAGCTTTGCTAACATTATTGAATATCAATATCATTTCAATGATGAGTAGAAATATAAACATGTTACCTACAATAATCTCAGTGGTATTCAGTCTAACTCAAATTAAGGGAGTATATATATATATATATATATATATATATATATATATATATATGAATGAAATAACAAAATAACACGGATCAGATTGAACGTGGCTTGTGTGAAATACGTTTTCGGATACTCTTGGACTACATATAAAAATTGATTGTAGAATTTGTTCTTTTTCAGCATTACGAGTTGAAAAATGTACCTAACTCTCTCGCTCTCTCTTCCTTTCTCGCTATCTATTTTTATAGATACATAGTAAGAATAACTTCTAATTATGACATCACTGGCGCATCCCATTGATAAAAATGCAAAGTAAAGTAACAACAAAAAAAAAGCCAAAAGATATCTAGAAACATGTAGATTCACCAGAATCAGGATGTTATCAGGATAAAACCTCAAAAGACACACATAGCTAAAAAAAAAGAAAAGATTCTCACAAGGGGCGTAGTGAAACACTAATGCCAATGTTAATGTCTGTAGACAAAACGGTATAGCCAGGGGGACTGGCACACATAAATACATGCACACACGCTAATAGAAAAAAGGTATTCCCCTTCACCATCTTCAATCGCTATGGTTGTTCAAGGAAATCATTTCTTGTCCATGGTCGTTAATCAAACCTGTACAAAGGAAGGGCTGCTGTCTAAATACACATTGTTATCAGCCATCTTCTATTATCGAACCAATTGGAAATTTCTCAACGTAAATGTAAAAGATATCCTTATTCCTTTCTCTTTAGCACAAAGAAAGAACTTATTTTTGAACACATACCCATATGCAAGCAATAATTGTTTAGGAGAACAAAGATAACCACAGAGATTTAGTGCTTGAACGAATCCGAAGTGATATATCTTGCTGAGTATATAAATACTTCAGAAACTTTTCTTTACCCCCAGACAGTGCAAGTATTTCTGCTGGTCTCCATGAAATGCTAATGTCCGTAATTCTAAAGTTCTGAAGCCAAAAAAGTTACAATTTCTTTTTGTCGTCGACTGGGAACTCAATTCACTGGGTATGTCGGAGTGTGAGGATGTGTGTGTGGCGGGGGGGGGGTGACAGGTTGGGATCAATAGGTATGAATGAATCAATCACACACTGAAGAATCTCTGCAGGGGAGATTCCGAATATTTAAGTGGTACATAATTTGAAAGTGATATCTAATTTCAATTTGACAGGCGCGTATAGTGGGTCTATTTACTTGTTCGTAATAGAGTCTGGCACAAAGAGAATTCGTAGAATACCTACAGGGTTTCACGTTAACTATCAATGGCACATGAAAGTACTTGATATACATTTCCCCAAGTGATATATATATATGCATATATATATATATATATATATATATATATATATATATATATATATATATATATATATATATGTGTGTGTGTGTGTGTGTATGTATATATATATATATATATATATGTAAATATATATATGTGTATGTATGTATATATATATATGTATATATATGTGTATGTATGTATATATATATATATGTATATATATATATGTATACGTATACATATATATATATATATATATATATATATAGAGAGAGAGAGAGAGAGAGAGAGAAAGACAGAGAGAGAGACAGAGAGAGACACAGAGAGAGAGACAGACGGACGGAGACAGAGAGAGAGAGAGGCACAGAGAGACACAGAGAGAATCTGGTCACCTATCATGTTATCTGGCATTTCCCGTACTCACAGAACATTTCATACGTCTCTCATGTGGCTATTCAAACCCCAATTTTCTCCGTAAGACATTCCCCTTTCAAAGTACTCCTTTTTGACCTCACACTATTATCATTAGCTATTTCACTCCAGTTACCGCTGAAGGTTGAGTGACAGCAAGTCTCCTCAAGGCTCCAGTCCTCTTTTCCACACTCATAGTCCACTGCAATTATGTGGTTTACAGATTCACACTAGCTGCTCGGTGATCATCGCTGAAGGCTGAGTGACAGTAGGTCTTCCAATGTCTTCAGTCCTCCTTTCATTTTTCCCTCACCTATCCGAGTAACGCTACGGTTCCACCACTATTTGAGGTATGTATTATTTTTCTTCCCCACTCTCTCTATTATGCCACTGCTAACAGCTGGGGTCGTAGATCTCATATTTCTAGAACTCTCCTTAGTATTTGTGCAGTTCCCAGCAGTGCTCTGGTCTGTATAGTCTCGATACGTCCTTTTATCCCTAGTTCCCCGAATCTCATACTCACTGTTTTTGGTACTGTTCCTAGTGCACCAACTGTTAGTGGTACTTCCCTGACTTTCAGGTTCAACACTTTTTTCACCTCCCTTATCAGATTGTTGTATTTTCCCAGCGTTTCACTGTCTTTCCTATTTACTTTGTAGTCTGCAGGCACAGCTACGTCTATTATTTGGTAGGTTCTCCACTTCTTGTCCATGATTACGAGGTCTGGTCTTTCTCACTTGAATTGGCTGGCTAGTTCTGATATCAAAATCCCAAAGTAATTTGTGATTTCCACTCTGCAAGGCTAACCCCAGTTTTTGCTGGTATTACTTTTTCGTATAGTTAAGTCCCATTCGTTTTTCAAGTTTCCAGTGCATTACTGTTGCTAGTCAATCATGTCTGTGCTTAAACTCCTTCTAGGCTAATTGACTACATTCTCTAGTTATGTGGTTGACGGTCTCCGCCCTTCGGTTCTGTCGGTATTTCTTTTGATATAGACTGTTCTGAGGTATTTGTTTTGGGCTGCAATTCTGTTTCTGTCTTCAGGTTTCCTTTCCGTAACCTTGTCTATGATCTCTCGTCTTCCACATCCTGTATCTATCTTTTGAATTTTCCGTATAGCTTTTTTAGTTCCCATTTTTCTTTCCTTGTGTGCTGTGCTGTTCCGTAGTTTCCTACTTTTTTTTGCTGAGCTACTTCAGATACTCACCATGATGTCTCAACAGTTTGTTTGTACGTATTTTTTAGACCTATTTTCATCCTCTGAACACAGCTTTCTAACCTGATGAGTCCTCTGCCACTTTTTTTTATGTGCAGTCTATCTGCGTCAACTCTGGGATGTAAGGCCTTGTGCATTGTCATAAGCTTTCTATTTCGCTGGTTCATTGTCTGAGGCTCCTCTTTTGTCAATCCAAGGAATTGTCTTGTTTATCTTACTACCGATACAGCCCAAGTGTTTATTCTTTTAAACAGGTTCCTGCGGTTTAGTTTAGTCTCTAATATTTTCCTCAACCCCATAAGGCATCCTCTTCTTACTTTTCCCTCCCATTTCTTTCTTCTTGTTTTATTGCATCACATCCGAAAACTCCCAAGTATTTTTATTGGTCGTGTTTGATCAATGCTCTATTTTCTTATTATCTAAGAGTTCGATTCTGTCTGCCACTGCGAGCCTTCCTTTGTGCATTACCATTATGCACTTATTTCTTTTCCTAATTCCATTCCAATGTCATCATTGTATTTCTTCGTTTTGTTGAACAGCGTTTTGAATTCCCCTCTGTTTTTTGCAAATAGTTTTATGTCGTCCATATACATTGGGTGGTTGACTTTTCCTTTTGCTTTGGAAAAGGGGTATCCTTTGCTATTTTTAGGATTCTGCTGAGTGGTTTCATGATTAGAACAAATAGTAATGGAAACAGAGGGTCTCCTTGGAAGATTCCCCTTTTGATATTCACCTCTGCTAATTTTCTTTTTGTTGCTGTCAAGTCTATTTTCTTGGTTCACTGATCTCGAATATACTGAGGCATTCGAGTATCCAGCTGTGTGGAATTATGTCGTGTGCTTTTTGATAGTCTTTCCATCCTATTGCAATGTTCTCCTTCCTTTTTCTTACCTCTTTTAAGATCATCTGGGTCGTTGTAGAACAAGTCTTTCGCCCCCTTGGTTTCTCTCTTGCATCCTATCTCTCCAGGAGATAGTCCCCTAATATATATATATATATATATATATATATATATATATATATATATATGTTCTCTCCTCTTTTTGTCTAGTCAGGATTTCCCAGATGTGTGGTGACGACATTGGTTTATTCCTTTTTGGACGATGATGGTTCTGTCTCTGGTCAGACTTCGGAGTTGGTGGGTGAGCCTGTCGTGTAATGGGGTGAAATTCTTAAACCTCCATCCGTGGATCCCATCAGGTCCTGGTGTTTTTAAGTTGGCTTTTTTGAGAGTGCATTTCAACGTGATTTAATTCAATACTATCAGTTTTTCGTTGTCTATGCCCTTGATTTCTTTTTTCGAGCTCTGCAAACATTGTGGAGTTTCGTTCTTTTCGGGTGACCCCGCAGGCTGTTCCAGAAGTTCTTTGTCCTTGATTCTTTCTAGGTTCAGATCCAGGTAGGACTTCTACGTTGTTCTGGAACGTGCGGTTATGAGTGTCTTCGACAGTCCTTTGTCCATATTTCTTCAGTATTGCCTCTTTGGCTAGTCTTCTCTGGTGTATTTCTTCCAGTGCCACGGTGATACCTTTTTGTCTTATCCAGTCTTACACGTGATCTCTTCATGTATGGTGCATTTCTCAGGAGTCCTTCATCTCTTTGAAGTTGGGAGATCTGTCTTTCTAATCTTGTTTCTTAGTTGGGTTTTTCCCTCCTATTATTTGGAGTTCTTCTTTGTGTTGTAAAGAGTTCTGTTACCATTTTCGCTCCAGTATATATTAGGGTGTTGAGCTCTGTTAGGGCGTTTGTTTCGATATGCTGTAGGAGACAGTTCTAGTTTCTTCTTGTCCTTGTTCCTGAGAGTTGAGAGTATCGTCTTTTTTCTGGCGTAATCTCTTTCAAAGTTAGCATCTAAGCTTTCTCTCCTTCCGTTGAAGTGTCAGCCTCTCTCTGGTGTATGCCTTTCTTCAGGGATTTTCTCTTTGTTCGGGTTTCTTTCAATTTCATCTTTTACTCTATGGGTTATGTTGAGAGATTCTTCTTCGGGTAAGTCTCTTTCTTCTTTCTCTATTTCATTGCAGATCTCTTGTTGTTCTATCTCTGAGAGCCATTTGTTTTTCAGAGTTTGTTTTGATTGATCACCCAGACGCTGGTTTGATAAATCCACGGTGGATTTTTCCTTCCGTATCCCACATATGCTTCCCTTTTAGCACCACCCAGATTGTTTGCATTTGAATTAGCAATACATTACTAACCTGTTGTCTTATTTTGTCTATCTTCCATTTTTGTTCTGGCAAACTGCCGCTCGGTGACGGCAGTACCCGTCTTGGTTGCTATTAATGGAGCATAAGCTGGGGGTTTTGCCAATAGTAGCTTGTTAACGACTGTGTCCCTCCTGGAAGTGATCAAGGGTAGACAAGCCGCCGGGGTTTTGGCCAGCAGTCTCGGAATGATGACCAGGTCTCTCATGGTGGCTAACAAGGAAGCACCTGTCGGTTATGACACACAAAACTTGAATTTGTGCCTCTATCATCGCGGGAAATTGATTTGGTTGTACTGTTATGTTTGGTTTTTGGTGCTTTGAGGTAGCACCTGACCTTAGTTTATCGGCTAAAACTAATATAATTTAGGAGTAACCTCAGAGCTCCACCGGATCTTAGGACCCAGTGTGTATTCTTACCAGGAGAGAACATATGGGTCTGTGCAGTATTTAACTGTTTGGCATTGTGTTTGTCCTCCACCAAGAACTTGAAACTTAAAGCAGTAAGCTTTGTCTCCTGGCTTCATACCTCTAACTTATTTCTTTCAAGTCTTGACTTAGCAAGAGACAAACTATATTCTAGTTGCAGTGCCCAGAGCGGCCAGTTACCCTCACTTTCGTAT
>OY735212.1:33198139-33280639 GCA_963457665.1 Thysanoteuthis rhombus | reverse complement strand
CTAATCCCGATCTCCTCCAGTCTCTCCCTCAGCGTTTTGGGGACAGTTCCTAGTGCGCCCACTATGACCGGTACTACCCTGGTTTTCATGTTCCACATTTTCCTTAACTCCCTTGCTAGGTCCTGGTATTTTTCCCTTTTTTCACCCTCCTTCTTTTTTACTCTATGGTCTGCAGGTACAGCAACGTCTACTATTTGGCAGGCCTTCCTTTTTTTGTCTACTATTACTAAGTCCGGTCTTCTTGCCTGGATGAGGTGGTCAGTTTGGATGTCAAAGTCCCACAGTAGTTTGTGGTTGTCATTCTCAAAACTTATTCTGGCTTGTGCTGATACCACTTTTCCACATGGTTGAATCCCATTTGTTTACTTAGTTCCCAGTGTATTATCATTATTATTCACACCAGTTGTCTGGTAGTCCAAGCTGGAGATTGAGTGACAGCAAGTCCCCCCAGGTTTCCAGCCCTCCTCTTCACTCTCTAACGGTCCACAGCGTTGCTGTGGTTTATAGTTTCACACCGGTAGTCCAAGGTTTATCGCTGTAAGCTGAGAGACGATGTTTCCTCAGGTCGCCAGCCCTCCTCTCAACACTCTCACAGTCCACAGCAGCGCTATGGTTTACAGTTTCAAACCGGTTGCTCGATGGTTATTGCTGAAGGCTGAGTGACGGTAAGTCTCCTCAGATCTTCAGCCCTCCTTTCATCTCTCTCTCACCTACCACAACAGCGCTATGGTTCGTATCTTCACCACCATTTGTTGTGTGGTTGTGTTTTGCTGCTTTTCTTTTGTTTCTTTCATTCCTCCTTTCTATATTGCCGTATTTTAGGATTCTGTTGGGCTGTATCATTGTTAGAATAAATGATAGTGAGGACAGAGAGTCTCCCTGGAAGATTCTGCCCCTTATACTTACCTCTGCTAAGTTTTCTCTTTTGGCTCTCTAGTCTAATTTCCAGTTTTTCATTGAGTTGGCTATGAATCTCACCACTGGTTCTCTTATCTTAGGCATTCTGAAGCATTCGAGTATCCAGCTGAGTCGAATGCTTTTTTTAAATAGTTTATCCATCCCACTGCAACATTCTTCTTCCTTTTTCTCACTTTCTTTTAAAATCATCTGATCGATGTAGAGAAAGTCATTCACTCCCTTAGTTTATTATCATTATTATTATTATCATTGTTATTATTATTATTATTATTTTGTATATAGAGAATACATCTATAGAATATATATATATATATATATATATATATATATATAGAGAGAGAGAGAGAGAGAGAGTGAGAGAGAGTGAGAGAGAGGGAGAGAGAGAGACCAACAGACAGACAGACAGACTGAGGGACAGAATAAATGTATATATACATATATATATATATATATATATATATATATATATATATATATATATATACATACATATATATATATATATATATATGGAATATTTATATATATATATATTATATTGAGAAAATATATTTGGAGAATATACATATATATATATATATATATATATATATATATATATACATACATATATATATATATATATATATATATATATATATAGAGAGAGAGAGAGAGAGATGGATAGACTTTGGTAGACACTGATTATTATATAGATAGAGTAATAGATGGATCATCCCATGGAAGAAATGATTCCTTGGTAATTTGATAAAGAAAACATTAAAACGCTTTCATGGATACTTCATATGCATTCACAATGGGAAATATAAATTTCTTTATCAACCAGTTTTTGCATATATGACAGCAATCATCGGAACCACTCTCGAGAAACGTCGAAGCTTTGAAGCAATAAACAAAATGCTCAGTAGAGGACAGAACTTAATAACTAGCATACTCGAAGAAAGCAGAGACATAACAACAGACAGAGACAGAACGTGCCCGAAAATTCTACCAATAACTCTATTCTTCAAGACGTGGATAATCAATTTGAGGGCTTCCAAGAAGTTACACCATGGGAGGTAAAACTAGCCATCAAACAAATGAAAGGAGCAAAAGCCCTTGGACCAGATAATATCACCATCGATCTACTCAAAATAGCTAGTAAGATCGTCAAAAAATAGGTAGCTATTCCATTCAACTGGTGTGTAAAACAGAGTATAGTCCCGAAAGACTGGAACACGACATTCATTATGCTTTTGCAAAAAAAGAAAACCCGAAAGACCTTAACAACTACAAGCCTATAAACCTACTCAATTGCATCTATAAACTGTTCACAAAAATAATCACCGATCGGATTACTAAAACACTAAATGAAAACCAACCACAGGATCAGGCTGGATTTAGAAGTTACTTGCCCATGGACCATCTCCATTCAATAAATCATCTGAAAGAGAAAGCAGCAGAATTCAAAATGCCACGCACTGAAACATTTATAGACTTCAGGTAGGCATTCGACTCTGTGGAAATTTTCATGGTTATAAAGGCTATCAGCCTACAAGGTGTAGACTTTGTATACGTTAGAGAACTGCAATATATATACAGTCGCAGCAACTCCTTTATCAGGCTATATTAAGACTCAGAATCCTTCCAGCTCCAAAAAAAGTAAGACAAGGTGATACCAACTAATCCAAACTCTTCACAGCTTGCCTCGAGATGATCTTCTGAAACCTGGACTGAGAGAATAGATGAATCAAAATAGACGGCGAATATCTGAGCAACCTCAGATTTGAAAACATTGTCATGCCAAAGAAGGGCATGTGCAACAACCACAGCGAGGATAAGAACACTGCTGTCTATGAAACCCACAAAAGAAGAAGAAATCAAGCCAAGAATCACTCAAGGATGGCAAGCCATCGATAGAGCAAACATAGCTTTAAAAAAAAAGATAATCCCAAAGATCCTAAAGAAAAGATTATACAGCCAATGTATCTTCCTGATAGTCACTTATAGAGCTGAAACATGGAACCTAACCAAGAGAGAGACTCGCAAACTGAGGGGCATGCAACGTGTACGAGAAAGAATCATGCTCAATCTCATATGAAGAGATCACAAGACAGCACAGTATATCAAGAAGAAAACAGGAGTCTGAGACATCATAGAAACTATTAAAAAACCTGAATGGCAATGGACAGGTCATGTTGCGAGAATGACCGACAGCCAATGGACATTAGGACTCATAACATAACATAGATCACATATAGAACCGGGGTCGGTAGAATACAATATGGAGGGATAAACTAGACAAAATCAGAAAATACTGGCTCTGCGACGCCCACGAAAGAGACAAGAGGCAAATCCTGGGGAAGGTCCAACGATAGACCATAAAATACTGATGATGTGACGATGATGAACTTTTACAATTCAATGTATTCATAAATAAACAGTTCGGTTTAGAGAATGGATGTGCTATATATATATATATATATATATATATATATATATATATATATATACTACATACAAGTAATATATCATACAAGTATATAATATATAATATGTATATAACACACTCATACACACACACATATATTATACAAGCATATATACAATTCTTATAACACCCGCACACACACATATATGCATATTATACAAGCATATATATAATACGTATAACACTCACAAACACACACACACACATTTATATATATGTATATATATTTACAAGCATATATATAATACGTTTAACACTCACATACACACATATATATTATACAAGCATATATATAATACGTATAACACTCAAACACACACACACACACATATATATATATATATATATATTATACAAGCATATATATAATACGTATAACACACATGCACTCACATAAGACACAAATATGTATACATAGATCACATATCAGAAGGGATCTGCAAGGTGAAAAAAGTGAAATGTTAGTTCAAGCATCTTATTACCAGCAACACGTCCGATAAGTACCATATATTTTTTCTTTGAACTAACTTTCGTAATTGCATTTTTTGCGAATGGTATTACTGGTATTATCACTAATTTCCCATGCTTATTGTTTTTACAAGCAATCTGTATCTTCCATGTTTGAAACCATAGAAGATAAGATAAGCAGCAGATGGTGTTTGCAGGGAGAAGATGTCTTGACTCAGTATAAGTCAGAACTTATTGACCCTCCCTTTTCTTTTTTCCCCTTGGGTGTACATAGATAATGCAGTTTTTCGCAGCAATTTCGAGTTTCATTTCTTTGAGTGCAATCATTAGACCCTATACTACTCCTGGTGAGGTGCTCTCTCAATAAAGGGTGTTGGAAGTCACACTATTGTGAGGAGTGATGAGTTGCATGAAACTTATCCAGCAAAATGTTCATATTTTGTCTGTTAAATGATGTATTGCTTTCGGTTTTTTAGTTCTTTTTTTATCATCATCATCATCATCAGTCTTTCAACGTCTGTCGTTGGACATAGAGGTTCCCCTGGATTTTACTAAACTTCACTATCGAGGGCGTCGCCGAGTGAGTACTATCTGGATTTGTCTAATCCGACTCTCCATTTAGTACTCTGCCGTCCTCGGTTGCGCATGTGATCTCTGGGGATCCATGTCGTGTGTCGCTAGCCCGTATAGTTACATATGAACAAGGTGTAGCTCTACTACAGACTGCTGCTCAGTTAAGAGGGAGAAAGAGAAAATCTATAGGAGAGCAAGGGATATCCCGTGTTTCTTTCTGATTCTGAAGACATCGTAATGTAAGCATTAAAACATTAGATGCAGTTTAGAAGACATACAGTTATCAATGTGCATGTAAAAGTAACACCAAAAACAATTATTTGAATAACAAAGGATGTATTTATTGAGATTAGTTTGATATAGAATATAGAAGAGACTCTACAAGTATATGTTTTTTTTTCAAAGCAACAATGTACATGCGTAATTTAGAGACAAAATACATTTAAATATGTTTTATGACATTTTCCATGAATATTCACGTGAGACAAAAACGAAAAGCCTTTAGACCTACTATGGCAGATTACACTGGAATGGATCGATAATGAAAAAAAAATTTAACCTCTTCTTGTGAGAAATACTGATGAAAACTATAAAGTTTTGTTCAAAATAATTATATAAAAAATACTATTCACTTATACTCATACGATATTTTGAGCATGTCTGTTCACTTACTCAGACTCCCTCTGACAGTGTAATGGCGGATCCACTTAAATTTTAGCCGGGATTGAATCATTGGAGAGAAACCCTCAAACTGAAAACTTCCGGAATGGGAAAGTCGGGTTCCAGTTTAAATTAATAGTTATCATGTAAAACCTTTCAAAAATCCAACGTCTTATGTCTTCCGCCATGAAAGAAAAAAAAAGGTAACGCTGTGCAAATATGTCAAACATTGGAATAGAATGAAGACATATACTTTAAAGAATGTTTCGCGTTCAGAGAATTCAAAGTGTTAGTACGTCGATTGTCCGTTTAAAATGTATCAAAAGAGCAAAGACAAAAAGGACACATAAGCAAATAAACTAAAACATGCTCTGACACACACACACAGATACAAAAACATGAACACGCGCACGTACACACACACACACACGTAAACGCACATGAAGACAGACAGACAGACAGATACGCCTTCCCACATTGGCTTCAGGAGTAGGTCTTGTAGTCGAGGGAAATTTCCGCCTTGTAGTCCTTCCTCTTCTCTTCTACTCCTGCTCTGCGGTTTGCTTTGGAAAACGTATATTGCAGGCTCTCTGGAAGCCATAAAGTTTCCAAATGATAGTATATTCTGATCATGGGTCTTTCAGTTTATAGGTACATTGTGCTATTTGCTTTGTTCTGTATCAAAAGCCCCCACATTCACTTTGAACATGTAAATACTTATTCACTATCAAAATTGGCTATTGACTCCACAGTTAACACACAGTTTTGCTGCATCAACTTGTATTCAATCTGGGGGTTTTGACTAACTATTCATAGATATTTATCATTACATAAAGGGATTATTTTCCATATAATCTTCACTCTTTATGTCAATATTCATTCACTAGCTGTAGTACTAGGCGTTGCCCTGGAAAAATCCAAATCTAACGACACTGTAAAGCAAATGATCTGGCGGACCTCAGCAGCCCAACCTCCTTATAGGCTTGTGTACTCACTATTCAAACCTTAGGAAACAATTTTTCTCAGTAATGATAATCAATGTATTCACATTTGACGTTAGTATTTCGCTTGTTAAAAAAACAAACGAACGAACAATTGGATTTAAATTGCCTGCATATTTTGTCATTACGTTGGAGGTTTGCACCAGGGTTAGAGGTTAGCATAAGGCTTTTTGCTCTAAGAAAACATGTTCAATTGTTATGTTAGGTTAGATTGCTTGAAAATATCTGCCATACTGGCAAAGAGAGAGAAAGAAAAAAAAAGAGAGATTTACTTCGGCGGTTACCAACGACGAATGGAGAATATGAGTGCAGTTTAGCATTATAGCTACATTGTAAATAGACCCCTTCTAGTAAATCCCTTAGATGTTCAAAACTGACAACCCTCCGGAAGGTTCGAACTTATGATGAAATCGAAAAAACATGCAGTTAAAAGAAAAAAATGAAAAAGAAAAAGAAAATCAAAATTTTTCTCCTTCTGGTTTCAAGTCGCCGATTGTGATGATCTTATTCCAAAACACTGTTTTATCGTTGATTACACTGATTTCTCCAGAATTAAAAGTATTTCCGTATGGGTGCGAACGCAGACCCCATAGGCATCGACGATTTTCTTTTCCAAAAACCGATGTTTGCTGTAAGTAATTTGAAACCTATTGATTTTTAACTTTGTTTTCCTCTCTGAAGCATTGTACTCTGCATACGAACGTACGTACACACACACATACACACACACGCACACACAAAAACCTTACTACTTTATGACGTATGAACATTCAAATAGGCATTGCATTGGAAAATAAAGGTATCATGTATTATGAAAGCTATATCATAAGGTATTGCGGTAAACAGAATAATGCTACGTGATTCGGTCAGTGAATAGGACTAAGTTAGTTAGTCGAGCTGAAAAACAAATACCTACCCTTCCCGGTAATATATTGGCCTTATGCTACATTTTTTTTGTTTCCTTTTGAAGTTGTTTTGGGAAATGAATTTTAGATTTTTTTCGAAGCCACTTGAGGGAGGAATCGTTAAAAGAAAAATTGTTATAATCATGATTTACGAGTTTAACATAAAATTCAACTCTTGCCTAAAAGCATAAGTACAGGCAACAACTTCAATATTACAAACACGTCACTTTCAGTGTCATCCATGTTAAAATATGCTCACCATTGTAATTTTTCTTTCATTGGTTTGGGAGCAGTGATGGGGGACTGGTGGGTTATAAGTTGGTATCGGGAATTTATTCCTCGGCAGAAAACTCGATATTTCGAACTGCATCTTTTAGGATTTCACTACCTGAAGACATTAAACTGTGAGGACAATTATTCTGGAGGTTAACCTTTCGAGGAAGCTTTTAATAACTGGTACCGTATGCTGGGATGTTCTTCTCACAGTTTTGTATCGATTGATTTAGACCCTTTGTGAAGTGTAGAATGTAATCGCTTTATTGCACCAGTTTTAGTCTTGCAGACCACGTTATAAACTACTTAGTTGTTTGCCAAAGTTTTTAGACATGTTTTATTGAATCAACTTAATGAAACTTTCCTTGTGTAATTTGAAGATACTTTTATCGAGCTTGTTTGTATGATATATTTTCTAAGTGTTACGTATTGTCAAGGTCATTCTCAGATTGACATCAGATCGTGGATTTGTCCTTACACAACGTCACGAAACCTTGCGGGAACATGGGTGAATAGTACGAAGCCTTTCGGCGGATTCATTCAGTAGGCTGAGTAAGAACGAATGTCTGCTGCGTGTGTATTTCGAACGCCACAATCACAGCACGTTGAGTTTGGGAAAATTTCCGGTGCCACCTACTATGTAGAAATAAATATATCGTCAAAACTTGAACTAAGAAAAATCAACATAAATAGAATTTGAACAGCTAATATGGTTGAAGGAAAAGATGACAGAACTCATGATATATTATAAAATTATCATAAATAATGATATCAATTATATAACGTAATCTCGTGTAATAATTTGCCCCTTGGGTATTTCTGATACAACCAACAAATATACAACTTGATTGAGTAGATGAACGCCCGGAGTTGTCAGTAATTTCTCTCTCTTGGTTGGCTTTGCTGAAATGAATCATGAATTGAATTATTGACTTGAAGATTCATTTGCCCTTCCCCCTTTCTTCCTGTTCACAAGAAAAAAACCTATCCAAATTCCGAACCATAGCCCTGTTCAGTAAACTGATTATTCTAAGATATAGAATTTGTTCTCAGGGTGTACATGATGAATTCCCAATAAATGACCGACTTTGCATTGTCTAAAGTATTGAATGAATTTCATGCTGTCAGTGTGTACAAGACATCGTAAGTCAAATAATATCTTAGTTTATTATCATTGATAAATTGTGATTTTTTCCAAGCCTAAATTGTGTTTTTTTTTCTGAGAAGAAAGTTTTAGGCAAAAAAACAGTTACCGACCTGTACTTAGTCCAAGTGTTGTTATTTCTTCCTTTCTGTAAGCTAGCACTGTCAAAGTCTTACCTAAAAGCATGAAGCTGACCGAAGACAACACTGGCAAATCGAGCGCGGTTTTTGAATAGGAATTTCGACAGTTGTCCGCGTAATACAATTGGGATCAAAGGAATAATCCAAGGGTAGATCCCCGTTCGAATTTGACTTCGAGTTCAAGTTCGACTTCCTGAACGGAGCTTTGAGGAAATGAAGGCTGACCAATCGGGAGAAAGACATTTTGTTCCAAAAATCTTTGAATGAAAAAAAATTAAGATATTATTTTTGCAGAATATTTTCTTATTGATTTCCAACCTTGTATTCTAAAATATTGAATAACTGATCGTAGTTAATCTATTTCTAGACTAACTTTGAGTGTCATCAACAAAATGAACATAATTATACTCACTAGGAGATGAATCATGAATTACCTTTCTGGCGCAAAGCCGGTACAAAAAAGGCGCCGCTCGGATATCACGCTCCCTATCCATAGATAGATTCTCATGAGACAAATACTTTCTGAAACAGGTCTTTCATCTTAGAAGCTTACTCCTCTATGTCGTTCTTATCTTTCACTAAAATATCTCTCTTCCTCCGGAAAATTCTATTCATTGCTCAGGATGTTCTGATGCTTGTCGGGTCGGATATTCTAAATAAATATCAGTTTTGTGTACTGTAAGTGAAGCGTTAATTGACCATCTTTGCATGAATTCAATTTGTTACAATGTATGCAAAAACTGAATTAATTGACTCAAACAAGTAAGTGCCCATATACAGTATTCATGTTGATTTTATTTTCTTGAGAGCTCTTACCATAATTCATAGAATCGCTTTTTGAAGAACACATTAAGTACTGATATCACCTCTACTAAATTATGTAGATGTTAGGGTCAACGTATATATATTTTTTAAAAGCCAATTTATGAATTTGATTAAGAGCTCTCAAGGAAAAATGCCAGCATAAATACAGTTTATTGTTATTGGTTTGAGTATAAATTCAGTATCCTGAACGTATGCTTCGTAATGCTGGAACACTAATATTTTAAGTAGGTAAATGTTACTGCGGAGTGATGGAAGATTCATTATCATCATCATTCTGTAAATGTCCGTTGTTCGACATAGATCTTCCCAAGGATTCGCCACAATTCTCCACTTTCGGCGTCACCGAACCAGTATTTTCTGAATTTGTCTAGTTCATCTCTGCATCTTGTATCCTGTCGGTGTCAATTTCGGATGTGATCTCTGGGGATCCATGTTGTGAGTCGTGATGTAAATCAGTTGTCTGTCATTCTTGCAACATGGCCTACCCATTGCCATTCAATCAGTGTTACTCAACAAGCGATTGCTGTGAAATCGTTGTGAAAATAAACATCACAAATGAATATTAACTCCTCAAATGACATTCTGCGTAAATCAATTCTTCTTAAATGTTTCAAGTTCACAAATTCCCTGTAATAGGAGTAGACCAGATTTATATCTTAAGATGGTAATTGGGATTCCGCTTTTGAACCAGGTCAGCCAATGACCCCCCCCCACCAAATAAGGTGGCTTTGTGCATCAATATTCTATTCCATATGTTTCGATTTCCATAAAACTTGGATATTTTCCATGGGTCAATTGATATGTTAAGGTAAGTTCAACTGGCAAAACTCCGACAAATAGCAATTTTTAAATGATTATTTACAATGGCAAAAAAATTATCAACCTTCTCCACCCTCCGATATTAATTGGGCTAGTGTCCGTTCTTTGCATGAGCTCATTTATTGTTTGTTTTTGCAATAAATCATATTTTTTTTTTAAAAAGTAGCCGCTTATGGTCGCAGAATCAGAGCTAGTTCGGCAAATATGGGTAGCATACTATTCATGGTGTACTTCTTTCTCACCCTATTACTTTCTGTGAGTGCAATGCTTCTACTCTTGACGTTATGTTTTCATAAAGGCCAGTGCTGTCTGGCTAATCCAAAGGAGGATATGCCTATCTGCGTTCTATCGGTGCCTTAAAGTCAAACTAAGACTCGGGAATGACCATCACCAATAATTTAGCCCTGACTGTTGCCTGGTTGTCTATACATAACTTTCTTGCGTTTCAGCCCTTTGTTTTACATGACGAATGTAAGGTTCTTTTTAATAATAAAATGTAATTACTTGCCACATAGTCGTAAATTATGTGATTGTCGCCTGGAAAAGTTTTTATATTTATATCTTTAATTTAATGTTTCGCACGATTTTTTTTAGTGATATTTTTCTCTTCAGAAATCTAAGTTTTATTTTGAAAGAACTAGCTCACTTCTGCTCTTTCTTATGTGATATGTGTTACAACTAGTTCGACAAAGACTTTCGGCATTTCAAATCCCAATCGAGATGCACTCAAAAATTTAACAGACACTCAGCAACATTACTGTTTCATACGAAACTGGACGCTCTTTCTTTTTAATGTCAAGGTTTGCACCTACAATGTCCTACGTGCATCAATTGAATAAACACGTCCTTCAAGCTCATCGACATCTGTAAAAGGACAGATAAAACTTCTTTCGCATCAGGCCGTTCTGGGCCACACGACAAAACCACTTCAAGTCCTAAATTATACCAGATTCGTATTTCCTGACGCACTCTCAGGTTTTCATTTAGAATTTGACTTTCATTTCTTAACAATTGTTTTGAACGGAGCTTTTTCGAATAGCCAAACTGTAAACGATGGAAAACTGTCTAATTCTTGCTCTCAATCTTGTTTTCATTTTGAAAGAATTTGTTGAATCTTCGTTCAAAAGGGAAAAACCATATTTGTCTGAAACTGAAAAACTTGAACATTATATTGTTTCGAAAAGAAACTTATCTCGCGAAAGAAAGCCTTCAAAATCAGTTGCATTTAAGATCATATGGAGATTTCAATTGAACATAAATGAAACTATACTCAATTGACTTTTTAGGGTCCCAATGTTTCTTTTAATTCGTGGTTCTCTTCCAGTTTTTTATATTTAAGAAATATTAACTAAGAAAGCATCAATATATATCAAGCTCTAAAAAATTAATTGTACAGAATTGCACAACAACCGATGATCCTGAACTTACTGTAGAATTCTGGCCCAAATTATGTGCAACTTACTCAATCTGGATTGCGAACCAATACCAAGTGGATCGAGTTAATGGAACCATTTGACAAATTCACGTTAACAGCTGGACAGTCTAAAGCAAAGGGTACATAATCCAAAAAACTCCCTATCCATACATCTCGAAAATGGTTTGGGAATAATGGACACGTTGATATCTAAATAACTAAATTGGAGATGCAAGTGGTAAAACGGTAAACAGTGGAATCTGCGAGTCAAGTTCAAACTCTGCTCTGTCCACAACAATGTCCTATTGAAAGATATCAAGCCACCATTGGTGAATATCAAAGTATGGTGGGTTTCCTAGCTTTTGGAATGTAACCAGTTTAGAAGGACAGATCTGATTCGAAACCAGGGAGTGGAGCCCCCTTGAGGGGATGGATAATAATGATGTTTTTTCGGCAGCCCTCGCAGCCAAGTTGACGCCAAAAGCACCCTCCCCCGCTTTTCTTAGGTCTTTCCGGTATGATCAAAACGGAAATTCTGTTGATTGGGCAACCCAGGCTTGTACTTGAAAAAAGTCTTTTCAGCGTTGTTCTGTTGTCTTTAATTACAGAAAGATGTCTTCTTCTTTGATTATAAAAACAAAACAAATTCAACAGAACAATGGGGTGAGGAGATGTCTGTATCTCTATCACTGACTTAGTCATATATTATTACTCTTACATCACCCCAAAGTCATTGTATCTCAATAAAAGTGTTAACTATTAAAGGATCTTTCATGTGCTTCATATGTACCAATGGAGTGAGAGACTGGAAAAAAGGTCAACCAATCGATAATAAATGTGGAAGCTTGGTATACAAGAGAATAAATATCAATGCATCGGATTTTTTTATTCCTCCTGCTGAATCTATATATGAAAACTTATCATTCTTTCAGATAATATTGCTTTTTGTCAATAGATGGCATAGGAAAGTGTATGTGAACCCCCCCCCATCTAACGAAAATAAAACAATACAAAATATTTTGAGGATGATGGCCACTCAGCCTATGGGTAAGTTCTGTCATAATCCTATTTTACTTTAACTCAGAGCTGGAGTGACAAGTCCGTCCTCATTTGTAAGGTTCTTACGTTCGATATTCTGCACGTGGAGCATTTACCATAAAGTTTCTCCTTGAACCTATCATTTTAGAAATTAGAATCTGAACTCTAATTGTGAACATGTTTTTTGGAGGTCATACACATTTCAGTTCTGTACACCCCTTAAAAAAAAAAAAAGAAAAAAAGGTTGTACTACAACCCCTCATAGGGGTGGTTGTAATTATGGCATATAGGTTCCATAAGACTTGCATATGCCGAAATTACAATGTAAGCTCCAGTCCCCCTGGCTGGTGAGAATATTCAATGATGATCAACAATTTAACATACATGGCTGGAATTCTTAATGTTTAATTATAACTAAATGAGTATTGATATTAACAATACTATAAAATGCTACCGTAAATCACATACCGTTCTTAGAGCTAAACCAGACAACCCAATGTTTTGAGTGCTTGAGGACTTGAATGGTTTAGATGCAATTAATTTATCCAAGACGTCATAGGGGGTGGGGTGATATTTAACGGGAGTATTTTGTGGTTCGTGTACACGGTGATTGCGTGCTTAGTGTCACTAACACCTAATCGGTACTCAGTAACACTTCTCCTTTTTAATAAGGTGACTAATATCATCATTTAGTAGAGGTAATATCGACAGCCAATATATCTTTAGAAAAATCGATTTTATGAATTTGGCTAAAAGCTTTCAAGGGAAAATATGTACATGAATACGGTATATGATTATTCGTTTGAACTAATAAATTCAAAATTTTGAGGTTACACATTGTACTGCTGTAGCATTACTTTAAAGAGTGGAATGGTAACTGTGTAGCAATTAGAGATTAGTGACACTAATCATAGTATGTAAAGACTTGGACTCATCCAATTTCATAAAATTAGTAATACAAAGAGGCACCAGTTTCACAAAACTTTTTACAGCTTTCTGCCAAACGATCTTCCAAAATTTAGACTTGACAATTACCGGAATCAGAATCGATGGTTAATTTTTACCAAACCTAAGTTTAGCTGACAATGTCATATTCTTGGTCGATGACCTGCATGAACCCCAGATAATGCTAGATGATTTGTTGGAAGAAAATAAATCTTCATATGAAGTTCAGTAAAACCAATGTCATTTGCAACAAACATGTTGAAGACTAAGACACATCAATCTGAATAGAAAACCCAGAACTAGAGAAAGCAGACCACTGCATTTACCCAGGACAAATCCTTGAAATCTTAAAAAGATGATATCAAACGAAGAATCCACTTAGGCTAGCAAGTTTTCCGTACAGCAATCTCGATATTCAAAAAAAAGTTAGTCCCGGAAAGAATGGTCTATAACCGATTCACCCCTCACCCCGATAGTCACATATGGGGCTGAAACGTAGGCATTAACCAAAAGATTGACTCTCAAACTAAGAACCATATGCACCAGAGAGGATCATATTTGATGTCCCATGGAGGAATCATAAGATCGCACAGGATATTAGAGAGTTCTTTTTTCTAATGGATTCTATGATATCTCTGATTCGAGATATCAAAAGATTCATGAGAAAATTCGAATGGCAACAGTCAGGTCATGTTGCAAGAATATCAGACAACCACTAAACACCACCAACGTGGGATCACAGAGACCATATGTGAAACTGTGGCCGACGGAAAGTAAAATGGCGTGAAAGTTTAGACATATTCAATAGATATCAGCAACAAGACACCTGCAATCGAGAGATTTTCTTGATCTTGGGGAGGGTCTACGCCAAACGATGGACAATGAATGGTCAATGACAGTGACAGTAAGGAAAGCAATCGCTATAAATATTTGCGAATATGAACATCAAAATAATCCCAATAAATAACATCTTTCGACTGACATCTTCGATGAATTCCATTTAAATGTTACAAGTCCTTAATATCTCAAAGCTTTACGTGGCCTGTATTAGGTGTAGGTCGGATTTATCTCCCAGTCGGTAGTCATGATGACTCGCCCTCTAGCTTCTAGGTTTTAGGTCAGATTTAATCAATCGTTATCCTATCTATCCAGTGCATCGGTTTGCCCGATTTTCGAACATAGATACAACCTTAATTCATTTTCTATTGCAGAGAGTTCGACTTTTCGTCTGACTAAGCCAAGTTTTGTGAATAACCGTTGCCATGCCAATCAAAGGCTATAAAAAGTGAAGTCTGAGTTCTATCCAAACAGACCCCCCACCCTGAAAAAAACAACAACAAAAAATCGACCTGTACACTTGTGTAGATTCAAATAAATGGTGTAAAGGCCCTCCCAGCATGATGCTTATTCTAAATTTATAGATAGTTTTATGGATCTCTTTCTAATTAATTTGAGGAAATCCTAGATAAAAAAAATGACCGAAGGTTTGAAGGCATAATAAATTGAAAGTATATGAAAATGAAAGAAAAGAGAATTTCCATTGGGTTTTCAATCCAGTCCGCCGATTGTAATAACCTGATGCATTGTTGTTCTCGTTGATTTTATTAACGAAAAAATTAGTTTTTTTCCCCATGTGAATGCGAACAAAGACACCATACGATTTTTTGATAATTCAGTCTCAAAATGTGTGCTGCAGGTAAATTGGAACCTGCTGATTTCGAAAATGTTTTTGTTTTTTCCTTGAGACGCATAGTAATCAATTTATAAGAGCAAAAAATATACTTTATTATATACAGTGCCAAAATTACACTTGCACTGAAAAAGACGAGAAATTAACACACGGAGTTTTTCTATGACGAATGAGAAGTGAGAGTTCAGTCTTTCATTATTACAACATTGAAAATAGAATCTCATTTAAAACCTAGAAAAAATTTTTCTTTCGAAAACTGACGAATTCAATGAAGGTTTAAAGGTCAAATAAACGGAAAGTGCATAATATTGAAATAAAAAAAAAAACTTCATGCATCGTAGTTTGAACTTGGTGCACACCAGTTACATTTCTTAGCTTCTAACCACTGTGCTACCATGATTTTGAAGCCCACGAATAAAGTGACTGTATATACGTTGCAGAAATGCACAATTGACGTCATTGAAAATCATGCGACCTAGCATTCCTGTTTCAAGTGTTAAGCTTTATCCCAAAGGTAATCCACACCGTGGAAAAGTAAAAAAGAAAAATTTTAAAAATTAAGGCTTTTTAAAACTCACTTTTAACTCATTGGTTAATTTCGTATAACGATAAATTATTTTTTATTTTGTATTTTTGTGATTAAATTACTGTGGGTTTCGTATGTAAGTTATTGATTGATAAAAAAAAAACAAACTAAAAAGCCATGAGAATAATTGAAATGCAATCATGAGTAGAACTTCTGCTTTTTTGTCAATAGAAAAAAACCCAACTATAGTTACTTTTAAAATTGAAAACGCAGAGTTAATGTTACATTTTCTTAACATGTCATGAACAGATATAACACTTTGATCTTGAACTAAATGCTACAAAGGGATGAAGCACAAAGCTAAGAAAGGGCCAAGGACTTTTTTCTTATTAATCGAACGATTCAAGGTAAGGTCGAACATAAAAGGAGAGGCAACTGAACTGCCTTTGGATTTAACGAACAATGCGGCAAACTACCGAACATACTTCTTATTTACCGATCGAGGGACAACAATCGGGTGTAATTAACCTTTGGCTTTTGCAACAACCCCTGTCCTCACAATTAGTTCGTTATAGCGAGGGTTGGCTGTATACTTCAGTGCTTTATATTGTGGATGCAATTGTATTGTTTTCTCTTCTGAGTGTTGAGTGATTGAAATAAAAACGATGGCAGTTAAACAAAATGTAGCATGTAAAATCTTTCCACGCTTTTTTGACAGTTTTGATTTTAAATCTTCAGTCGAATCTTAAATACCACACAAACCTTTTATGGAAGGCTTGAAGTGCCTAAATACCTGCATAAACGTGATCAACAGCTGAATGTCAAGAGGCATTCAGCTTTTGGTTCCTGTCAGAAAATAGAATTGCCGTCTACAGATATTCATACTCTCCCGGCTTTACAGGACGTTTTTCTACGAACAACTTTTCCCCAATTCCGGTTATCAACATTAACAAAAGAAAGAAGCGTCCAGAGAGCACATACCTGTGCTAGCACTATTGTCACTAAAAACTGAATCAAAATCAAATAATAGTTACAATGCAAGGGAGGTCACTTTAAAATCCCTGGATCCGCCCTAAGATTTAGTCAATCCTCTCTTAGCTTATGGTCTACCGTTCAAAAAAAATGTCGTAGGAATCAATTGAGGACTTTTTTGAGATATTGTTTGGAATAATTACCGGATCCGCTCCTAAATGTAATCACTCCTTTTGTGGCCAATTTTCAACCAATTCACAAAATGTAATTGAAATTTATTGTGGACTCTCACATCTCCCTTTATTTGGATCAATGTAATGTGCATGGGTCACAAAAGGAACGGGCTAACAGTAGAATAGCTCATATAAGGATCACTTCAATAGATTTTGTTCTGGTTTCCTTATAAAAATATATATGCATATGTAATTAAACACACGCATGCACACACACACACAAATATATATAGTATAAAGTATATAGAATTGGCTCCATAAAGGAGAGCGGACAGTATTACAGCTTTGTAGACCTTATTCTAACGTCTTTCGTCGGATTTTTATTGGTGAACACATGTTCGTGTAATCTATCAAGGGCATGGTTTTCGTCTGCCAGTTTCTGCTTTTTTGGCGTCAGGGGATATGACACATCTCAGATCAGTAATGTTATAGACAACGTCCAGCTTTGTCGGGCTGACAGACACGGGACGTACTGGCTCCCCTTACGCATCCTCTAAGGCTTCCAACAGCACTACCCTTGCACCATTCTAAAAAAAAATACACAACATAAATTTGAATACTGATTTTCAAGGCAGATAGTCCTGCTAAGAAGATGATATTGGATCAATCTTGCTACGCATTATCTCGCCTCATTCCGTGCCAAACCATCTTTGAATGGCATTCATATCTCGTCTGTTAGTGTGACGAATTCTAAATACTCCACAATTCCGGCCTTGTGCAAGACTAACCTAAGGGAACATATATCCAGTCTTAGAAGAAGCTGACGTGAGCCAGACTAATGTACGCTTAGTATATATCTAAATGAAAATCGTTAACACTCTGAGCAGGGTTCGAACACAGTTTATGTGAATAACAAATGTTTCTGTGCAGCAGTCGTGTAACTCACTCCACTGGTAGGGACATAGTTGAAAAAAAAATTCTGATTAGTCAAGAAACTTTTCTTGTTGGTTATAAAAAACGTTTTCGATTCTTCCGGGCAGCATGCGATTTTGTAACTGGAGACGGATAGCAAGACCCTACAGTCATGGCACTGACATATACTATTGATAACCAGAGCGGCGTTTCTGCTCCCAGGACAGCAATGAATGTAACAGACATCGCCACAATTGTGGTCTCGAAACCTGAAGAATTGGACAATAGATTGCCAACCTATGCGCTTTTTATCATAGTGATTTTGATGGGTGTATTTGTTAATTCTTTGATTCTAGTAATCTGTTTTTTCTACTGGAAGCGAAAAGACTCCAGGAATTCGGTTGAACCATTACCGGTTCCAGATCTTGCGGACACAATGCTTTAAAGACTCTTGAAATCCTTCCTAAATAACTATCTATGTAACACGAAATAACTCCCCCCCCCCCCAACATTGGCTGATTTTACTTTTTAAATACGTGTTTATAAAGTTTTAACTTAATTTGAATCAAATGCCTTTCGCATCAAAATGTTTACGATAAGTTGCTTAGATAGATTATTACGGTCTCCAATTTTCTTTGCATACATAAACTACAATAACCTTACACTTCTCCAGACCTTTTGATTGCACAGTCTTATGCAAAACCAGGTAATCTTCTCTATTCTAGGACTACGAATAATACCTTAACTTCTCGCCGGAAGTGCTACTTTATACCTAGTGTCACCTGGAGTTCAATGAAATCAATCTCCGTGTATATACTTCCAAGCTAACTTCGGATGATGGTTGACAGATTCTATCTTCCAGTTGCAATCCACTGACACTGAAGCAAGACAGGCACCGATATAATCGGCGCTGAAACCTTGTTACAACACTCATCATTTGATACCAAAACCGTCCGATCTCTGGAAAAAGACCAAAATATGAGTTTCTGTAAAGAAACTCATGCGATATCCGAAACTAGTTGATTTGATTATAAATGACACTGAACTTCGGTACTTGATTACAAAACAGAAGTACAGTTGATCAATTGTTAAAAAAATACTCCTGTTTATGATGACAACTCTACAGAGCAAGTGCATTCACAATATGGAATGATACAAATTGACTGTAATTGAAGGGAAATGGCATCAATGGAATATTAATGTTCTAACTGCCATATCGCTTATATCTTTGACAAAAATGAGTTCGATGGCCTTACACATCTTTTTTCATTATACATCAAAAGGACTCTTAGTTCGTTGCAGAATCAATTGCCAGTTTCTCTCCAGCACCCCTGGGCTACGTTCAACTCCAACTGAAAGCTACAATTTTTAAGCTGATCTTTTTGTTTTTTACCCAGATTACAGTCTCTCCGTCTTGCTTTTCAGACCGAGGTAACACAATTTACCATAGGGGTAGCGTTTACCAGCCAACTTTGCATTAACTCTATTTGTGACTACATGTGTGCGGACTATTTAGATGCCCCTCCCCTCAACTGACACTATTTTATATAGATGACATTATGAACATTGAGTGTAAACCTGTTTTGGGTGGTTTGATTAATTCAATTTATGCTGATTTCTTGTTTGAAAAGAAAAAGGCTGATATTCCAACTCGTAGGAATGGTTGTAATTACTTCATGACGATGTTGCAATATAAGCTCCCACCTACCCGGTGGGTGAGAATTTCTCAGAATAATAAAAAAAAATCTCATTGAAATTTAGATTCTATTATAGATGACAAAGGAAATATGAAATTGTACTGTAAAACACTACAATTAATGATCATAAAATTTTTTTTTTTCTTTTTTTTCAAAATATTTGGAACCACAAGGTTTGAGCTCTTTTTTTTTTGGGGGGGGGGTATTTCCTTAATCTGATTCTTCATTGATCAGGCCGCTAGTTACGTTTCCTTGGTAGCTTGTACTTTTTCTTTCTCTTGTACCTGATATCAATGTCAGTCAATACTTTATCGTGATACTGTAAATTGTTACAAACATCAAGATTCATCTTTCACTGGTTGAATTTCTCTCCTTTTTAGGGGTCGAAATCTGATTTTCTTTCTTTTATAGCGAAAATAAACCTGAGTGGGTACAGAAATGCTACCTTCTTTTAGGGGTCAAAATCAAGGGTAAATCTTTTTCTTTTAGTGGTTCAAGAGTTATTAAATTTTTTTAATGAAATCTGAAATTATTCGATTTTCTGCATCTTCATATTTGAAGATATTTTCGCTGGGTACTTTTTGGTAACCATGCTAGTCAGTCAGTGGTTCGTCACATTGTTGGCTAGGTCTAGAAAGCTTTCAGTCCGTAACCTCATGAATGAATCGGAAATATAGAATCATAAATCCAGAATATTTTTTCAACAATAGTGTAATGGAATAGGTTACTGGTTATGTAGTGCTATCGACAATTGAGTTTAAGAATCGCTTATTACATCAGCAATAAAACGTTTAATGACAGCTATTGTGTATATATATATGCTTAATCAATGTGCTTTTATATACAAATCGAATATTTCTTTTTTTTTTATCAACCAACACAGTGTTATGCTTTCTCTTCAGCAACATTGTTAAAATCTTGGGTGCTACCAACCTGTTGGTAAAATTCGAATTTAAAAACTATCAGAATTTGGGCTGGTATATTTGTATGTTAATCTACTTCGCACGATTTCAACACAGATTTTTAAAAAAAATGACAAATGTTCCCGTGTAGCTACTACCTAACTTTAGTAGTAAAAACACAGTTGAAGATATTTTCTGATTAGTCAGAGACTTTTATTTGTCGGTTATAAAATACGGCGTTCTTGTCAGTTGATTGACAACGGACAATTGAAGCCACAGAAGCCATTGATAACCAGCACTTCACTTTTGCTACCATCATGAATGTAACTGGCATAAACACAACTATAACTACAATCAGAAGGCCTGTGTACTCCAGTACAGAAACCATCCATTTGAAAATCTCATTCTTTGTGCTTCTTGGCATAGCGATTATTTTGTTATCGCTTGGGATTTACTTCAGGTTCTTCTACACACCTCGACATGCGGAATCAAATTGAATGGAAACGGCCCGATCTGAATAGAAAAAAAAACTCTTCCGGCTCACGCTAAGTTATCAATAGACCATCAAATGTGTACTTACCTCCTTTTAATATATTGTTGCATGGTCCTCGAGCCATTCTTGTTTCGTTTATACCTGACAGCCTTTCGAAAGTAAATTTACCTCCATTCTGTTTTGTTCAGCAATTTGAGTTAACAGATCTATCATAACAAAACAATCTGATAGAGGGGTAATTTAGAAATACTCTAATTTTATCATTTAAGCCGAAAAGATATTGTATGATGATATCCAGGGTCCACTAACCTCTTTCGTTCAGTTTACCCCTGGCAGCTTTTCGAAGATAAATTCACCCCCGCCGTTTTGAGTTTAAGCTAACATAATAAAATCGACTAAGGGGGAATTTAAAATACTGTTAACATTATTATTTCAGTTCGAGTAACAATGGCACATTTGATTTATGAACAGATGCACTTTCTTTTTGGCATTTGACTCCCAATTCTGGAATTTTTGGTGTAGTTGTTGAAAGAGAAAATGTCCTGTAATATATGGGAACTAATAGATTTCGGTGCTTCGTTTTGATGGTCACCCTGCGTTACACGGATAAATAGTTGCAAATGGCACAATAATTTGAAAAAAAACTTGCTTAGTCAACAATGGAAATTCTACGGGAAATCAACTCCAAAACTTGGAGAATTCTCTATTTTAAGAGTTGAATTTTTTCACGAGCAGTTGAAGATTTAAGATCGACCAATTCATCTCTATAAAAGTTGTCACCATTAACGTTTTTAAATATGGTCACAAATATTGGGTTATCCAAAATGTTACATTATCAAATACCGTACTATGAAAATAATCATCGAAGTTGTTGCGTTGTTCGTTTTTTTTTTTCCAAGCAACTAGGTGCCGATACATTTCAATATCGTGTTAAAGAATATTGCTATCTCTTTCGTCAAATTTTAGGGAGAATCAGGCACTATCAACCCTCCCACTCCACTAATCCAATTTTGTCCGAAAGCCCCACAATTCATCCCATGCATCAATAACGGCAACAACTCTCTCTTGCATTTTAACATTAAGCCAATTTGAATGAAAAACATACCTGTCAAGTAAGCTAATGCTCCAATAAATCTCCTATCGCGAAAGTGTTCACTCAAAAGGAATTTCCTCTCAAGAAGAAAAAAAACATTTCAAATTCTTTTTCCAAAAACAAGACAAAACGATTCCTTTCGAAATCCATCTCACTAAAATATGGCTGAACACTTTAAAAAGTTGATGATTAAGAGCTTGTGCTCCGATAGAATTCTGATTCAGTTCCATACTTTAGAAATTATCTTCAAATAATCTGGAATGATTTCGCCTGCTAGAGCATGTCTACAAAATACACAGTGGAAACAAGCAATGAGTGATGCTTCTAACTTCGTATTTTAAACCTAGACCTGGCATAGATCAAGACAGGAACCTCATATTTGCATAGCAAACTTACATCATTATTGATTTAGTCTAGAATGTCAATCGCCTTTGTAGTCTCTTCCGAATCTTCGCAGATCAGAAACTCTTCCTTTAGATGACCTGCATACACAACAACAAAAGACTGGCAATTGTGCACTGTTTAAGTCGTCATTCCCCTCCTCCAACTGGTGAATAATTCTTGCCAGACTAACCTGAACTTCGTCCATGAACTGACTTAGAATGTCCTGCGGCACACTACCAATACGAAGGCGTTTTACTTTATTCGATAATGGCATTTTCATACTTCATTCTCACAGACAAATTTAATAATATCCATAGCGAACGTTTTTACAAGTGTTCACTCCGATTGTATGAGGCTCCTGTTCTTTGCCCATTTTCAGAGCGACCCGATTAGATACTTTCAAAAGTTTTTTGGCACGAATCCTGCTGTAGGCAACGTTTGAGCTGCGCAAAATCGAACACATTCGGCCAGCAGAGATTTTCGATCATCATCTACGTGCGTTGGATTTCTAGGAATAAAGTGACCTTTCAGAATTGTTTTCAGAGACCCAATATCATGCACTTTTGGGGAAAATACATTTTGGTTTTGGAACAATCTGCGAAAGCCAACGTATAACTCAAGATTAGTTGTCTCGTTCGACATAATGAATTGAACCAATAATCTGAGAAGAAGCGGATGAGTTTCAAAATTGTTTTAATAAACCGATAAAAAATCTAACTTTTGGGAGCTGAACAAAAATAAAATCAGGGGCTACCTTTGTTCTGTGCAAATCTCCACTCGGGCGGCAGGATGTTGTTTTTTTTTTTTCTTTTGAAAAAATTGAACATGCGTTGCCAACATGTGTAGACCCCATTAGATCAGGAGTCCTTTCTAGGGAGAGAGACACTTGTAAAAGACCGGAAGATACGACAGATCTCTAGACAACTCCTCCTCTAGGAGGTGTTTGAACCAACTGCCAGAGATAGGGGAATTATTGTAACTGCTCGGCTGCTGGGCTAAAATACAAGGTAACAATTAAGGTTAGCTCTACGATTACACGTCTGCTTGCAAATAGAAGAAAGAGTAAATGAATATTTCTAATCAAGACTAGACAGCACATAAGCTTGCCGTAGACGAATACAGAGAATGACTGACTGATATTTCTTATCACTGTAGTATACTAAAATGCAGGAAACTTGGGGTAGGTAGGTTATTAAAGAGCATTAGTTGACTAAATATACTAGATGGATATAATTTCATCTGGATAACTTGTTCTATATTTCGTTTTTCCTTGAGTCTATCTCCTCTGAATTGGATAATTACATAGGCAATACATTAATTAAAAAGTATTGACGAACTCGCAAACTGAAAAGCATGCAACGCGCACATGAGAGGAAGAAATCAAGCGAAGAATCGCCCAAGGATTGCAAGCCTTAGGCATAGCAAACTCAACCTTAAAAAATAAGTCAATCCCAAAAATCCTGAGAAGAAGAATATACAACCAATGCATCCTCCCAATTATCACTTTTGGGTCTGAAACATGGAACCTTACCAAGAGACAGGCCTGCAAACTGAGAAGCATGCAACACGTACATGAGAGAATCATGCTCAACCTCACATGGACAGATCAGAAGACAGTACTGCACATATGGAAGAAAACGGTAGTCAGAGACATCATAAAATCTATTAGAAAACTTAAATGGCAATGGGCAGGCCATGTAGCAAGAATGACAGACAACTGATGGACATCACGACTCACAACATGGACGATCAGAGATCACATGCAAAACCGAGGCCGACAGAATACAAGACGAAGAGATCACAAATTTAGAAAATACTGGCTTTGCGACGCCAATGATAGAGAAGTGTAGCGAATCCTGGGGGAAGGTCTATGTCCAAAAACGGACGATAAAAGACTGATGATGATGATGATGATGATGATGAATTACAGATCATTATGTAGTATTTTTCACAGAATGGGCCTACTCGAAACTTTTTCCTCAACTACAGATATTTTTTGAATTGTGATCTCCCCAAAATGTTTAAATCAATCTGTAAATTTACCTTCGGTTGGAAAGCCCAGATTATGTCTATGTCTATCTATGTATGCATGTTTGTTTGTATTCTTAGGGTCAAGAACCACACGTCATAGTGGAAAAGCGAATGCATATTCAATATCATGGCAGATCTCAATTTACTGACAGCACACCTTTTATGGTCGAACTTTCCTCAAAAGATTCTATTGGGTCTGCGTTCGCACTCTGAAAGACGTCCGTCGGAAATGTTTTTTTTGCTCTTACTTTTCTCATTAGTGATTTTCTCAAAACTATGAGAGTTCCTCTCGTAAAACTATACATTGAATCAATATCCTCTTGTATCACTTAAAACTAGACAAACATGAGAAAGGGGGCAATTTTTTTAATCACTTCTTCCGAACTTATCTAAAGATTCATTTATCAATTCAAAATCAAATTTGCTCTATATGTGAGGAGTTAGAAGCATAAAAATGTGATCGGTTGATCAAGTTCAAACTGCGGCAGAAAAGATTATTTTCTTTTTTTCTTTCAAATCTTTATGCCTCCAAATAATTTGACCTTCACACCTGCTGGAAATTGAGAATTTCACTTCCAGGTTTAAGAAGAGGTTTTTATCTATAATGTAGATATAACACTTAACTGGACACTTCTTTTCCATTTATCATTGGAAACCGTGGATGTAGATTTATTTCCCCGTGCTTTTGTAATCTTTTCTTTGCTGCAAAGTAGGAGAATTAGTTCATAGTAATCTCATAAGTCGAGAACTACACATCAATGGAAAAAGGCAATGATTCGGAATTAACAGGCCTCACCTGAAACGAAGGTTTTTGGATAGAATTTCGCAAAAAAAAAATAAAATCGATTTATGTGGTCTGCGTCCGCGCTCAAACTTTATTGCAAAAATAAAATAGTGTTTAGAAACGAGGTAAATACTATTGACCAACTGGATTCAAAATCTGATAGGGAAATATTTTTCTTTTCAATGTTTTCTGCTTTCAAACAATCAGACCTTCAAACCTTCTCAAAACTTGTCAGTGCTGAGAAACGAGATATAAGAGGGTTTTCTATTTGAAATATAGTTATAATACTAAAGTATATCTTTACCTTCCACTTGCAATCGATAATCGCAGACGCTTATGCCAGATTGGTAGTCTTTTGTTAAGAATCTTACCTTACCATGACAGTAAAACCTGTTTTTCTTGTAGCAAAAGCCCTAACCTTTCCTTTCACTGTAACCCAAAGCCAAACGCAACGATAGAAAATAATCTGCTTCGATATGCAAACCACTAATACGAAAAGTAAGTATATGAATTGTAATTTTTTGCGAAAAATTTTCTTTTTCCTAAAAGTTTTAGGTTGGGGTACACAACTCAGAACATTATTACGGCTCATCTTTCATATCTTATTCGAAGAAGCAGTTGTATATAGATCATGGAATCATGGGTCTGCCTGGGAGTTTGTGCTGTTTGATTCCATCAATTCTTCTAGAAATATCATTTATTTTCCACCGTTGTTGAATCACAAGATCTCTCTGTTGCAGGCGTTGCAGCGCTAATATCTCTTGAACCTGCCTGAAAACGTCATGCCATTTTACTTTATGCCTGCCATAATTTCGCGTATGAAATGGGGATCAACGTTGCAAGTCGAGAAATCCGGTGGTTGCCTGACATTTTTTTTTATCATTGCTACTTACCATTCGTTTTTCAATGGATTCTCTGTCTTTTTTTCCTTCAAAATACTGAACTGTCTTTTGATCTCATCATGTGTTGTTAAGCACGATCTTCTGTTGTGCTTGATGCATGTTTTCAGACTCGCTCCAAAGGCTGATACGAGATGCAATCAAAAAATAAATAAAATAAATAAAGCATGTCATAAGAATAGATGCGATAAGCCATGAGGCTTCGTATAACAACACTAAGTTTTTTGTACAATCCTTTTTGGAACTTATGAACCAACCCTAAGCGTTGATGATTTTGACTTCAATCTTTGTAGTGGAGAATTTTTTCTGTACCAGACAAAAGTGGATTTTAAAGTCTTAATCGTCAACATTTTAACAGAAATGTATATGAATGACTTTCATATTCCATGCGTACACAGAACACAAGGACATCCTATCGTTCATGTTTTATTCGGAGAAGCAGTTGCACTTAGATAATGGAATCGTTAGCACAATAAGTATAGTTTCTATAATTAGAGAATAGAACCACTGAAATAATGAAGTCCTAACGGTCTCGCATCTCAACCCTAGACCAAAGTGAGAACGAACCCGACTACATGACGTGCTAGTATGACTTTCAGTAAGACTCTGCTAAGGATACAATCATATCGCCTAGTGCATAGTGGAGTCGCCGATTTCTCAGCAGGACACGAAATTCAAGTTCTAATCTCGTTGGAGGCTACTTCTCGGCTCTACTTCACGCTACGCTACCTTCAATGGTCGGCAGGAATGAAAAAAATTAAAAGCTTTCACATTTAATTCATAGTGGACAAAATTTTTTTCTTAATGAATATATAAGCAGATCAACCACGAATGTCCATTATAACATATCGGCCAAAACCTTTTTCTTTTTTTGATGAGAAATTTTAATTCATTAATGATTTTTTGTGATCAATTTTACCTTGTATCGGGTTTTGCAGACAAATAGAATACACAAACGCTGGATATGGAGAGATTGAAGACCACAAATATAAATCGTTCATTGGGGTATTTTAATTGTAAATATTCATCACTTTTATCCCCCCCCCAAAAAAAAAATTGTAAATGAGTTTAGATAGTTTCATCATGGAGAGGGTCTGGTATTATGATGGACATAGTGTGGAAGAAATTCGGAAGAGTGTGTTGGTTTGGTGAATGGAATAATGTAGTAAGATTGGGTCAGCGAATGAGACTAGCTAAGATAAGAGTAAGAGAGAGAGGACCAGTCCCAATACCCAATCCCCCTTTTTGCGACCTTGTGTCAAATTTTTGAAAATAAATAACGAGATTGAAGACCACAACCACTTTTTGTCGTGGCTTTTTAGTTTCCTTTCCTGAGGGCCAGTCATAATTGGCCAAACTATATTATTAATGGATTTTGCAACGTTTATTTCAACGATAAGTTATTCCATTACCTGGACTTTTTTATAAGCCAAAGTGACATGAATTATTTTTTTCCTTTTGGAAAGTCTTATTCTTAAGATATAAATACATCCGCACCTGTCTGTGATTATTTCGTCTATATGATTGCGTAGGTGTAAAAACCCCTATTTTTTTCATCCAGCTGAATTGAAAATCGAATCTGTAAAACCCTGCCCAGAGATGACTATAGAGGAATAGGAAAATCTGCCACTCAAATCTTGTCTCAGGTATGAAAAGGTTTGATCAGACTTGATATAGTAGTTGAACGGTAAATGAGATTCTTCGTGTTGGGTTATTAAATACTTTTTTTCATTCCATACAGTCTATATCAACGAATTAAAAAGATTTTACTCATGAACAAGCTTAACTATACTTCGTTTGATAAGTTTATTTCATTTTAGAACATATTCAATATTTGATACCAAAGTCAATGGTTTAGCTGTCTGTAATAAGTACGAATTCTTTGGATATAATTGTTCTTACTGGTGGGTTGACCGATACAAATTGGTAGTACCACCTGGGTATACAAGGCGGTCACGTTAAAGCCCGGGTTTCTATGGCTAATTTTCAGGTGGAAGAATAGCAAATCAGTCTTCTCAAACTAAAATTAATTTTTAATGTGGAATCAGTTTATCATCCAACTATAGTGAGCTAATAGATTGAAGTAATTGTATATTACTGTAATGTATTCAGCAACGTGGCTTGACCAAAGAGAAATATATCTAAGCAGGGTTCTATATTCACTTTGCACTCATGCTTTGAGGAAAGACATGAACCCAACTATCCCTATTAGCCATGGATTATTATCTACTGCAAGCCCCATGTAACCAAGTACAACTTGGCAGAATCTATATCCTCTTCAAGCATTATGTAACCGGATTGCTCCAAGAAAGACCCATCATAGTATCTCTACTAGGTCAAGAGAGAATTCAATGACAAGCAGAATAAAAATTTATATTGGATACAATCTCAGAAGTATAGCCACTTCGATTTGTTTTCTAGTGCCGATTTAATAAATAAGAGGTTGAACAAGTGGCGGCTCAACTCAGAATAAAATGAAGATCGTTTAAAGTTATCAGCGGTGTTGACGAACTTGCCAAGAAAGATGGAGCAGTTTCAAATGCTTTGAAAAAGTGTGATCGTATTGAAAAGAAAATAAGATTGATTAAGAGAACAATTTTGAGAAACTCCATTGCAAACTTCCTTTTGATGGTTCAACATTGGATTAATACAGTTGATCACCAACTGTCACGGTACTATATATATATCCTTTGTAATATAAAGATCAAGCAATGGCATGAAAAAAGATGCAAATTGAGAGACGATCAACGGTTATCAAGTTGACAATAAAAGGCTTGAACACATTATTTTATAGTTGAGAATCTTCATTTTCTGGAGTTTCTGATGATCCTCTGGGACTCCTTGAATCCTTAGCTCGCGTTTGAGAATGGTGACTGAATGCTATCATCAAGCTTAGTGAGGCTAAAAAAATTATCAGGCTAAAAAATACAATGAACGGTATTTTATAGCTAGGAACTTTGCTGAAATGGACCGTGCGTCCCCTCGTCGTAGGGATAGTCGTTCTGGAGTCTATTATATTGTTCGTAGTCGTGGGAGCAGACGAGAAGTAAAGCTTATTGGTAGGTTCTACACGCTCCATTTGAAATATGCTTTGCAACCTTCAGAGTGGAAAGAGGATATTGTTTTTGCTCAACTGGATCTGTATCACTGGGATTTTATCAGTCAGTTACACTGAAAGGATTGTAATTCAAATTAAGCCATGAACATTAACAGGAACAGCTCAGCTGCAGGGTTTTAAACGTAATACGTAAATTTGATTATACTTGTCGGCACAAAATGGGCTGAACAATTTGTTTTCTCTGCAAACAATGGGGCCTTCCAGTCGGGTCATTTTTTTTCTGCTTGTTTTTATGTTTATCTGTCTGTATCCTTCTAGTAGAAGGGTCCATTGTTTATGGAGTAAACAAAGTATTCAGCTTATTTTATGTCACCTTATACATCGATGGAAATATCCGTCATTCGCCGCCGAGCTTGAGAACTGTAATCTGTAGTTAATGGGTTAAAAAAAAATTACTGGATATTTACCAAGTTTACTTGAGTCTGGCTAAAGGCCAATTATGGTTGGAAAATGTATTGTTGGAAGAACTTATATGCTTCTTTGAAAAGTGACATTCCCTATCCGGCCATTGGTCATGAAGATGAATATGTAATCATCTCAGGCATGAAACCAGCTCTTTCACTCAATATTGCTAATATGGCACAAATCCGCAGTATAGGGGCACCTAGTTAGCATTGAAATTATGAAAGCTAATTTGTTAAGCAACAATTCTTTATACGGATATTCATCAAGCTTAGCTCAATCCGTCATAAGACCAACTATGGAAGTTTGAAGATTGTTCCGTAACAACCATAAAATTAGGATATCCGTCTGTATCCTTTTAAAAATCAGCATTTGAGATCCTGACTTTTACTTTGATATGGATACCAACCACTCTCAATGACAGAAAAAAGTACAATTATCAACGATAACTCGTGAGGGGGGGGATACCGTGCAGGAAATAATAGATAGAAGTAATAGTGGGTTTTGACCACGCAGCATTCAGCCTTGTTGTATTTATATTCATATGGTAGAAGAAAGATGTATCTAAAATGTATCTATCTTCAAAATCAGGCTTATTAAAACCATTAAACTTTGACACCATCCAAACATGTTTTAGTCACGAGATATTTTTTTCTACGGCCGTGGTGGGTTAAGTTTACAATGGTACCTGAATTATGTACTTAACGTCGGCCATTTTTATGGAAGTACGTGCAGAAGTTCGTCTTACATGACATGCTAAAAATGGCGTGGGCAAAAGTGTGGTTTACATGGTCAAAAGACAAAGAAATGAGAGAATTCAGAGAAAATAAAATTGGATCAAGGGGAAGATACTTCATATCAACTGCACTTCTATCTTTACTTCCGTAAAAATGGCCGAAATACAGTCCACAGTTTAGCATTATTTTATTTACATTATAGCAGGGGAAAATTGCTCAGCCAACAGTCAGATTCTTTCCCCACTTCTGTGTGTCTCAGGCGCTTTTGGTCAACTTTTTGGGGCTACAACTAAGGATATTTAGATAAGGTTGCCACTAAGCACCATTTGAAAACGATGTGGGGGTCTGTAGGTCATTTCGGACCAACAATTGTCAAATTTTCTGCTGGTATCTTTTAGATCATTTTAGACGAAATATTTTTTTTACACAATCTTAGATAAATTTGGATCATTTCTCAGATAGTTCTGATACATTTATAGTATACAATGATTCATTTATGTGGAGTACGGATATCCTTACTTGCTTTATTGCTAGATTTTTTTAAATGTCTTTATTAACAATTTTTTGCTATTTGTGCTAGCAGTCAAAAGGTGAATCAACTCCGAGTATTGTTGTGTTAAAAGATGCTGTTAAACTAGTAAAAAGAGAATACAGTAAAGAACGTTTATTATAAAAAGATTTACCAACTCATGACGAAAACTACTAACTCCCCGAATCGGTATCATGCATCATATCTTTTGTAAATTTTACCAATTAAGTAAAGTAGTGATACAATTGCAATTTTACCATCAGGTTTGAATGCAGCTTCTAAGCGTTTTGCTAAAGACAATATGTAGTATCTACTCTTATTAGTTTGATATTTGATATGCTTTATACGTGCTAAAATCACAGTAATTGTATCAAAAAATTCTGACTAAGAGTCGTTTAATTTACTTTAAGCTTAAAGACGCTAATCACACTCAAATATATGATAATCCATTGATACATTTCAAACCTGACAACACACAAACATTATGAATACGGTTAGGACCAGTGTACGCTCGTAGAGCCGATCAGTTTAATATCAGAATTCCCACGATAAGGATGTATCAGATTTCAAACTGATATAAACATATACTACACTTTGTTCTAAGCCAAGAGCAGAAATTGCGCTTTCCTCTTAGTCAAAAGGCAGAGAAGCCACATTCCTAACTGGACCACAGAATCCTAATTATACCTAGAGTAGTTTCATGATGATTTACAAAAGTTAGTTGGTCACGATCTACATTTTTTTTCTTGTTATTGTAACAATATAAATATTTGCCAAAAGTGACCAAATTTCCTTTCTTATAGTCATGTTCCCGTGGTTGAATAAAACAAGCATTTTGTAACTATGGATTTTTGCAGTCTTGCTGAAATACGGACAATCAGTGATACATAGTTATGTTGACGATGCACGCTTGCTTCTGTGGGAATTCTCGTTTAACTTTGTTGAAAAGATAAGAACATTTTTACAATAATTGAGATGCTTATCAGAATTTGGTCGGCAAAGTCTTTTGAAATGCAGTTCAAGAAAAAGGAAACACGATTTCAAATCATGTGACCCTGAGCAAATTGGTTTTAGGCGCGACACATCTTATCAATAATCACCTTTCTAACGAGTTTCAAGTAAATCTGACCCAAAACAGGCGAGAAAATAGAACTCAAAACAAAGTTTAAACACCATTATTACCTGATCACGTGAACCTGAAAATAGATCTTTGTAAGTAAAAAGCATCTTATCAAGGGACACCGCTCTACCAAGTTTCCAGTAAATCTGACTTAAATCAAGTGAAATAATATGAGAAAAGACCTATCAACGGACGGGTGGAGAGCCTCTTATAGAGAGGCGAGGACGCTCCTAAAAACTATAGCGAGAAGAGATTCTACAAAAGATTGCAAAGTGGTCCATCCCTGGAACTGTGGTGGTGAAAGTACAATCGTGACGATTGGTTTGTGGGACTGGTTAAATCAAAATGGGAAACCAACCAAGGATTTAAGCAGTATTCAATCATTTTCGTTCATGAATAAATATCGGGTGAGTTTATCGGTTGAAAAGATTTTTTTCAAAAACATTGATTAGGTTTTAATTTATAGTTTTGATGTATATATTTCAAAATTACGTTTAGCTTAATAACTTTTTTTAAGAGATAGAAATTACTCAATTACTGATTATTGACCAGTCGATTATTATCCCTAAATCTTGGTACTCTCCTGGCAGTAGAGAAATGGTTTATGATATAATCACTGGGCTTCAAAAAATCTTTTCCATGGGTACTTTCTTCATCCTCATTTCTTGAGCCAGTCAACTGATACTCATGAAAAATTGTCCCGTGTTTAAGATTTCAAAAAATCATACGTTTATATTATATATATATATATATATATATATATATATATATATATATATATATACATATATATATAATATGCTCTTTTTTCACTTGATCAGTATTATCCATTGGTATGCAAATAAGTTAATTAACATAAACGAATTAAAGAATGGAAAAAATGTCCCAGCTTTGTTTGGGTACCATTTTTTTAACCAACATGGATAGGGCTATGGTGGAATTAAAGCTTACATGTCTATATTGTTGATAGTGCGCAGTTTTTATGGACACAGCTAAATTACAAAAAGTTTAACTAATTCTTTCATAGGAACATTTTTTTTACTTTCATTCAGTAGACCTTTCCTTACAATCTGGTAACCGTGAAAGTATGTATGCACGTTGTGTGTGTGTGTGTGTGTGTGTGTTTGCATGGTAGGACTTACTGCCCCTGGCCTATCAGGCTTTGGGGAGGAACAAACGAAGAATTTCCCCAATTCTTTCCCGTTTATGATTTCATTATAAATAAAGTTTGATATCAAAGTGAATAACCCATTAGCAGTTGATCAATGGAAAAATGAATATTTTGCTTTCAAGTTATTCTTAGGGGAAGCTCATGCTCATTAAGAACACGAAAACGTCAGAAGTTCTGTTCATATCTTTAGTCGATCTCACCAGTTTCAAAAGGTTGGATTTCTAATGAAGAACTAAACAGGATATTTCTACTTTCTATGCACGCGTCAATGTGAGGCGAAATAAAGCAAGAAGGGAGGTGGTATATTTCTTTTCTCACTTGAATCTACAAAGTAGTTGCTTGGTGTTATTCTTCATAACAATATAAAGACCAATATGAGGGATCAAGCAGATCAACTCCCAATCAAATAAACATTAATTAAAATACGGAGTGAATTGAGTTGATTATGTAAGATCTGATAAAAATGTGCAACAGAATTCTAATTTTCGTTCTTACGTAATGTGTGAATATTGTTTTTTTTAACTTATAAGTGGCAAATACCAAAGATGGCTATCATTCCCGTCAAACTTTGCCTTTGTGACCAGGACCGTGATATCTGGAAATTTATCAATTTCCAATTGATATGCCTATTTTTACTCACTCATAAAAAGCAATCATAATTTTCTCAGAAAAAAAAAAAAAAAGAAAAGACAAATCTGTTATACAGAAGTAATTACCAAAATATAAGAAATCAGAATTCTTTTTGAATTTACAATCTTACAGTAATTCACTTTCATGAATCAAACCAAAAATACAATCATATTCGTGTCGTGTTTCTTGGTAGCGGCACTCAAAGTCTAGTATACCCCGGTGGGAGAGCTCATATTGCTCTTCCGAATAGGCTACTGTGTCCTATGACATTCTGTGAATGCATCAAGAAGAATCTCAGGAATATGAACAAAAGGGTAGTGCTTGCTGCTATTCATTATAATTTCATCCGACTCCTGCTAGTTTTCAGTCTTGAAATCAACCATGAAGCCCCCCTCCCTTCAAACCATTTTGGGAAAGTGGTACCAAGCTGTCTTCAACTTCAGAGGGAGCTTCTTGAAGACCCTTTCAGCAGTTGGAGACAAAAAAAAAAAAGAGCAATAGATCAATTTGATGTATACTTGGGTAAGCTTAGCTTGTCCCCAAACCAAGTACTGGAATCATAGTGGCGATCAAACCCAATAAGATTGTTTACCGAGGCAACAATTAAACCACAGTGAAGCATTTTGTGACGTTTGAGATATCATTTGTTAATGCTCCGGCACTTGGCTATCGTGACATTCGTGTCCCAAAGCAGAGATTCCACCTTCTTAGGAGCACTTTCTTTATAAAGCTTACGATAGGAATGTCGATGGTTGACAGGGCTTAGCAATCAGGAACGGAAACAGATCAGCACAGCTACTCTGGTGAGTAACAATGAAGAACAAAAGCAGATTAGATCCTGGAGAAACGTTCATAGATATAAAGCTTATAACTGTTGGGTCAGTTGCAAAAATAATAACTAGTTCTGTCACTTCTCCGTGTAGTAAAGAGGGGAAGAAAAAAGATTCTAGTCAAATGAGAATGAAGCACATTATCTTCACCCATTAACTACAGAAGGAACATCTCAGATTTAGTGCTCCAAATGCAGCAGTATCTTTATTCAATCAGGGTGGCATAAGATGAGCGAAACGGCTCCTTCTTTTTAAACATTGGATCATTTCACTTGAGGTAACGGACAGAAACAGAAATAAATTAGGAGAAGGGCGCCCATAACGAAGTAGGAGGACTGGAATTTCAGCCATGTTCTATGAACGTTTGAAGATACCGGCTGGTCATAACCTCTACCAGAGAAGTATTCGTTTTTGAAATATTCTCTCGGAACTGAAGATTGAAATAAAGAATTTTGTGGGATAAGGACAGTGTTGGCCCCCACCATCCCAACTTAGCTAGTCATATTTACTGACCGAAATGTTTATTTTCGTTGTTAAGAAATCATAAAAAGATACAGTCAAAAGTTTGGGCGTTCTGGGGGAGATTTTGGTCTTCGTTTTTCTAAAGTATCTAATAGCATAGTTCGACACATTCTTTTTCTGTTAGCATTTTGTAGCAGACTTTTGAGGACAAAAAAAAAAAAAAAAAAAAATTGTGTCGTGTCACTGTAGGAGACCGTTTGCTGAGTCATAGTGTATTCAAATTCTGCAATGAGTTGTGATGTCACTTTCATTCAGTGAAGTTAATCTTAGTGATTAAGTTTGAAAAATTTTCGTGTCCCCAAATACGAAATAATTGAAATTTGCATTAGTTCGAAGTCAATGGCTTAGTTTTTTCACATTTGTAAGATGATAGATATGAAATGGTACTATTTTGAAAAGACGAGTACAATAACCGGCTCGAGGTTACGCTTCTACAATATACGCATAACGGTACTGTCTGACGGTAATATTTGATGACTCGCGTTCTAACAGCAAGTTGTTTTTTTATCCTTGCAAAACTATAGCCGATTTGTTTGCAGTGATGGCACAAAGATTGCTTTTAAAATTAAAAAGATCTAAAATCAGTAAGCCCATAAAATGCAGTCTTGAGTAACATGGGGCATCACACTGAATGTACAAAAGTTTCTAATTAACATTCTTCCATCAAAATCATCCTGTTATAACGACAAATTATTCACAATGGCTCTCAATTTGCCGACTGTGCCGTAATAACATAAAAATGCTTTAGACGGATGTAAAAAGTTACTGCCATGTTTAAGAACGACAAAAGGCAGGTCTATTGTTTCTCGAAAAGAAAATGAAAAAAATTAAAACGGAGAGTTGTATAAAATCCAAATTGGTTGAACGCAAGGGGACTGGGCTAGCCGTCAAGCAGTGCACGGTTGTCCGATAACTACATCGCGTGGAGAAGCATCAATTTCGTCGAGTTCGACACTATTCTCAGGACTTGGACGTTCAGGACAGATGCAGTCGCATCTTTCAGTACGTGTGGCCAACAAAATGATTATTATGCATGTTATCGAAAACATTATGCATAGGATTATTACAGTGATGATCTCTCCCAGATCAGAGAATAGGGCTTCCTCAGTGTAAGTGGTAGTGGTAGTGGTAGTGCCGTTTACAGTAGCCATATCTCCAATGGGTGCTTGACTCGTCCAAACGTACCCCGCCCAAAGAATTTATAGAAAAAAAAAAAGCGTTCATGTATGGTTGACGAAAATCGGAACCTCAAAGAAATAGGGGTGTTAGGTCAGACCAATGTAATGCAGTGACAGGTTGGTGTTTTTTTTTTTTTACAATGTTGTTACCTGTATATTGATCAATCAATCGTCCATAGAGTGTATCACAGGGCCATTTCTCTCGTGCCTTTATCATAATCCACGGCCAGCTATTTAGGGCCCGTCGAAACTTCAGGGTCCCAATCAACTTTGCCGTTCTAGAACATCTTCCATATGATCTCTTTTACAGTTTCTTACGGCGCTTGACTCGCTTAATTTTGTTCTCTAGCCTATAACTGGGGAGGGATTCATGCCTTTCCCCTCGACATTGATGCCAAGTGAACCCAGGTGGAGTTTGTGCTCGGATAGTAGATTCCATTTTTCTTACCGGCCATTTGCATCTCCTTTTCTCTTTTGCGATGTGAAAAAAAGTTGTAGAAAAATTGATAGCCTTTGCAAACCTTTAAAAAAAAAATTTTCAGACAAGCCTTTTTCTCAGTCATTCTATCAATTGTGAGTGTGTGGGTGTCATATTGGGCCGATTTTATCTATCGGCCTGCTCTGAGGAATACCTCAACAACAATAGCGGATCATTCCCTCAGTTGTTGATTAAGAATTGACTCTGGATCGGTAAGAAGTTTTCGTCCGTGTTATTGATAGAATTGCCAGATTATGCTTGCTAGGATGATTTAGTGAAAACCCCAAACACAACTGTCAGTGAAAGATCGTATGTCCGTTGCAGCTGTTCGATTTGGGTATTTATTCTCCCACGCCCCTTCCCGCCAGCCTCATGGATATTCCGACTTTGTTCTTCAACGGGGATGAGATGAATCGGTAAAAATCATACAAAATCATAATTACAATCGGTATCTGTATTATATTAAGGAGTTGAAAGAATTTCTCTGAACCTTCTGTTAATGTGTCTTCGAATCATACTGACACGGACATAAGTCTTGACCCATAACCTGCGAAGATATCATACGTCAAGATTATGGACAATAATTGTTATAATCATACCTCGAAGGAATCTACATGCGTGTTTGAGGACCAGACATTAAAAGACATGCAAGGATATGAAATGTTCATAGGTAAAGCTGCCTTTATTGCTTATACTGGGAAGCTGCTCGCATCAGTTGCAGCTTAAGTAAAATCGTTTCCTAATACAACCAATCCCGAAAATTAGGGTAGTATTGATTGTTTTGAGTACTACTAAAACAAACAAGTTGATTACATGGCAATGCATTTCGGAGCAGTAACATATCTCTCTGATTTCCTCTAAAAAATCAGCATTTAAAATCCTGGCTTTTTCTAGGGTACAAGGCAATGCCATCGAAATGCCGATGCTGGTGTTCGACAAACTCTAAGTCGATTTTCTAATTGCACCTTTGGCACTTTTATACACTTTTCTATTATGTACGTAAGAAATCTTCGCTTAATTCATTTATTTCTTGTTCTTGAGATCTAGTATAATTGAAGTTTTCTCGAACGAAACGCCCGATGAGTTTTTTCTTTACGTGGTAAATCTAATTTGGATAAATATAAATAGACCTTGCAGTACACTGAACCAGACATTCAGCTGGATATTTGGCTGGAGGCTTGGCTCCTTGAGAGGGCTCCAACATTAAATGTGATTTCTCAGAAACGCATTGCGACCTACTACTGTAGGTTTTTTTTGGGGGGGGGGGGGTCCGAGCCCCCCCCTAGCTCTACCTCTCTATTGAATTACTGGTACACAACTCTGGAATAGATTGTTTTATTTTCAAATTGCTTTGCACAGGAATTATTTTTGTCTCATTCTCAATCATGTTTTCACAACTATTGATATCAGTTCTTTCAATCATTATCAACTTCTCTTTGGGATCATTTTGATAGAAGATTTGTAGTACGTTTTGATTTGTCACCGTACTATATCTACATTAACAAATATTAGCATGCTTGCAGACGAATTCAGCCTACTACTAATACCGGCCACATAGATGTTTTAGATTCTGATTACTTGGAGGAATTGAATAAGAATAATTCATTAAAGATTCTAGTCGAAGGGTATTATTCAAGGGGATCATGATGTTTATATTCGCAACAATTTATAGAGACCGAATCTTCAGTATCACTAATCGCAACAAAGTAACATTTTCCCCTTTTTAAAGTAAAAAGTTGCTGCAGAACAAAACGGAACTGCAGAAAATTAAATTCATAGACCCAAACTATTAACCACGTACTATATTTGCTATTTTTCTTCAGAGATTTTACCCAAATCAATGAAATTGTCTTGGAAAAATATATGGAGTGACCCTAATATTGGCATACTTTAGCAGGACTGGTATCGACACCCTATATATTTTCCGAATGAGAAAATGAATTCCTCGATTCTCCCTTTGAATAAAACACCCGACTAATAAGTTGAATAAATTTATCCTATTAATCGTTTCAAGTCCTCAAACTCCCCAAACCTTAGGGGTCCAGGATTAGTAGTAGACCGGGTTTCGCTCCCAGAACGGTATATCACTTATAGTACTGTATCAGGGCGTTTTTCGGTCACACTGGCATAAACTTAATTTGTGACAATATGTGCATTTGGAAAATTCCGCCTGACCTTTAATTTAGTAGATGAGAATATAAATTCATTGTAATATTTTCCTGGTTTATAAATTTTATGTTTTTAGTTATATATAATAAGCATTTTAAATTCCAGTCAAATATATATATTTTTTGATGATCATTATCGAAAGGTTTACATCCTCCAGCCATCCGGAGCTTGAATTGTAATATCGACATATGCCGATATTATGAAACTGACATGCCGGAATTACGATCACCCTAATGGAAGAGTACTGCAATATGTATCTTTCTGAATGTGGGATATACAGCACTGGAATAAGTATTACCATTCAAACTCTTTTACACTTAATGTTCATCTTCTAATGTATGAACCATGAATATGGGGGTGCTTCATATCTTCCCACAAATTGAGTTTACACTGGGGTGGCCGAAAAATGCCCCCCACCCCCTGCACGGTAAATTCCATTGGACGGGGTTAAATTTACAAAATTTTCTTTTACGCCCTCTCCGTTTGAACCTAAGTTCTGAACACACCACTACCCATTTCTTCAAATTCATGTTTTGGATTATTCATATGTTTTTTTTATCATCGGATGCTCTATTAATGGGTCCTTGGGGCAGAATGTGACTTCTAACAAAAGTTCAATTGCTTTTTTGCCACATTATCTACGCCACCACGATAAATAAATATACTCACAATACACCCCCTATTCTGTCTAAATGGGACATTCATGAAGAATAGGAGTAACTAACTGTGAGACTCTTGATGTATATTATTACATCTACAGTGGATGTGTACAAGAACGTTGCTGTTTCTTTCATCACTATGTTCGAAGAAAACGCATACCCCGTATACAAGGACAGTGATTATAAGAACGGCCTTTATGCCTTAATTTTCTTTTACACCCTTTTAACAGTCGTTTTGGTCACTTTGCTCTCCGTTGGTTGTTTCAAATGTATACGTTTCATTTGCATACGACTACGAAAATCCAATCGTTTTGTGACGAACTTCAATACCAGCTCTGACAACATAGAGGAAACCGACTTGAGCGATATCGAACTTCATACACCAGCACCCCCGCCTCCTCCTTCCCCTCCGCAACCCTCGCAATATTTCTCAAACTTCTGTCATTATGAAGTTATGCTCTCTTCAGAAGCCATTTTGTGCTATACTTAGAACTTTACAAGGACGCCTCTTCCTGTCATCGCGATGAATGTTCAAGCAATTCCCCCCTTTGATTCTACATGAATTGGTAACTAATAATTTCAAAAAGAGCAACATCACATTTACAATCAGTGTGCCCTTTTAGAACTTGACAGTTGAAAGATCAGAGTTCTTGGAAGCGCAAAGGATACATCAGAACTTTGTTCAAATCAGTTAGTCTTTTCATCTTTCTGAACCTGCTCTGAGGCTCAACCTGTTAACTGCAGAAAGGTACCAAGTGTAGATGGCCATTGTGAGATAAAAACCCTGATTCACAGAACTGAGTAGCCATCGATCACAATAAAGCAGACATTTTTGATGACGGAGATTCCCGCTAATGGAAAACACCAATTCTCTGAAACTTCTCGACTCGTTCTAATTCCAGTACCACTGTTCCTCGAGTTTTTCACGTAATTGTACTAAATAAAATTAGTCATGTTCCTGTCTCCGAATTTCTCTCGGTACACTCATATCGAATCTTATCTGCTTAATTTAAAAGCTGGAAGGCAAATACTTCTAAATATCCAATTAGCTCTGTATAGCTTGTAGAAAATTCAGAACTTCTATTATATTATTTTCCCTCCCTAGAAGTCTGAAAATGACTCTCACTGGGCAACGCTGTCGTCGTTTGTTATACCTCTAACTTATGGTGTTATTCAAACGCTAACAATTGGTGCAATACCCATACGTTTCTATATATGTCTATATGGCTTCCATTTTATGAAAACCTCATTTAAGTGAATCTTTTACTGAATAAGGAATATCACAATGACCGAAGCAAACTTCAAAATGTCTAACGTCTGACCCGCTGCTCATTTAGTCTTATATACTTCAAAATACTCATGAATTTATTGAAGATTTCTATTGGTTGATAAAACACTGTCTTCACTTTCCCTAAGTCAATGGAGATTGAAGCTTATGTTGTGCAAGACAAAGCAATGCGTATAATTTATTCTGTTCCATTCATCATCATTTTAATCCCCCCACCCTTTTAAGAAAATACACAAAGAGAGCTGATTGGAATTCAAATTAATCAAATTGCCTTATTCACGTTTACTCAACCTACTTCAGACAAAAACTACTTTAAATATCTTTATCTGATGATCTAGCTTGCTATCCAAACACCCTTCTTCATGTATGACTGTCGGAGTTGAGCCTCTGGTCATCGATCTAATTACTCGTATACTAGGAAAGAAAAATAACAAAGATTATTTATTTCATTTATTTTATTTTATTTTATATGTAAGTCTAACGAAACTTACATTGACGTACTCTGTTTTCGGGGCAAATTCATTTCAAGCCCCGACTTAGCGGGGAGTGGGTAGCATACAAAACTTTCAGATAATGACCACTGAAGTGCACTGAACCCTCTTAATGAACTATACTGCAGGTCTTGTTACATTAAAATCAACCTTACAAAATATCTAGGGATATCCATGACTCACTTCTCATAGTTTGTAACATTCTTCCCCAGATAAACTTCGAAGAGTTCTTCAACTGCTCGTCCAAATGATTTCGTGGCTTTTCTTGCAAAAATAACACTGTACGCTGAGTTATCGTTAATCAGTATATTTAGATTATTCCAAAGGGACTCTATCTCGTTTTTAATATCTGCAAATAGCAATAATGAATCTTTTTAATCTGTAGTTTTTCAGTAAATCTTTCAACTTAAAATCTGTACCTCAAACCTCTCTGGCTACTTGCAGCCGACATTTGCTAGTTGTGATGATTTAACTTCTTTGCCTATGACTCTTAAATAAAGCTTTTTTTTTTTCAATTCATAAAATTTAAGACTTAACATAGATGTCAAATAGATCGGATCATGCTGCAAGCGCCAACAAAGTTGAAGCAATGAGAATGAAATATTTTGCAATATGGAGTTCGATTCTTACTCGTTTATTTGTACTTAAAATAGGCTTCATCGAGTTATATATGATATACGCCTTTGAAAGGCCAACAAAAGGTAAAGAAAAGAGTATAATGGTCCAGAGCTCAGTCTGACACATTTCAGTAGTTATGATCCGGATAAAAACAATTAGTCTTCGAACTTCCGAGGAAATAATACCTAATTTCGTAACTTTTTCCATCTATTTAAGGTCGACCACATGGAATTATCCCTGAGACAAATGACCTTTTGCTGAATTCAGGAAAACATAGATATTTATTTAGATTAGTCTGGCCGAGAACAAAAGATGTAGAGAAATCTGACGTTGAGAAAATAGTGATAGGTCAATCCTTGAAATGAGAATGGCTCATCTTCCAACCATGAAAATTAACGGAAAACCTGTCTATATAGCAATCAGCTGGATAGTATATCAGCTATTTCTGTTAATGCTGCACACATTATTCTTTCGTTCAAGGCAGAACTATAGAGTTGCACTAATTTTCCAACTGGTGAGAGCCTACTTGCTTTGGAAACCAGTATTCAGAATCCTGATCTTTATAAGAGCTTGAACATCGAATAGACCAGTTGTGAATACGGAAGGATTCCACTCACAACACAGGCATAGTTGTCGCCCTTGGGGAGTTAACTGACATGGAGACATATTAATTTGATTGGAAGTTGAGTCCTCACTTGATGCACCAGATATATGGTTAAATCCAATACTTTTTGGCATTGCAAGTCATTTTTCTCTGAACAGCGAACTTTTGTTCTAATGTGCGAAAATCACATTACTTATAAACATGAAGATATTGGCGCCCATTGCACTGCACTGATCAGTAAGGTCATCTTACATGCACAGCAATGAACTTGTAAACTCAATTTTATTTATTCATTCAAACAGACAGTACCCTATTTCCATACACTCTAAAGTACAGCGCCTCACGTAATCCTCACATCCAAAACATGTGCGTGATACACATTGCAATTTCGACCTCTGATCTTTTAATTGATTGTACCTCCATGCGAGCTTCCATGCATATCCGAGGCGAGGAAGTTGCCTATTACTTTCAATCAAATCAATTAGAAAGGATAAATGAACCACATGCGAGATCTCCAAAAGTGGAACCAAATTTGTTGTTTACACATGCTGTTGAGGGCGGATTCGTTCGTTCCTGGGTGTTAGAGTAGTATGGCTTTTAACCCCACTCGGGATACATCAAAGCACAAAAGAAGAGAGCACGTGTCGTGTGTGCGTTTCCTAGCGATTCGTTCGTTTGTAGTTTGATCTTGTTTAATCTGAATGGAATCGGGGCCCTTTCAATCGCCCCACTGAGTTTCTTCGATGTAACGGAAGATGCGTTTTGTATTAATTTTCCTTTTTTGAGTTACAGTTCTTCTACTTGATCGTGTTAGTTTTTTTCTTTCTTCTCCGCCATTTCAACTCATTTATTCCCCCTTCGTTATCGTCCTTTCTCGTTTTCATCCATCCCCGATTATTCAATCTGACATTTTCTTCTTCTCCGGCTCGATTTTCTTCCTCCTCCTCCTCCTCCTCGACCTTCCTACCCCTCCTTCTTCGACTTGACCTCCCTCCCCTTCTTTTTGATCTCTCCTCTTTCTTCTGCTTCAATTCTACCATATTGAAAACCTTTTTCTCCAGCCGAAACCTCCGAACCTCTTCCTTCTAACTGATCTTCCTCCTCCTCCGCTTTGTTCTCCAACTTCTTCTTCAAATCTACCTCTCTATTTACCTGTCTTTTCAAATTCGACCTCTCCTCCATCTTTCTCTTTCAAATTGTCCCCCTTCCTCCTTCAAACTATTTTCCCTCTCTTCCCTGGAATCTCATCCAACTCTACGTCATCGTCCTCCATTTTGGACTTGTCTTCCTCGATCTTCTATAGCGCACCCACCTCCTTTTTCAACTCCACCTTCTCCTCTGCCTCCCTCACTTTAAAAAAAAATCGATCTTTCTCCTTTCCTTCTCCTTCAATTAAGCTCCTCTTCCCCTACTCTCCCTCTCCGACTTGGCCTCCCCATATCTTCTCACCATCCTTCTTTTTTTCCTGTTTTCTGTCTCAGATGCAAATTATTCTATACTTAGTTTGTTTTCTATTGTCAGGAATCCATTATCGTTGATTGAGTCTTTTGTTTCACCCCCCAACATTCGGCCAATTCATTGCCCGCCCCACACACACACATCCCAGCGACCTCAGCATTATGTCCAACTATTATGCAATTCACCATTTGATGATAGACACTCTTACTGACAAATAAGGCAAAAGAATACATTTTTTGACAAGAACATATCAATATCACTGACTAACAGGACACAAGATAAAGACGCTAGAGAAAATTTTATTCTTATCTTGTGTCTTCCAGCTTAATGTCTTAGAATACATTGAATTCAGTGAAATATTCTTGATTAGACGGTGTTTCATGGAGAATGCAACCTCAGGATAAGATAGTGAAATTTGAACGGACATAATATCTATTTAAGAATATCAGTCTCGCTGCAACACTGTACAGAGAGACAGAAGTATTTAGCAATTGAAAAGAACAAGAAAATCCCACTAGTCATAAATAGAAGGATATAAAACCAATGTATCCTATCGATAGTCACACGTGGAGCCAAAATATGAAACTTAACCATAAGTTAAGATTTACCCTCAAACTGAGAACCATGCAACTTGCACATGAGAGAATCATGCTCAACCTCACATGGAAAGATCATAAGACAGCACAGTATATCAAAGAAATGATAGGAGTCCGGGACACCATAGAAACTGTTTGGAAGACTCAAATGGCAATGGGCAGGACATGTTGCAAGAATGATAGAAAACCAATGGATATCACCACTCACAACCTGGATACCCAGAGATCAAATTTAGGGCTGTGGCCCAGAGAAAATAAGATGGCGTGATAAATTGGATAAATTCAGAAAATACTTGCTCCGCAATGCCCATGATAAAATGATAGGGGGTCTAGTGAATTTCGTTGTTTGTTGTTTTATGTTGATTAAAAGGAATTTAGAGCAATGCCTGCACCGTATTATGGTCTCGTTCTTTCTATTTAGTAAATGTTCCTTGGTTTTTTTTTGTGATTCTAGTAAAGTTTAAAATCTCAAATTTTTCATTAAGGCAGAGATTGCAACCATATATAATCGTTCACAAACGAAAGATACAAAAACAGCACGTCCTTATCAGCCCATTACTGGAAATTACACCAAATGAACTACAAGCCAATAGTTGAATGGAAAATTCTTAGACAATCTGATACATGCCAAAATTTAGAAAATTCTTGCAATCTCAGCCTTAATGAAAAATTTGAGATTTTAGACATTACTAGAATCACCCCCCCCCAAAAAAAAGCGAGGAACATTTACTGAATAGAAAGAACAAGACCATAATTCAGTGCAGGCATCGTCTAAATTTCTTCAAATCAACATGAAACAACATCAATAAATCAAAAAGTAAAGTAGACAATTCGTCCCCATGTCCATCATCTCAAAAACTTCCCATCTCCATCTTTTACCTTCAAACATACCCAAACATACTATAAATTAAACATCAAGATTGATGATATCAACTAGAGCTACAAAAGGCACCAACAGGGGCAATAAAACCCGATGCCAACGTACCAAGGTCAAAATAGAAATTACTCCCAGACCACTACTAAACATCCTTGCAGAGATGACCCCAATATGGAGTTCACACCCCTTCATAAAATGAATATCCCCATACCACCCACTACTACACTCACAACATTCTCACCTAAATTCCCAATAAATACACCGAAAAAAACATAGAAAATCATTCGCCTGATGGGGCCTGAAGAGGGCAGAAACATGAGCTAGTTTGTGTGGCGAATCCACATTCTATTATATATATATATATATATATATATACTCATTACAAATAAGGAGTATAATATAATATATAATACAATATCCAATGTGTGATGGGTTTATTTTACAAAGTGTTCGATACATTCAATATTAATCAGTAGGTTGATTCAGATTCCTGTTTGAGACAATTTTTTAGAGGGTGTATATTTCTCCAGGTCGTAAGATCTTTCTTTTATTCCATATGTCTCTTTTTTGTAAAGATTCTGCATCTTTTCATGAAACTTTTAATTCAAATAATAACGCCCAAAACCCCTCAGAAATGAACATTCTGTAATTACATATATTTACACAAGTACAAACCACTCAAACAAAATCATAACAAGATCCTCAAATCAATAGAGACGACAGCGATATATGATTCCTTAAATGAAACAATATTCAACCATTGTGGAGGTAGATATGCTAAAGCCGTGAAGGACTGGTTTTACCTAAACTAGCATTAAAGATGATGAAAAAGTAAAATCCAATAGAATGAAACATGGAACCGCAAAAATACTCTGCCATTCAACCTACAAGAAAAAAACAACTTAGGACTAATATTCATTCCATTGATAGAAAAACACTTCCTCTACCCATTGAGTACTATACTTAACAAAAATACACCGGAAATTAGCTATAGCTGTGTGGATAATCATAATACATTCATAACAAAACACAACAATGAAGTAATAACAATTAATACCAATTTAGAACGCAAAATAAACCAAATTGCAATCATACGAATGAAATCAGGTCCCTTGTGCAAAACAAGCGTCTGCAAACAAATATTGTATACCAAGCTGAAATATCGACCAAAGAGAAATCTTCAGCTGTGACATATTATAGAGAGATATCAACAACACCTTCAAAACTAAGATGGCCAACCAAACATCAGCATTTACAAACGAAAAATATGAAAACAGTACATCACTGTGGAGACTTACTGTCAGCAAACCCAAACCCGGAGTAAAAATGGAAAATATTAAAACAAACAAACATATGCCAGAATATCAAAGTTCCTAGTCACCTGTGTCTAAATGAGAAATTTGTTATCTTTACTTTTGCAAATATAACAAAAACAGTAAAATTATAAAACAGAAAAAAATGAAGTAGCATCAGTCAAAACTTCTATTGACATATATTACTTAATAACCCACATATAGGAATACTAGAAATCAACCATCATTGATATCTTATTCATGTTGTTATTACTATGTATATCATCACTATTTAAAAAAACTTGCCTCTTTAAAGAGCAATCAAATCACCATAATCATCTTAGACTTGTAGAAACAGACCAAACCCAGAATAATCATATCATCTTTTAAGGTCATATAAAAAGAGAACCATAACATAGGGTAAGAGAATTAAGTAAGAATGAAATACCCTCAGAAAGAAAACAAGGCAGAAAGAACTGATGGTTCAACTATATACTGATAACGAAAATGCCTACATCATGATTAATGATTCATAACTATCAGCGAGCACAGCATCCCCACTAAATAAAACCGAAGAACATAACAAGTAATCACCAACCTCTAGACGAAAGAGAAAAAAAGAAAAAGAAAAGGAATAATTTTCTCTACAATATAACGCATTTTATGATTCATTCTCTCAGATCACATATACTCATTTCTTGACATATATATATGTATATAACCTCTTCCCCATTTTATATGATATTTTACTGTCAAAATTCATTTAAAAACCTCTTCCTAAGCAAGTAACTTATCATCTCATTGTGTGTAAATTATATCATACATTTTGTACATCATGATATTGCCCCAAATTAAATAACAAATTATACGAACATCATAGCTTGGTGGAAGGTAGTACTTGATCAGTACTACTGGGAAGCCATGCTTAAATTATGGTTTTGTTTTTAAATCATCCAAAACGTTTCATGGTGAATAATTGATGATCTCTACAAGAAAACTTCACTTGTAGTACAGAAAGATCCATTTCCGTATAAAACATAAACCCTAGGAACAAATTTATGCAACACTCCTAAAGTTTTTGTAAAAACAAATAGTGGATAACTCATTTACATGACTCACACATTAGAATAATTAAACATATTTTCTTCTTAGAGCAACAAACTTACTAGACTTATATGCATGCCATGTTCTCTTAATTATTCTGATAATAATTTTTCTTGTGACAAAATTACGTGTGCACTGGTGAATTTGACATATGGAATCATTATCATCCCCATAAAAGCTCAGTAAGCTTCCTACAAAAATCGAATCCTTTTGTACGCTTAATTCGACAGAAAACTATTTGGATAAACGTATATTTATATCTACTTATACTATAAACGATGTGATTATTTCTATTTCTCTATCCATTGCAATAGACTCTTCCACTTAGTAACAATTTGCTGATAAAGATATCGCTTATCCCCTATTTGAAACAGTGAACTAATCAATTGAAACTAGTTCTACAGTTTCTTTACTAAAAATAAGCACCTTATAGAAATTCAAATATATCAGGTAATTTATTTGCTGGGTAATTTATTAGCTAGTTGACTTATATAATACGCCAGGTTATGTCTCTATATATCTATTGTAATACAAAAGGAAATAACTTTCACATTTTTTGCTAAGGTTACAGAAGACTATTTCATTATTACGTTTTCGTAAAATGATTCTACACAATAATTTTCGAGCTCCGTGATAATTTTTCAATTAGATTAGCTTACGAGATCCTTATAGTCTAAGCTTTATGTGATTGCAATTGCAAAATTACTTAAATATTGCTGTTTTATACTGACGCTGAGGGTAAACTAGTATATCTATAACCTATCTTTAGAGCCCTCCACCCCGATTGTCCACTCACATAATTGAGTAAAATTTAATTCGCCATCAAATGCGTATAATTACGTCACGAACAAAGAAAGCAAGTGCTAAAGCCAACAGGGATGTTTTTAAATGAATGAAAAGGCTCTTTGAATCGATTGGACAACAAAAATACTAATTACTGGGAGAAGATGGAGAATGATTGTGCATTTGGGTCGCGTAAATATTCATAAACATCCATTCCAGATTCTATGAATTAATGTATTTTAGCAACGGGAGAAATAATGAGCTCCGCTTATCAATCATCTGAGTTAAAATATTTGTATTAAAGAAGAAATCAAATAAAAAAAAGAATTAGAAATGGCTCGATGCATTTTCGTGCTTTGAAAAGAACGCACATCCTAGAAAATCCCTCGACAAATTCTCTATATTAATCTTATTTATAAAATTTAAAAAAACAAAATCAGTCTGAGAAGCCCTTAATGACAGAAAAACGTGGAAATATCACGGCTATTCCTTTCCATCCAATATGCAATAATCTTCTGTGATAAAATTTTATTTGCAATGTAATTCTACTGAAAGAGAAATTACAATGATCTGGAATGCATTTCAGCTGTGAAATCGTTAGGAATGCATTAACGTTAAGCATATCATATCTCCATTTGGTGAGTAAAGTTTGCGTTATTTCCCGACCATAGATAATCCCCTCCGTTCCGATCCTCATTTTCAATGCATTCCTATAGTAAAACATTAGCAAAGTATTTACATTATGCTGAGCTTAGAAAATATCGTGATTTTCTTAGCGGGATACTTCATGATCCAGCATAAGAAAAGTCGCAAATCAAGGTATGAGATCGAAATCATTTAAACCTTCCCGCATCGCCCAGCAATCTGATAAAAGATTTGGCTGAACGGGAAACTGTTTACAAAGATATTTGGAAAAAAAAGAAGCTTTTCAGTTGCTGAATTTGGATTTTTCTTCTTCGAGCTACGAGAGTGCATTGTGAGAGTGTTCGACCGGAGCGGGAATGGTAATTTCTCTAAAAGTAAACTGTAGATAATATAAAGACGTATCAAATATATTTTGCCCATAATGTATAAGCTGCGTGAAAAACTTCCCAGCAATCTCTTTTTTCTTTTGAGAAATAGACTAAGTACACATTTTTTTTATACTGGACACTTTGCTCACACTTAATATTCAGGGATAATGCATAGTATATAATGCAATATCCCCAGGAATTCCAGTAAAGAACTTCACTATGATCAAATATAGAATTATATATATATATATATATATATATATATATATATATATATATATATATATATGTAACAGCTGTAAGTAACGTTTGCATTATTTTACTGACCACTGACAATCCCTTCCTCCCCACTCGAAGTGCATTTCTGAACTAAGATTATTTGCAATGTTTCCATAGTAAAATCATTTGCAATATGTTTACTTAATACTAATACTATCCCCATTTTGTCAGTAACATTTGCATTAATTGATGACCACTGACAATCCTGAGCAATACATTTATATTATGCATATATTTATATTGTAGATGAGCAATACATTCATATTATACATATAATAACCCTATTCGGACAGTAACGTTTGCTTTAATTCTTTGTTGGCAATTATTCATTACATTAAATGCTCAATACTCAGAGATGAGAGACAAGGCTTATTAAAACAAATTCTAGGTCAACATTGGAATATTCCGTGCTCTATCATATTATTTTCCTTCAATGCCAGAAATATTTACTGCACTGGTTCAGATGATGTCTAAATCGAAGAAGAGGGATGGTTGGGTAGTTTTAAAGTCAGAGGGTAAAGATAAAAAAAATCGAAAACCTGCTTACGTAAACAAAGTTCAAATTCAGTGAAATAAAAAGGTGATTATTGTTTGATTTTTCCCCTCTCACCATACTGTGCTGAGTCACTATATATGCAATCAGTAAACTGAATTACACTTTTGACATTTTTATTCAATAAATCCGTTACGTGATACAACGGGTTAAATAAGCAATAAGTATTCTGGAAGAGACTTTAAACTGACATTGACTAATTTGATAAAGAACTCCACGCATACGGTCGCCGTGTTTTGATTGCGTTTTAAATGAGTGGAATGTGAGGTAGAAATAAATAATATATACAAAACAGGAAGCCATGCTGAATAAATTCTAAGAGTTTTCAATGAAGCTACATTCTGATATTTCCCCTGGAGCAAATGACAACCTGTTTATATTGGATATGCTTTCTTTTTTCTGTTTTCTTCGTAATACTATTCGAAAGAAGGAGATAAAATTGCATAATTATCTCCTAAACTTGTCTTTTTTTTTGTACAATAAATAAAGAAATGCGCTTTTAAATCGTGGATATCTAAATAATGTTGTTTTCGTTAGAGAAATATTTTGGAGTTAGACGTAAACAAATGTTCGGAAAATTGTGATAAACCATTACAAGATTGATGAAGAGATGGGGCAGGTAGAGAGAGAGAGAGAGAGAGAGAGAGAGAGAGAGAGAGAGAGAGAGAGAGAGGTATAGGATGTACAGAAGAAATTAAACAGACCTTATGTCTTACTTAATTTCTGTATGTTGATTTTCATTTTTCTGTTTTGTTATAAAATTCACGTCACCAACCAACCAACCAATCGATGGCTGAATACAAACACCGTATCATTTTAGCGCATGCGTGCATACGTGCAGACGACAATAAATGATACTGGCACAATTATCACAGTGGGATCTTGCAGCAATACTTTATTAAATTACTTGCCAATTTTAGCCAGTGTAATAGCGTTAGTTGCGTCAAAGAATATCAATAATTATAATGGACACTAAATCACTCTAAAAATCCGTGACTAATGATCCATTTTTTCTATTAAGAATTCTTATCAGAGTAATATGGTAACTTCAACTTGAAAGCTTAGCCAACCACGAAGACACTTCGAAAAAACAGTATCGGAAAATTCAGACTGAAATTCTTTCCTTGCACTTTTGTGAGGGAGAATCTTTTGAAAAATGATACCTCAGCTTTTTTTCGATGCCATCTTCAAAATGGAATGAAATTTAGACTGTAAATCGGGAGCGTCTATAATTGAAAGAAATTCCATATCAAAGAAGTGATATAAAGTTTGTAATCCAGTTGAATATAAGGTATTTGAGCATTTTTAGATTAGGACAAAAAACTGTTGTTGATTTTTGTGCAAATCAATTCATCTTAAACATCATACTCGCTCAAAAAACAGTGACGGACTAGATTTGATGAACTTCCCCAAATGAAAATACTTTTGTGAGTTTTGTGTGTAAATTTTGACGTTACTCTCCCCTCCTGATGACCGGTTAAAAAGCATCTCGGCCAAAGTCATTAGTCAAAAAGACAACTATATAGTATGAAATACATAGTTAAAATCTGACAAACAGACTACATTACGAAAGTCCGATTGAAAGATCTTTTAATTATTTATTTTTCATTTTTCCTGTGACATATGCTACGAAAAAAAACAAACAAATAACTGCCACAACTCAAAATTCTCATCATGTTTATTCACAGTCTGTAACTGCTCTATGTTTTTCTTTCAAAGCAACTTATATTTTACTAAGAAATGACTATATATATTTGCCGGCAGGATAACTGTAAATTGCGTTATATTATATAGAAACTGACAGTTATTTGGGCTTTCGCATTACCGGCAGCCGTTTAGCTCAATGGTGGGAGCAACACTACATTTAAGCAGCTACCTAACAGTGGCAGGTTAAATATATAAACAATAAAATATATATGCTAACAAATTGTTTCATCTTTTAAAAAGTAGAAAGTCTAATTTGGTCCAATTTTCTTTTAGCACTGTACTCCTTGTATATGTCAACTTATTTCAAAATAATTTGCAGGTATTTACCTTTAGGAATGCAAAAAAGAAATCAAAGCAAAATCAAAGGCCATCTCATACAATACTTTAAAACAGCGACCTTTTAGTTTATCAACTTTTTCACCTTCGATTTTATCTTGACCTTTCTTGCCATATATTCGTACAAGAAGTGATGATGTTCTGAACTTTTCCTCAACTCTTGAAGACAAGTGGAGAGGACTCGAAAAGTTTTTAGAGCTAAACAAAAGAAAATCGAGATAAGTAGATTATGTGAACCTTGCCAAGATATACTTGCAGAGCAAGGAAGACCAATGATTCATTCTAGTCAGTTTTGTTATCGCCACTTCACGCAACAACAGGGGAACAAATTAAGGAGATGTTGTATAGATTTTTCTAATAACAGTCCAGTGTCAAAAGGCACAAAATTATCTGGGAAAAAAGACCAATGGATCGTTCCGATTATTCAAAGTTGCTATTTATTCATGATTCCAAGGAAACGAAATATGACACAAGGTTTTCATAAACTTGTAAACACGCAGATTTGTATCTAGGTTAGCGACAATTATATTTCAATCCTAGTTGTACATCGCTGCTGGCATCCATATTTACCCTACTGACTCTATCTCCTATCTTCAATTCAGAGGTATTGACTGAGAAAATTAAAAATAGTTATTTATGCTGATATCTCATGACGAATGACTAAAAATGTCTGTTTGCAAAACTTTTTAAGGGATCTGAGCTTTGCTGAAGAAGGAAATAAGCAGTAGCTTAGCTTTTACTTCATTTCAATCACCCTTGCAACCATTCATCTTGGATGGTATATCTTTGGGATTTTCGGTTTATTCCTACCTCAATATACGTACATTTAAATATCACAGCTTATCTTAATGCTAAGGAAATGTCGATAAAGAAAAAAAAAGTTAGAGTCTCAAACTTTAAACTATTCTTTGGCATGGCTGACTGACCCCAACCCTTAACGTATCCCTAACGTTAGGTTATTATCTCGATAAGATAATAACGACTGAGTTGCCGGGACGTCAATAAAAGCAGTGACAATTTTGGAGCAACTTAGCTCAACCAAGTCTGTTTACAGAAACCCACGGTAACGACGTGTGTGCGTAAAACTGTTTTTTTTTTTTAAATCAAATCTGTCATTTCTTTTTGAGATACGCTTGCAATGTTGATACATAATCTTTGGTGATAAAGCTCATGGCAGAACATTTGCGTCTAAGTGGTAAAAAAAATGTTTTATATAAGCTGAACGGAAAAAATAATATCTTGGGTCGTCCATCAACCTCAGTTCCGCCTGAACAAAAAATGATGCTAAAATTGAAGCGTCAGCTCGACTGACTCATCTATGGACTTTTCGATCAAACCCTGTGAGTAAAATATGCATAAATCCTATTTGCTAAATTTAAGGATGCCACAGTAGAGGAGTCCACAGCTGTTACGATTCAGTTTGCATGTGAATGGAAAGACGCGTTTCGAAAGCCGAATTTTGAAGCGCTTTGCTCCTGCGTTTACAATAATCAAACCCTGGGAGGTTGGATATTTTTGGAAGGCTTGAACTAAGGGGTAGTTTGTGAATAAAATTTTCCCTTAACATTTCTGTTCGTGAACTAAGAATCTTTACTATTTAAAAGATTGACCAGAAAGCTTAAAACCATGCATGTACACAAGTGATGATCAAGTTTTTTATTACACAGAGTGATCACAAGATTGTTCAGTATATTAGAGAAAACAAAGGCGTCAGAGATATCTTAGAATCAGTAAGAAAAAAAACAACAGATAGCAAGAAGCAAGAATATCATACAACTGCTGAACATCACGACTCATAACGTAGATCCAAAATTCCAAACTGTAGCTGGCACAAAATAAAATGGCATGACATGGCAATTCAGACAGAGTCAAGAGATATTAGCGCCGTGAACCCGCGATAAAGCTCCAAAGCGAATCTTGTGAGAAGTTTCTATCCATAAATGGGCGTTACATGTTGCTGCTGGTGGTGGTTAAATAATAATCATTAAGCTCACCTCAGTACGACACAAGGCCAGATTAAGTGAAACAGAGATGAGAAGATTGCACATGAAGATACTTCAAGTGGGGAAGATCTATTACTCTGTCAAGAAAATCAGCATTCGAAATCTTGACTTTTATATAGGATTGAACATCGATCTCTGGCACCGGTGAAAATGCATAAAAACCTTGTAATTTACTGACCTTAGTTCAAAGCGACAGAAGGATTAATAGAAGGAAATAGAGGTAAGACGATCAAGTTATGAAAATATTTCGAGTTGGGAGGGACTGTTTACCAAGAAAATCATGATTGGAAATTTTACCTGGAATCGAACACCAATCTTTGGTATCATTGCACGATAGGTTTAGTTTGCTGTTTATAGCCTCTCTATCAGGAGCTACAAAAGATGAAAAGTGAAGAGTTATACTAATTTTAGGTGAAATCAATAATTTTCTAAATTATCTGAAAATATATTGAGACGTAGACATTAATAAGAACACATACAATTCTTAATGAATAATTGCGTTGGATAGAAAGTGGAAAATAATCATCACTTTTATGATAATTAGTAATTGGAATATTCTTATATTCCTTTAATAGACTTTGGCTGATGGCCATACTGCGTTGGATACAACAGTTATTATACAATCACCAAAGTTAAGCATTGTTGAACTCAGCCAGTATTTAGATGGGGGACCGTCTGGGAATATAGCTGCAAGAACATGTAGATTTACATTCTCATTAATAGAGGAAATCGATTTCGATATTCAAAGTGCAAAGCCCCCTCCCATTTCTACCTTCTTGTACGATTGCCAAAGTTAAGCTTTGTTGAACTTGGTCAGTATTAGATGAGGGACTGTCTGGGAATATAGCTGTGAGAACAAGTAGATTTGCGATTCCATTAATCCTCTTAAAGAAGAAACCGATTTCAGCATAAAAAACGCATCCCATATTCCAACCCCGTGACTGGCTTAGCTGTGAGCAACAGAAATGAATAAATAGCATCTTGAAATACAGAGGAAGGCTTCAACAGGCATTTCATTCTCTTCGAAAACTTGTTGTACGTAATTATTTTGCTTTTACCAAAAAAAAAAAGCAAATCGTGGGAACAGCGTCCAATTTTTATTTCACAGCTAGTTGTTATAGAGGCAGTGCACACTATTTCTCACCTTCCGTACACCCAAGTCTCATGTACATACATTACCTAATCCCCTATAAACTCAGTGTACGATACTATCATCACCCTTTCAGGATCTACAAAGGCTCAAAAATGTTCTAATACATATCAATGGTAATTGATTCTTAGCTTTAAGCCATTTCGAATTATGGATAATTTTTAAAGGAATGCCCTTCTTTTGTATAGCGAGAGGAATCTGTGATTGTTTCAAGAATTTTCTTTCAAGACATTAGATAATACTATGCTTAGCAAACGAGAAGATTAAGCAACAACTTTTTCCATACCTGGAAGGAAATTCATGTCTTTTCCTCACCAGAGTGACCTGATATGGAGATTACTTAGACTTTTTCACTCCTATTTAAACAGGATGTGCATTTTCAAAGTAATTTTGATTCACTTAACCTCAGCAACCTTCTAAAGCATACCATCCAATTTATCAAAACCAATTTACAATTAAAAATCGAGATAAAATAAAATGATTTTACAGGCCTCCCCTTCCTTTCTTATAAAATATGTTAGGAGAGAGTGAAGGCAAGTGTAACAAAGGGTCAAGTGTAACACCCCAATTACACCCAATCAGGAAAAAGCTATTGTCATATTACTCACTCTGCGCATGCCCAGTTAGATCCTGCCTGGAAAAAATCAGATTGCTTTTGGAAGATAGTCGTATCTTTGAAGTAAGAAAGTGAATTTTTGATTTTTCTGTTTTTTTTTTTTCAACTTCTGCCCCGAGTTTTCGTGCCCATGAAACAAAAATCATATCAATTTGATAGATCTTTAATCAAACTGACATGCTGAAATTAGCTGCCCCATTCTCTCTCAAGGGGGTTTTGCTGACAGCAATGGGGTAAAATGTAACGCCTGGCCCACCCTTTTTCCAACTATGACAATGTTCAATACATTAACCCTTTCTCCTCTTTTGATGAACACTTTATTACATATTTACATTTTATATCTTATATGTTTGTCTTTATTAAATAAGCTTATATAATTAAGCCATGAAAATGTTTATAATGATTTGTCAGTGTATCAAAACGCTTTCGTGGGTTTATCTGTGGTTGTTTTATAATTTGATAGACTTGATCCTATGCCATTTCACAATTGATCATATGCTTGGGATAAACCGTAATATTTGCTCTCTAGAACTATATATTCATATTGAGCTCTTTCTTTGATCCGTGGGAATGTTTCAATGATATGACAAATTAATTGACATGTATAACTATCATATTGTAAAATAAAACTAATAGTTGAATCAGTTCCAAGGTAAAATTAGGAGAGAGCAAAAAGTGTTGACACTTGACCCCACTCTACCCAATTTTCTTCTAGTGAAATAAGTCGCTCAATCATAAATACTTTTTGCCGGAACTGGAAGGATATTTGTTGATAGTTCACGTTCGCTTGAATTAATCAACAGCGAATTCTGCTTACGTAAAAAGACTCCTGACTTATCAAAAACGCTCCCGAGTGTTTACATACCCCAGAAAACTGAGAATAAAATGAAAGACTTTTTGTGGTTTTGCCAGGCATAAGACAAAGAATCGTATGTTCAGGAGAAAAAGGTACTGGCCACAGGCCAGTGTCTATTTTTTACTTCTGTTTGTACAACGGTGTATTTAAAAATATCAATCGTCCGAATGTAAAAGAAATCTGTATCATTATAGGTGGAATAATGAACATATTTGACCTCAGAATATCAAGCAATTTGGACTAAAACAACCACAGCAACTATCACTACTGCTGCTGCTGATACTACTACTACTACTACTACTACTACTACTACTACTACTACTACCTGGGTCAAACTAAAATAGCACCAATTCATAAGTCCTGAAAAAAAGAAAGATTTGTAAGCTTAGGTAGACGAAAAAGGAGAGCTATAAGTTAACAAACCTTATTTCATTTCATGAATATATCTGCATTATATCATTACAGTCATTACTTTCATACTCTATCATGATATATATATATATATATATATATATATATATATATATATATATATATATATATATATATATAAGGAAACATTAACCGTGTAATGACATGGGATAAGAGTTTCTATAGAATTTAATGCAATTCATAATCACTCCGTCGGATCATATACATCAATTTCCTAATATATACATATGATTATAAATTGTGTTATGTCTGATTCCTGCAGCAATCGAATTCTCTTTAATGTATTATTCCATTAACGTCGTCTAGGCCTAGTGATACATTGACAGTGCAATGATGGAAGATGATGTCAAACAAGTTTTTAAATAATATAATGCAATTTATAATCATTCTGTCGGATCATATGTATCCATTCCTTGAAATATATAAGTGTATGTGTGTGTGTAGGAGGTGGGACATGTATATCTGACACATTCGTAAGAGTCATATCTGTCAATGAAAGAAGTACCTACTTTATAGGGTATATGGCTGGAAAAGGCCCAAATCAGAGATTTTACTATGACATACGCGCTTAATTCTTATTCATTACTTCTTAAAAAACTACGTCAAGCGAATGGGCTCCACTCGGATTCATGCATTCACACCAGAGGATCTGCATATTGTTCATTACAGCATGCAATGTCACTAGCTCAAAAAAGCGGATAACTGCAGCCATGATTGCCTTCAGATCACCGATAGATGTTAAACATTTGAAATGAACTTCGTCCTTCACGAATCGAGATCGAGAGGCATTGAATCAGGAGAGCTTAATGGTCATGTGACCTGAATAAACCGAGAATTTATTTTCTTTGCAAACAGTTGCCGTAGAAAGTCCATAACAATCCTCGCTGTGTGGTAAGTTGCTCTATTCCGCAGAGACATATGTCTTCAGTCACAAAGTCCTTTTGCTCCGGATTAAGAATGAAAAAATGCTGAAACAGGTGAAGGTAACGCTCTAGATTTACAGTTACAGACCGTTCGTCTTCGGCGAGAAAAGAAATATGGACAGATATTGAAACCAATAAAAACACAACCTCACACTATCACTTTTATGGGATATAATCCTCTCTGATGAAGTTTCTTGGGATTTCCTGACCGAAATCTGATAGTCATGTTTTTAAAATTAGTATCATCTGAGCATTAGTTGAGAACGACTGACAGAAATCACATGAAGTCACAATAGTTCAAACGTTGTGCAATATGGAATTTTGGGGCAGCAACTGCAGATCTTGAAGGAATATAACCCTAGAGCTCCTCTGAGAACCATCGTTTTCGTAGGCAGACGACAGGTCTCTTGGACTTTTTGCCATAGTAGAATTAACAGCTCGATTGTTCTCACCGTATTACGTCACATGTACCGAGTTGGTCGAACGTTTCCAGTTCCCTGGGAATGCTGGAACATACTGCAACATGTGTATATGTAAATATACACACACATACATGCATATAAATGAGCATATATATATACATATACACATATATATATATATATATCTTTTATATTATGTTTTTATATCTATATAGGTATATATATATATATATATATATATATATATATATATATGTATACCTATATAAATATAAAAACATGATATAAAAGATATATATATATATATATATGTATATATATATATATATATATATATATATATATATATATATATATATATAACACGATTCCAGAATAAAATATAATACAATATCCAATGTGTAATTGGTTTTATTCAATAAAGTGCTTGATATATTCAATATTAAACATTCAGTTGATTTAGAGCAGAGTCTAAAACATGTTGAAGTAGAGATCCGCTACATAAACACGTTTACGTTCCGAGTTGCTGCGTTTAGGACCCTTCAGGCGAATAATTCGGTTTTTTCTAGATTCTTGTTTAGTACATTTTGGAGGCGTGTGTCATCATTTTATCTTATTTATATATCTTTTTTAAATTCATATTTTTATTGAAAAGTCATCGCCTGTTATGTTGTTTTTTTTATTTAGTGGGGATGCCTTGTTTGTTAGTAGTTATAAATTAAAAATTAAAAGTATATGGAGTAGGCATTTTGGTTATCAGTATGTCTTTAAACCACCAAATCTTTTGTAGTACTTCTCCTCTCTGGAAATATTTCATTCTCATATAAATCTTTCTCCCAAAGTTAAGATTCCGTTTTATATGTGCTCAGTTGTAAGCTTAATTATTCTGGGTTTAGTACACACACACACACACACACACACACACACATATATATATATATATATATATATATATATATATATATATATATATATACATTAGGAAATAAATGTATGATCTGACAGATGTGGGTACCCTATCGGTCAGAGGTTTGATTCTTGCTGGAGCCATATTTTCTTTAATTGATTTTCTCTATTTACGCTGTCTAGGCCAGGTGAAACGTAACCCTGTAATGGTGGAAGATCATTTCAAATAAGAGTTTCAATATGATATAACGCAATTTATAATGATATATATCTATATATATATATATATATATATATATATATATATAGATATAGATATAGATATAGATATTCTTATATATATATATATATATATATATATATATATATATATATTCGCCTGATGCGGCCTGAAGAGGACAGAAACATGAGTTAGTTTGTGTAGCGAATCCACATCCTACTATATATATATATATATATATATATATATATATATATATATATATATATATATATATTAAGGGCTAAATATACCCCAACTTATGATTTAGTACTCTTTACATAAATCCCTCATGAAGATCTTATCAAATAAAATAATTTACTTGGCATTGCAGGAGGAAATAGTAAATATATTGGGTTTGCTAACTCTAAATCTTTCCGATGCAAAACGAAAAAAAAAGGCTCTAACCTTAAGGCAATTGTTGATCATCTCATCTGGGGATGTTACTTTAAAAAAAGGTAATAAAATATTTAATTAAATCATAGGTATCCCTATGGGAATCGGTCCTGTGCCAGAGAAAATCACTTGCAGCAATTCACATTTGCTGTTTACATATTTTGATGCTGAACAGGAAATGGAAATGTGTCTGTGTTGTTCGGTTGTTTAGCAAAGGCGGGAGGGGAGGTGTTTGAAATGAGGTTGGTCCATTAGAGGCAGGGTCAGGGGGTGTTTTCTGTCTCCGTTGGTGCAGCGAGAACAGAAAGGCTAAAATGGTCATTTCTCCAGGTTTTATCATTTTTTATTAGAAGATGGAGAGTTAGTGTCTAGCATTTAATTGATAAGTTCTGGTGTATGTGGGGTTTGGTAGAAATATGTGGGTATTCTTTATTTAATCTTTCTTGATGATGGTTGGTGAGACTTCTCACACTTTTCTTAAAGGTGTGGTATATTCTACATTAATTCAACTGAACTCCTACTGTTTTTATTGTATATTGTAAATAATTACGTCTATGTGATTCTGTTTTTAAAATCGATGAATTTATAGGGTGTGCAATCGGAAAGTGCCCATACGTTTTTGTTATAGTATTGCATTTGGATATATAGAATGCTTCGATGCATTTGTGTATCAAGATGGCGTGGATATTCTGGATAAGACAGGCTTCACAGTTGAAAATGCACGATATCACCCACTGACTCAATGACTACACCGCTCAGCAAAAATCCTGATGAGCTACATACATACATTGCATCAAAAATATCAATCAATATCAAAAAAATTATAAGTAAACACACACACAAACACTAACTTCTCTCCAAAACAGGTGTCACAAGGAACCTTGTTAAAATTGCAACTTAATCTACATAGGAAAGACAACCAGATGTCTCAAAAAAAGAATTTATGAACACTGAGGAGCTTTAATACTCGATAACCACTCGAACACTTTGGCCTATCATTAAAATCTCCCACACCACGATCTCGAACTGAAAAAAACACGAATGCATCTCCAAAGAGGCAGGTGTATTGAATCTACCCTCATTTCGATCAGTGATATGATTATTCAATGCTCAGATAATTTCCAATCATTCCACCACGAGCAAAATCAATCATAAAACAACATAACATAATACCTCATACAAGTGACAAGAATGAATTTGATGCTTTGTATTATGATCCTTGTAAATCTTCTTATACACAGATTTATACACTGACCCTTCAATAAATAATTTCCCCCTAATCCAAACCCTTTTCCCCACACCTACCACATCACCATGACACTCATTTCCTTCCCCAAAACAATTCTATCTACTAAGCATGACAGCTATTTGTCCAAGGACCTTAGATATATCAGAAAAACTTCCCCTCTGTTATACAGAGTAATAACAAAAATCCACTTGTTCTCCACCCTTACCCAATAATTTCTCTTTCCAATTTATCATCTGGACATTTCTGTGATTTTTTCCATTTCTGTCATCATGATTTTCTCTCTCCAAGCTTTCACTCAACCTGAGGTTCACGAGTAAAACATACGTAACCAACTGTACTCTTTCATATAGAATTGAGAGGTACTAAGTTGTTTCAAGTCTTTTTCTCTTTCCATATTGTCACTTTTTCCACAGCATCCTCCAAATATATATATATATATATATATATATATATATATATATATATATATATAATGTGTGTGCATGAATATGTATGGAGAATTCGATAGTCAATATAGAAAAATGAATTGTTGAGAAACGGACGGGATTTATTTCCATTACATGTTTTGAGTGACTATTTCCTTCCAAAGTTTCGTCTATCAAATTCACTATATATATATATATATATATATATATATATATATATATATAATGGAAAAGTTTCTCAACATATTTCATCCATTTTGGGCACAGAGGTTCATATCCATCTTACAATGATGTACAAACACAAAAAATCCAGTTCAGGCCGCGCACGGGTATCTGTTTAGATGTTTTCCTCCCAGAAGCGGAAGAATCAAGGGAGGCAATTCTATTCCTTTTTTTTTTTAGATGTTTTTTAGATTTTTTCGTCTAGAACACAGATTATTGCATGATTAGTGAATGCAATTTTTTTTTAGTTAATTGCATTTTATTGGCAAATTTGCTTTATTGTATCCAAATCTTCCATGTACTTTTTTTAAATACTGAAATAAAGAAAGTGTGTTTTTTAAACTCAATATTTACTGTGACCTTTTATTCATATTTCTTTTTTAGACATGTTTTCTATTTTTTGACTCAATCTACATATAAAAAGCTTCGTGTAATAATAAAAGTTATCAAACAAAAGAGAGTCCATTACAATTGGTCGTCTATATTATTTCTCTTTAATTATATTTTTACGTCTACTCCATTGCTATTTAGGTTTCTCGGCTCAATTTTACAAATTTACCTCTATACATCAGATATTGCCATAGAATTCATTATCTACTCTATAGTTATATTTTTTTGTAGCTATATGCTTTTATACTTTTTTAAAAACTCAATTTTCTCTATAAAAAGACCATGTTTCAATCATATTTCCACGTCTAGACATCAGATATTACTATTTAGGCTTCTTTTCTTGAATTGAAAAAAAATGTTTTTGACTATCTTAAATATAGAAAAGCAACGTGCAATAATTGCAATTTTGGTATTCAGGAAGCCATAAAATCGACACAGGTAATTCTATTTCTATTTTTAGATTTTTGACTCAATTTTATTCGTGGGAAAAATACGTGCAATGAATAAAGTTTTGAAATACAAAGACATTTTATGCTTAGATAGATATTGCCTTTTTACTGATTTGATTTTTAAAATTATATTTCTCTAAGAGTTTTTTTAAATGATTTCTTAGTCGATTTAACGTATAAAAAAAGCAAGTTTTAATTGACATGTCCGTGTTTCTTTCATGGACAGCTCCATTGATTGCTCACGTGTTCGCTGAAGCTCACAGCTTTTGCACCAAAGCATAAAATCACCGAAATGGTATTTTCTACTCAAAAGCCCTTGCTGATTTGAAAAATAAATGTTAATATGAATTCTATTTTATGTTTTTCATGATGATTTAGGATTTAAAACATTACAGACAGTGAAAAAGATACTGACTTTACATTCAAAAGTTTAGAGCACAGGAACCTGCTTAATAACTGACTATTAAGAGTGTCTCGAAAAAATTCATGCATAATAACAGCCTGAAAAAAAAAAGAAAAGAATCAACTTCGAGAAAGTATGTGCATTCAAGAAGAAGAAAAATCACATCCGATTATTTACAAGAAAAAATACACTTTAAAAACTTGGTATCAATTAAGTTGTTTTGTTGTTTTGTTGAGTACTTTCATATACTTGAAACCTGGGTGCCTCTTCTAATGTATACATATATATATATATATATATATATATATATATATATATATATATATATATATGCATATATATGTATACATATATATGTGTGTATATATATATATATATATACACACATATATATATTATGTATATATATATGTGTGTATATATATATATATATATATATATATATATATATATATATATATATATATATATATATATATATCATTTGATGACAGCTTAAACTGTTACATATGACTTCGTTGTGTGTCTGAATCTGGGGTGCTGTGCCGAAAGAAACAATCTTTTTGAAGTGACATCGATTTGGTTTTTAAAGAAAGAAAAAGTCAGAATTGCGTGTAGCAACAATTGCAGTTTTTTTCTTCTTACAATCTCTTCGTGGCACTGTTCGTTTCGGGGATTCTGTACTTTTAACAGAACCGAATAAAGCAAACAAATATCAATGAAATTGTTGTGTTTATAAAAACAATCTGACATACTGACAACGGAATTCGACGGCTACTGTTTGTTGTCAAAGTTCTGTTCCGTTTGTAGCATCCTACACATCTTATGTCAACAGTTGAATATTTTCGTTGCTAGAATCGAGGCTTCCAGCAAGGGCAGATGTGAGGAGGGGGTGATCCACGCTCAATTGACATTGGCAAAGTGCCTTATCTGGACCTTAGCTCTTATCCGACTCGTATATTTATACCAATATGGTAAATTCCAATTATGGAAGATTTTCATAATACTTTTAAAAAAAATCAGTTTTTTTTTGTCCACAAGTTTCCCGTGGCTAAATAGTTAAAAGTGATCAGGCGCATGCTGGATTCCCAATGAGGGAGTGAGTTCGATTCTCACTGTGGGCTTGTTCTTTATTTTCTGATTACGTTGTTTAATAGTTGCTGAACGATTACGGCCCGATTCAGATTTGTGATAAAACGCTACTAAAATCTTGGATGAAGGTAAAACTAGTTAGAATTAATAATATAAAAAAAAATTTCCCCGTAATTATCTTAACAGAGTCGATTTACGTCATCTGATTTCTTTTCATGTCACGTAGGAAATCCAAAATTCCAGAAAAATACAAAAAATATGCTATGGGTTTTCGAAAATTCACTGAATCTGTTGATTTTATTTTTACATAATTTTTCCCACTCAGGAATATATATTAATCATCTGATTTACGTGATCCCAGATTTTAACCTCTGCAGAATTCTGCCATGTTGGAACCAACATTAAGAATCTGCAGATTTTTTCGTATCGATTCGAAAATTCCTCACTTAGCAATATTTTTGTTGAATTCCTAGTTTACATTTGAATAGTCTAAAATTTTAATGTAGTTTCTATTTGATATTCTGGATTTTAGCTTCTTTCAAAATGGCCCCTTTCATTTCTACACTCTCACCAATAATTATATACACCCATGACTTTATTTGACTCAATTAGTTTGACTTTATTCTATCAATCCATCTATTCACCTATTCTTCCTTTCATTAACCCTCTTATGAAGGTCATTATGGTACACACCCACTTGCAATTATATATACACATACACATGTACACACATATGCATATTGAACACACACACACGCACGCACGCACGCACATACATGCACGCACGCACGCAGTCCAGAGGTAGGACATCAGTCTCCGGGTCTGAAGTGAAGGTTTCAATTCTGCCTCGCAGTACTAGATGGGATAATGGAAAGTCTATAGCCACACTGAAGAGATGCAATAATCGAAACAGCTGTCTGTGGATGACACAATTATATATATATATATATATATATATATATATATATATATATATGTATATATATAGTGGTTCCACTTTTAACTAATGGTCGGAAAATTTCGATGTCACCTTCTCTCTAAATACCTGATGTAAACATGCAAATGTATTTAATAATATGATGATAGTGAGAATAACAGGCCAAGGAATTGCACACAATTCGGTATGGTCGTGCCTGTGTGGTAGAACTTATTACATCGTCCCAAATAACACCATAGGAACTAACTATATAAAGGATAAGTAATAGGAAACATTGGACAGGAGAAAATCCAGATTATATGCGTATGAAGATGAGTCAGTCAATCCCACCATAAGGAGAGCAAGGATATTGACTGTGTATAAGTGGAGAGAGGGTGATCTACTGCAGACTGTGCAAATGACTGCTTACAAACCAACGGTATATATGTGGATCAATCTTGTAGGGCTTCGATGTTCAAATGGATCATCGAATCAAAGCCAGAAGATATGATTTGGATATAATGAACAAGATTAGATGAAATGTCAGCGAGTGAATTTCGCAGATAACAGGATGAGGTAAGATAAAATTGAAAACTATATAAGTATCTAAACCTCACCAAAGAACCGGGAAAATATGCGGAACACGACAGTGACAATAGTGCCAATACATATTGGCAACAGTTTCTAAGAACCTGTCGAAAGTTTAGGCGACTATGAAACCGTGTAAGGGCCAAGGTAAAGCAGTTGGATTAAATACTGAGGAGTGTTCTAGTGTTTTGGGGAGATTTTCCGTCAATGGATCTCCGGTGAGAGTCAACAGTCACAATTCGTGTGAAAACTCAACACTAATAACTATGATAAATTTGAAAATGTGATGTTCTAATTACATGTGAATTTGAACCAAGTGTCTGAAACCAGAAGTTTGAAGCTTTTTATATGAAGAAAAGGAAATGACTATAAAAACACAATGAGAGAATAGGAAATGAAGCAAGTGATTAAATCTATCCCAATCGCTATTACAAAAGGGGAAAATAGGGAGAACCATCGAACCCAGGCCAGAAATAAGGCACAAAATCTCAAAGTATATAGATATGAATAATTACATTATGTGCGACAGGAACTGCATGCACTTAATCTATTAATACTCATTTATCTCTATCAACAGACACGCATATTTGTCAGTTTGACACGCAATATTCTCAGAAGATCTCAAGGAATTTCAATGACATTTTGCAGAAGGGGGTTGAATAAGGTAGTTTTCGGAGTCGATTGAGGATTCCTTTCTCGATTGAGCAAGCTTATTTTTATTTTTATCTTATATTTCGTATTTGTATTCGCTTATATTTGTATGTCCACACAATATCTCTAAAACTTCTCGATGATATTTAATGAAATTTTGAGGTGGAATTGATTAAATTTTGTGACAGATCCAATGATCCAACTAACAGAAATTTTCCACGTATCGAAAATAGTCTTAAATACTGAATATCAAAAGTTCAAGTTCAAATTGCAATCTCTCTCTCTCTCTCTCTCTCTCCTCTCACATACACAAATATACAATTATATATGAGAGACAGATAGGAACTTGAATTTGAATATATGTATATATATATATATATATATATATATATATATATATATATATGTGTGTATATATATGTATGTATGTATATATATATATATATATATATATATATATAAGACAAAATTTATACAACGTACCTTGATAACAAAGTACATGTAAAAAAAAACACATACAGAAAGAAATTATATAAATTGCAATGACTGATATTCGGAAGTGCCTGAAATTTCGAAAATTTTTCTTAACGTTGATGTTTAAAGCTGTGAAGCTTTTTGGACTATATACATAACCTATCGTTGGAGTCAAAGACGACCCAGAAGGCAAAGTGATAATATTTATTAAATCTAAATCCACTAAATATACTTCCAAACATCTAAATAAATGCTTGAATTGTTCCTGCCCCCACACTCCAACGAAACGATCCTAAATAATGAAATCAACAATTTCTTTAAGAGAATCAAGCTGAGAGCACACTTCGGCAAATTTAATTACGATAGCGACACTTGAGACCTACTCAAAGACACTAAAAGATCATTCACTCCAAAGAACATAGACATTGCAATTCAAAAATTAGAACCAGGAGTTTAAGGAGACGTTAAAACTTACATCAACAATCGCTATAAGTAGCTCAAACCACGCGATAACTTTATCACTAAAGAACGAAAGTCCCCAAGCAAACTTAGAAATAATACCAGCGATCATCACTAGAGCAGATAAGAGGGGAATTTTTGTCATTCAGTGTCGATAAATACTTCGTAGAAACTAATACTCAATAACACAGAATTCTACAAACAACTCCCAAAAGACCTATTCACTGAATACCAAAACATAATAACTCAACCCCAAACGGAGACGCACAAATACAACTCTATAGGTAAAGGAACCTCAAATATACTTAAACCCACTTCTAGGAAACCTACTAGGTTCTATTTACTTCCCAAAATCCACAAAGTAAACAACCCAGGGAGACCAGTTATTTCCTCCACAAACTACCACACCGTCGAAAAATCGAAATATATAGAACGCCACATCTGACCCAAAGCTAAAAAAGTTAAATCCTACATACAAGATGCACTGACCTCTTAAACAAAGTTAAACATATCAAAATGATCACAGAAAAAAAAACATATCGAATAACCATGGTCGTCAAATCCTCATGTTCTAATATTAAACATGAAGAAGGTTTTATTAACCCTTAAAGAACCCCTTGATAGAAATTCACTTCCCTACACCCAACTACAATTTCGGCAGATATGCTGAATTTACGATTGAAAAATAGAAAAAAATACACCCCTCAACATGACTGAAATTCTGAAACTGCCTGAAGATATCCAGATTAATAAACTTCAAACTCTTTCTCCTAACAGATTCAACAACCCTAACGGCACCAAGTTATGACCATATAATCCTCTTACTCCTGATTGCTCTATGGTTACCGAATCACTATCTTCATACATGCCCTCAAGATTAGATTTCTACCCAGGCCCATGTACATACACTCGAACATCCCTTAATATACATATCTCTTATTCCACAAAACAATCCTATCTATATCATCTTGACCCTCATCTAATCATCATCATTTTTTCATTGTACGAATCATGGGGAGTGATGGGCAATGCCCTGCAACGCTGGCCCATGACGAGTTGAATGGGGTCTAGTGGATTAGTTACTGATGGTGTCGTTCGGAGTGGCCTTTTAGCTCAACCGGCTCTTAAAAACCCACCATCTGCTCCTTGTGGGTAAGAAGACGGGTCCGTGTGTACGTAGCAGTGTACAGGGTGAAAGTCAGAGGAGTGAAAGATCTGAAAAGGTATGAATTTAGGTGTATAGAATTTAGGTATAATGAATTACAGAATTCATATTCATTCTTGTTTTTTCTCTTTTCAATTATTTGCTTATATTTGGTTATTTGTTATTCCATCTATACATGATTAATTTTGCTAACCTAACTTACCCTATCCATACCTATCTCCGCTTTTGTGTATAACAAACATTTGGAACTTCATACAGTTACCCAGACCCCTACCTGTAGATGGCTATGCATGGTCCATTTTACATGTACTAAATAACTCAATACTCAATTCTCAAAGCCATCTGACTTTTCAGAACATCTACAATGACCATTAAGATTACAGAACATGCATTTTTCAACAGAAATTCGATCATACATAACAAGGACCCCATCTAACCTATATACCACCACTTCCTCCACTATTGAAGATAGCTTCGACCCCACAGCCTACTATTAGAATACCCCTAAATAATTTCCAATACTTCACCCTTATTATTACCAACCCCCAACCGGACACACGGACATATCATAAATACATCTACAGTTCTACCACACCACTGATATCGATCAAGTAAGGTTATACATGCTCCTGAGAGGGAATTCAAATAAACACATGTATGCAAGGTCTCTACATCAACTTACTAAGTACCCAAATAGCTTAACACTGAACCAATACGTAGCCCCTCAATATCCATGACAAACGATTTTTAAGATTGTCCACCTCTTTTGGCCAGTGTAACCAATAAAATATCCATAATTGTTGCTAATATTTCCGACAAAAGATCTAACCAAACCACTATAGGTTCCTTCACTCATATAAAACAGTCTGGACCCACCACCACGGCTTCCCATGAATCTTCATTTTTTATTTCCATTTTTGCTCTCAAAGCTGAACATCTAATGCTATATTTGTTTCATAAGGAAACCTATCCTTCTAATCACTAAAAGGTACACACATGCTACTAAAGATTGGAAACCTTCCCTGAACTTGTATAGCATACTAATCAATTGATTTATTAAATATTTAATTAAATAAAGTATCCAAGTACTTTTACTCCTGAGTTTGTCTCATTTCTTTTTATTCCAGACTTATATTTGCCATAATATCGGGCTAAGGGACACATTGCCAAGCTGTTAATTCGTAACTTTACCGAGAGTTCAATGCTTAGGTATCATGACAGCTTGGATCAAAATTTTAGCACAGAGTGTAAAATCCATTTCACACACACACACACACACACACACACAAACAATGATAGGGACTGAACGAATACTGAGGCAAGTCATAGAAATATGAGATCTACAACCCCAGCTGCTGGCTGTGGCCTTACAGAGAAGGAGGGGGCGGAGAAAGAAGAACGAAAACAAAAAACAAACAAAAAGAAACAAAGAAACCGCAAAGCATACCATAAATAGTGATGGGGATATGAACCACAGCCCTGTCGTTACTGATGAGTGGAGGGCTGACGACCTGAGGAGACTCATTGTCACTTAGCCTTCAGCGATAACCACCGGGCATCTGGTGTGAAACTGTAAACCACAGCACTGCTGTGGTCTGTGACAGTTTGTAGAGGAGGGCTGGAAACCTGAGGAGACTTACTGTCTCTCAGTCTCCAGCTGTGACCACCAGACAACTGGTGTGGAAATGCAAATAATAATAATAGGTGAAAGAGATGAGACAGTAAACCACATAACTAGTGAATGTAGTCAGCTCGCCCAGAAGGAGTATAAGCATAGACACGATAGAGTAGCAACGATGATACACTGGGAACTAAGTAAACAAATGGGATTCAACCATGGGGAAAAGTGGTATCAGCACAAGCCAGAGGCAGTCTTGGAGAATGACAACCACAAACTACTCTGGGACTTTGACATCCAAACTGACCACCTCATCCAGGCAAGAAGGCCGGACTTAGTAATAGTAGACAAAAAAAGGAAGGCCTGCCAAATAGTAGACGTTGCTGTGCCTGCAGACCATAGAGTAAAAAAGAAGGAGGGTGAAAAAAGGGAAAAATACCAGGACCTAGCAAGGGAGTTAAAGAAAATGTGGAACATGAAAACCAGGGTAGTACCGGTCATAGTGGGAGCACTAGGAACTGTCCCCAAAACGCTGAGGGAGAGACTGGAGGAGATCGGGATTAGGGGGAGGATAGAGACCGTACAGACCACAGCACTACTGGGAACTGCACGGATACTGAGGAAGGTGCTAGAGATATAAGTACTGCAACGAATAGTAGCTCTGTCATGATATGCGAAAGAGGGAGGAGACGTTAGCTGAAGACCTGAGGAGACTTATTGTCACTCAGCCTTCAGCGATAACCACTGGGCAACCGGTGTGAAACTGTAAATCGTAGAATTACTGCGACCTATGAGTACTAGGAGAGGAGGGCTGGAGACTTGAGAAGACTTGCTGTCACTCAAACTCCAGCGGTTACCACCAGGCAACTGGTGTGAGATTCCAAATGATAATAATAATAATAATAATGATAATAATAATAATATACTGGGCAACCGGTATGAAACTGTAAACCGCAGTATTACTGCGACCTAGGAGTACTAGGAGAGAAGGGCTGAAGACTTGAGGAGACTTGCTGTCACTCAAACTCCAGCGGTTACCACCAGGCAACTGGTGTGAGATTACAAATAATAATGATGATGATGATGATGATGATGATGATGATGATGATGATGATAATAATAATAATAATAATAATAATAATAATAATAATAATAATAATAAAAAATAAATTTTTGACTATTTGTAGTAGTAGTAATATTAAGTACTTATGAATGTTTGTATGTACCCGGGAGAAATCTCCATCAACAGTCTAAATATTTTGCAGATGACGAAATACTTGTTTTCATATTCATCAAAAGGACCCGTCTCAATGTCTGATTCTGTCGGAGCTGCATCGCCTTTTATTGTTTTATAACAGTAAAACTAATTTCTTTTTTTCCATTTTACACCCCCACCAAATCACTAGTTTGATCTTTTATTATACAAATAGAATAAATCGGTTACTGATCTTGGAAACAGACCCAACAATAAACAATTCGACGATACTTCCTCTGAGTCTGATCTTTGCCATTTCGACATTAACGCGAAATAATCTGAAATTTCTCCAAGACGCCGGCTGTTACTACGAATTTGTTTCACTTGGTGATTTTCCAAACGAAATCGTTTGGCTAAATATTTTCCTTAACTCGTACATCAAGAATACAATGTTATAAAGTCGAGCACAAAGTATTAGATAAATATTCTCTTGTATATCAATGATCTTGTGTCCAGAGGCGTGGATGTTTATAAAATAAAGGCGGAGGCAACGAACTGTAACGTAAATAAACATTGTTGGCTTGAGTAAAGAAATGCCTGCACGAACGTTGTGTCCAAGTGAATACGATAGCAGTAAGCAAAAACAAACACTCTTTCTTTAGTGGATTAATCGTCGGACTCTGGTCCAAACGTGGAGCTGGGTTTATCGTTCTACCGTAACAAGTACATGAAAGAAAAGTCCTTGCCAAATTTTGGAGAGTCAAAAATCTACATGCCTCTACCGTGATTCGAAATCACGCCTGACTGATAGGCAATTGTGCCCCTTATCGAAAGAGCTAATATGACAAGTCATAAAGATTTACAAAATATATATTACAGGTACGCAAAGGCCTATGTTCCTTTAAGAAATACATACATTTGTACCAAGAAACATATTTTTATATTTTTTCATTTATTATGTATACAATACTAAAGTTGGAGTAATCATATCTAATCAGAACAGAAGTAAAAGCGGAGTTCGATCTTGCACTGCGAGGCTTTTTATATTCTTTGCTTGGCACAAGACAGCTATTGTAGGGAACCCAATGATTAATCACAGCAAGAGCAATTTGATCTGTTGGAAAAGATTACGTTATTTGTGTTATTCAAGTTGTGTTCCAGAAAGACACGGATAACCAATTGCTTTGCTGACGCCTATCATAAGTGCGCCAAGATATATTTACGTGATATTAGGTGGAAAATTACTCGAACTGTTGCATTGTTTAAGGGGTAATTCAAGGGGAACCCTAAACCAACAATGGATCAATGACATAACGTCACGTCGTGTGTATTGTGCTGTTTACTTGACCAATTATTCCTTTTTAAGCGATAGTTATCGTAAATTCCTCTTCTCCTTCTCCCTTGTTATGACGCCCACACATTCCTCTCGATCGGGCTATATGTTTTGGAATGAAGTCAAAAATTAGTACAATCTGATGTAAAAAGAATGAATCCAGATTTTAACGCATTTGCAAACAATAATGACAGACTACAGCCAATTATGATTTGATTGTTATCTCCCAAGACAAGATTTCTTTGAAAATTTGGCGGATGGACTGACGATTTTTCTTTGATTTTGACATTGTTAGATTCAACTTTTTTTGAATATTTGTGGGCTTTATTTCTGAAACTTAAAGGCAAAAAAAATCAAAATAGCCGGAAAAGATTTACAGTCTCCGGTGACATCTCACAGAGTAATGAATGAACAGACCGATAACTGTAAAATAAGGATGAATAGGAGCGTTTGAATGAAGCAACAGAACAGAAAAAAATTCCTATAGACAGAGAAGTTGTCTGATGATATTGCTTCGTGACAACGCCAGTCCTAGTGAACTAGAATGGGAAGTTTTCCCCACATTCTCTAGATTTGACACCTTCCGGTGTTTCACTCGATACATCACCCTTTATTTGGTCAGCTACTGTGAATTTCAAGACATCGAAATATTTTAGAAGATTTATCAAATCAAAGCGAGGTCTTTTATGGTGAAGTACACTATTGTGTTCCATGGGAAATACTGTAATAAGAGAATAATGATACAATGAATTCTTAGGATTAAGGAATTTCAACACAAACACATTTGCATTAATCTAATATTTTACCGATTATACAAAAAGTAAGTTCAAACCTTTATTGTATCATTCAGATAAGGGAAGACAATTATGCAAGTGAAAGACAAGGGGAAAGGACGCATTAAACACACACACTGTCGGGTTTCCTCTGGCAAAGGATTCGATTTAGTAAGATCCCTATTTAGAACGTTACTGACAGGCATGTATTTTTGAGTGGGGGTTAGAAAGCCCTGCTCTGTCAAATCTATAATTCTTTTTTCCGTTGTTTCTTTTTTATGATTGTTCCATTCATAGTACCTTATGTTTTTTATTTAGTAGTATCTTGAGTTTTGGTATTGTGATTTGCGTTTTATTTTTCTATATCAGTTTTCTAATCTTATTTTTTGTAATATTCTTTTCGTTATGTTATTTTATCGTAGGCTTTAAAATCGTCAGTCTGTCCTTTTAGTGAAGGTGATAAATTCAAGATTTTCATTTCATTATAGATAACACAGAGTTTCAGTATTGTGACATACGTGTGTTGTTTTTAATAATTTCGTTTCTACCGAGGGTGTGAGATTGCTATCTTTAAACTTCCAGTAATGAGTTGATAGAGATAAATTGATTTTTTATTTTTCACTCGAAAAGTATGAAGTATGGTTGCATAATCTAAATTGAAAAGGAGATATTCAATATAACATTTGACACATTTATTTTGCAAAGGGCACCTATTGCTATTTGTTCAATAGCAGTCTGGTTTGTTTTTATTTTCTTTACAAGAATTATTCCTCATTACTCTATTGATATGCATTTATAATTTCTCTTTTTGCCAGCTGTCCATACAGCTATTGCTTTGTTTTAGTATGTTTTATCATACAATAGGTTGATCAGGGGAGTTGTTTTTCAGTCAATTCGAGGGAGATTTTCCTTATGCTACTCTTAGCATCTACATTAAATGGTGGTGTACAGCGGATAAATTTTCTACCCCCATACCTTTTTTTTTGCTGCATTTGGTTTTCATTTTTTGATTGTATTTAAAACTAAACTGTCTTTTAAGGCTTCAGTATATTTGTTGCTAACATTGTTGAATATTTTTTCTTTAGAAAATTGTATATTGGCCAAGTTTCTATAGATTTGAGGATCTTTTTATAACTGTATTTGAGTGATTTGATTTCATGTTGATATATATGAGTTCAGAATTTTCTCTCATATATGGCTTGTGGGTGTTGTCCTTTAGACTGGAAGTATCGTCTAAAAATGTATTATTTCTATGTTGACCGTAATTTCTTCTACAAAGTTCATTTTTCTCATATCCTTAAAAATGCACTAAAAAAAACTTTTCGCATTTTTGTCTGTCAACTAGCAAACATTCAACCAGGTAAAGTCCTATAATTTAAAAGTCTAATTTTCCTTTAGAGTTCTATAAAATGTACCAACCAGTCAAGTCCGACATCTCGGCTGCATCTAGACTTCCCATTGAAACATCAAAACCGAAAGTGTAGTTTTTGTAAGTCCGTTGTTTTTGGTTATTGAACAGTACCGTCTGTTTACAGTGTTTGATTATTTCAATTCAATTTTTGCTGAATTCATTTTAAATTCTTCACGAATTCCATGGCTTCCCCCGAAGATTCTTTTTGATATTGAGGGATAAAGGTCGATTATATCGATTTGCACAAATACTAAGGTGTTTTCTGTTTCATGTTGTTAAACCAGCTCATAGCATCGTTTGTATTCATCCTCTGGTTCAGGTGTAGTTATTTAATGCCGTAACTCATATTTTTCTAGTATATTCTCACTAATTTTTCCTATGTGGGATTTAATGGAGTTGATCAGTCAGTTTTTCCTATTGGTATCCATCGTTTTGTAATTCTAAATCATGCTGTTAGATGTTTGTCGTAGGTATGATAGTTCTTTTAATAGATGGTGCTCCCGACCAATTTAATCCTCTCAGACGAATCACAATAACTTTTTATAATTATCTTGGATACGTAGAAGCTTATACACGAACAATGCTAAGGAAATTAAAGACAAACATGTAACGCCATGTAAAGGTCAACCCTAACACAAGTTGACAGATAACAATTATATGATATATCTCCAGTAACCAAACCCATCCACCTTAACTGATTGATCACCAACACGAGTGTCAGAAATACTCCAAATACAACCACCATTATTTATTACAACAGGCCACGGATATGGAGATTTAGATCTCATTTTCCTAACAGGAGATGTATAAACAAACAAACATAAAAACACCCAAACAAAGAGAACAGAATTAGTGATAAAAAAAGCAAAACTGACAAATGCATGAATCAACTAGTATGATACATATAACAATTTTAAAACCCACAAACTTAAAACATACTGCGGAAACTAGAATTTAAAAAAATTATTAAAGATAATCAAACTCAATTAACGAGATTGAAAGCTTAAAATACTGCGAATTGAAATTAAGACAAGGCCAACACTCACAGACACAGATACAAACATTCTTTTCACGGAGCCTTCTTATTACAGACCGAAATTGACTTATATCAATACAAATACAAATGCCTCCCTTCACACTCAATCTAAACAATCCACAACATAAATGTATCACCATTTCTCTCCTCAACTCAAACTTGTAAACTGAATGCAATTTTCTTGACATCGCTGCAAGTTTCTCTGAAGAGGATGGCTGGCAACCGTCAAAATGTATCAAAACATATCTACCTGGTAATAGAAAAAATCAAGATATAACACCTGCTTCTCTTTTCCTTTTCTCTCTTCTCTTCACCTTCCAATCCTCACGTTCATCAACATATACACACAAACACACACACACAATCCCCCCCATATATATATATATATATATATATATATATATATATATATATATATAATCAATAATTGTGTCATCCACAAATAGCTGTTTCATTGTATTGCAACTCTTCAGTGTGGCTTTAGACTATGTAGTATCCCTTCCAGTTCTGCTTGGTAGGGTCAAATACACACACACACACACACACACGCATATATATATATATATATATATATATGTGTGTGTGTGTGTGTGTGTGTGTGTTTATGATTTGATCATTTACATATTGTATGTACCAGGAGATGCACTAAGAAGGATAGAAAAAGTGAATACAATAGCAGTTGTCGTATATATATATATATATATATATATATATATATATATATATATATATATATATATATATATAGCCACAGATATTGTGGGCAATATAAACTTTTCCACGTCGATGACTGCTACGTCATATCACTACTCTTTAACTTTAGAAAATGTCGTTGCTCATCGGCCTTGCGCAACTAGCAAATTAACTTTGCTCTATTCTTATCGTGCAGGAACTCCTTCCACGTAAACATTTGTAATGTGAGCACGAAACTCCCTTATGACTCCCATAGACATACAGTAACTCTTTGGTTTGTCTCGATTTGTCCATCTTAAAACGGAAGCAGGGTTGGCCGACGGCTTGTTATGTCTGAAATTTTACTCAAATTGAGAACACAACTACTTATTTCCAACAAAAAAGCTTTTATATAAATCGAAGATACGCAGTATAAATCACATACCACGCAACTTGAAAGGAATATTGCCTTCGGCTTTTTCTTGTAAACAAAAACATCAATCGCCTGAATTATTGCCAATGTCTTTTTTTCCAGAATTGGGAGGAAATGGTACGCCTATGCTTACTTGTTGGTAGAAAAATACTGACATTCAATCCATAAAGACACTGAATCATCCAAATCACAGTCATTCGTTGAAGAAGATTTAAATATAAGGTTTGAGAGGCGAAAATGTTTCTCATTTATTTCCTTTTGATCTTCAGATTATGATAATCATTACACTCTTGTCATGGAAATTAGATCAACATGAATAAATCTCTTCCCTGGGGATAAGAATCATCAATGATATATATATATATATATATATATATATATATATATATATATATATATATATATAACCTCTTGCAGTTACTGTTGAGTGTCAACCGATAGAAATTATGCAAAATGGTAGCCTCACAACCTGATCAAGTCCCGTATTCTCATCTTAGCTGCTTTCATGATAAAACGGTAACATGCATATATGATCAGCATGTGTAGTATATGCAATGGTACTATTTCAAGTAGTGTCACTAAGATTTCAGGACGAAGCCAGGAAAGACAAAAAGATTGATTTAAAAATGTATTGGAATTCATTGAAAGCAAGAATATCAAGATTAAGTGGAGTATCCGGAGCCAAAATTGATACAACTGAAAACAATTACAAGTTTGCAACTTTCTGTTGTATGAATTCTGAGTTCCAGATTTCACATTTGGTTCGAATATTGACTATCTTAGTCATTATCAGCCTCTAGGCCACTCTCTACTACCATTGCCGTAACAACCTTTACGGAGACGGCACGGTATTTTCTGCATGCCAACAGAACTCAAAACACGGCACATTCATTTTTACGTGAGTGTCGTTCTAAATTCCCGAATCCCTCAGTCTTTGCTGAAGGCATCAGAACATACCTCTGACCTTAACTTCTTAATGCAATAGGGAGGTACAGTCCGTTGCAATTGATGCCTGGCTTTATTAATTTTGAAATGCCCTCAAGACTCAAAATACTACCAGTTTCTTATATGCTTGCTTTAACGAAGTTTTTGGGACACTTTTGCAATAGGGGGTACAGTGTGCAGAGACAGATTTCCCCGTGATATTTTGAAATGTCTACAAATCCAAATAGTGGCACAAAGTTGGTTTCTTTATGTATGTTTCAGTAAAGATTACTATACCCTCCTGTCTTTGATATAGGTACCAAATACCCATGGCCTTAAAACCATCATCGGAATAGGGAGGTAGTGTTTATGGGGACAAAACCCATTCACCAAGTTGTATTTATTTTAGCTAAAAACAAAAACTGGATCTTGCAGACATCAACGTCAACACTGAACTTTTCTTCATGCAATAGATCAGGGGATGATCCCGTTTACCCCTGGCAACTTTTCAAGGGTGCATTAACCCCCATCCTGTCCAAAGAATGGGTTATCCAAGGGTTATCAAATATCGTACCATCAGAATAATCATCAAAGTAGTTTTATTAGAGCAAACCAGGCGCTGACAAATTTCAACGTTGAGTTCAGGAATATTGTCACTGCTTTTATTCACGTCTTGAACTTTGCGGATCGCCGCTCTGTAACTCACTTAACTGATTCAATTTCACCTGAAAGCCAAATATATAATCCATGCATCAATAACGGTGACACTCCTTTCTTGACTTTGGACGTTGAGATGATTTAAACGAGGAAAATTATATGCCAACTAAACCAACGCTTCAATAAAATTCTTATCGTAAAAATGATCACTCAAAGAGGATTTCCGTTCTCGAAAGAAACATCTGCTTCGATCCTAAAAAACCCAAAGACAAGCCCTGTCAAAAACCATAGCAACCCAATAAGGCAGAGGGTGGAGCGGTGTGTTTTGATCCAATATGATCACAAAACTCTCTGAAACAGGTGATGATTGAAAGCTTGTACCTGAATAAAATTCCTAAATTCAATTACATATTTTTTTGCTTGTCAATTCATATCAATGAATGACACTGTGGGAAAAAACAATGTTTGGTGCACTTTATTTCACAAGTTTTGTAAACTCAAATCCAGCACTGACTATGGTAGGAGCCCTGTATATACGTAGTGTACACATTTCATTCAAGGAAAGAATATTACGTTCAACGAAATTATAAATTTTGTCCAGAATATCAACCACTTTTTTTGTCTCTTCCTAATCTTCACAATCGATCCCCCAATGATCCACATACACTTCACAACAAAAGACCAGCAATTGTGCACACTCGAATGCATCAGCTGACCTCTTCAACTGGAAACTTATCCTTGCCTGAATTCCATCCACAATCTAACCTAGAGAGTCCTGTGACATATCACAAATACTAAAGAGTATCATATTAAACCTTCATTCTCGCTTTTCCCGCACAAACATGGTTTCCATGGAACACGGTTTCACAACTTCTTCCCCAATTGTATGAAGTTTATATTCTTTTGCTTTCCTCCGAGCGACACGATAAGATGCTTCCAGAATAAAGGCACGAATCCTAAACTGGACAGGGTTCCTGCTGTACAAAATCAATCACGTTTGGCTAGCAAGGATTATTGATCGTACTTCTGCATCTATTGCATTGGTAGGAGTTGAGTGAGCTTCCAGAAAAGAAAACCTCTTCTGACAAAAAAATTAATTGTTTCTGAACATCATCTGTTATGATGAAATCAAAACCCAAGTAAACGTATGATCCAAGGTAAGTTCCCTCTCGTTCGACATGATATATTGCAGAATATTCTGAGGCAAAAAACTTATTGTGTGTTTCACACAAGGCCGCCAACATTCAACTTTCTACATTTAGACAGGCTGTGTCTGTTTTGTACAAATCTTCACTTGAGTGGCGTGTTTTTCCAATTTGTTATTGACTCGTCTAGATCTAACTTGGTCAGGATTTCCCTCCTGCTCAGATGGAGGGGAAGACGCGTGTAAAATACCGAAAGATGCCGTACAGATATGTTGTGCACGGGCAACTTAGCTTGAGATGCTGTAACTGCTCAGGCACTCTGCAAGGAGGTGAAATGCATTGTCACAGACATATATAACAATAAGGGTTTGCTTGATGTGGAAACAACACGTTTACTTCAAGACCAAAAGATAAATGAATATTCCTCATCAATACAAGGCACTATACGTGCCTATTGCACACAAATAGAAAGAATGGCTGGTATTTCTGAACACCTAAGCGCATTGAAATATTCAAAAGTACAGGGGCTGGGATAGCTAGGATATTATAGGACATATTAGTTACAAAAATATACGAGAGGTAGACATCATTTTTTAAAATGAATAACATATGTATTCTGCTTATACCTCAATGATTCTCCTCTGAATTAGACTTCATTGACAATACGGTAGTTAAGAAGTATAACATATAGACCGTTCGGTCCAAAAGAGTGCAACAAAAAAAGTATCTTTCTACACAACGCCTATTTCAATTTTTTCCTCAACTTCAGATTTAAAAGGAAATTACCGTAAAAAACAAAACATATACGAATCCAGAATCAGCAAATATACCCCAAGAATAGACGAGATATTCTGCTTGAGTATATTTATTATTATTTTGGAACCCTTACAATTGAGAAAAGCTTTCAGGAATGATGGATTCCCGGTTAGTCGATGCAGTAGACGTGAATCTAAATGGTATAAAATGTTCTTCTCAGATTTGTCCGTGTTTTCGAAGATAGAAATTTTGTCTTATTGTTTTTCTACTATTTAGAGTGATCTTTTAAATTTTTTTTAAAAACAAGATTTTTGAAGAATTATTTTCTTTCAATTTTTTTTGTTGAGTTTTTAAAATCGACAGACCTCTAATATATCTTGGTCTGCGTTTTCGTTGCTGTTCAGCTCTACACTTGGTCCAGAAGGGAGGTTGTCAGAATATACCATATGTGCTGACTCTTTCAAACATTTCTCACTCTCTTAAAACCTTACCGTGTCCTACTGATATATTTTGCTCTTTTAACGCCTCCCGTGGCACCAACTCCAGACAACTATAGATTTAGACACCAAATACGACCAACAACAGGGTTTGTGACCAAAAAATAATCCCCGCCCGATATTAGTCGGTTAGATGAGTACATTCTTTTTCGACAGCCTAGATACACCCCTACGTCTTGACAGTCGAAAAACACCCTTTATCACCTGATATCGGCCGTAGAGTATAACAGCCGAAACGTTGTGTTCAAGATCTGAACCAAGATGAGGACAACGATCCGAAATTATTTAATAAAAAATCCTTTAGTGTCTGCATTTAGCTATTATTTCGTTTTTTCCTCCAGGGGCCAAGGCAGGGACTGAATACTTTTGCTACCAAATGAGTCTATTACATGCTTGTTGACCGTACAGATAGTAAAATGCGATTTCGCACAAGCCAAAAAATTTAAGAAGATAATTAATTTGTAGATGTATTGCCCATAACAATACAACTCAGTATTTATTGATCAAAACGGATCAAAACAACACAACAATTTCAAAACAATTCATTGAATGATCATAGTACCTGATTACCAACATGCACAGCCTTTCCAACCATTTTAAGTCTGGAACGTTAATGTTTTATCTATCCGACATCCGACGATAATCATACTAATTACTACCCAACGGGTCACTGTATCAGGGTTTGGATTGGGGGAGTTTAGTTCATACGTTGGGATAGGCTATAATAGCTGTTTAGTGTGGATGGACGGTAATTTGAACTAACTGATGAAATAATATCTCATCTTAAAGATTCTGTCAGCAAGTTGTTTCATCATAGACATCCACAAATGCACAGACACTACCACGTTTACACTTGTTCACACACGTGTGCATACATACATACACACACACACACACACACACCATACAAATC
>OY735212.1:33175639-33195639 GCA_963457665.1 Thysanoteuthis rhombus | reverse complement strand
TTTTGCATTACTCTAACTCTCTCTTACTAAACTGGGCCCAGCCAAGGAATAATATAAATAGATACGTCTTAAAAAAGGGTGATAACCATTAAAATATCATTTTATAATTATCTTCATTCCTGAAGATAAGAGTTGGGGGTAAATTGAGACGAGTTGATTCCGAATATGCCTTTAGTTTTGCTTTCAGATTTAGTTTACAAGTTATAAGAGTATGAACACAAAGGCAGACAAAAATGACAACTTTATATATGTAGATATAAATACATGAATATTACATATAAATATATCCATGTAAATACATAGATGAAAGTATATAGATAATATAAAAAAGTATACATAGAATTTAGATGCATTATACAACAATTATGTGAATATCATATATTTTGATATATACTGATACATATTCAACACGCAGCGATCGTGGACTCCTGTTGGAAACTTAGTCCAACTATAGTCGAATGACGTGTCAGGAACATCTAAAAACATATTTCTAAAAAAAAAACACGTCATAATTTGTTTTATTAAGTCAGAGAATGCGGTCACGTGCATTTGTTTTTTTTTTTTTTTTTTGAGTGAAATGTTCTTTAATTTCGTTGGGTTAGAGAGAAAATAAAACAGAATCGTGAACGGCTCGTATTAACTCTTTCTTCCACCAGAGGATCCTACAACAACTATTTTGGCATTTCGTGCAAATCGAGTTTTCACGAGCAAACCAAAATTAAATTTACATCATTACGTTTTTCTATCCAATAAGAATACTCGTAGAGAAGGTTATGCTTTTAGTCCGAACATAAGGTTATCGATTATTCTACCAAAAAGAGGTTCAAAAGCCAACTAACTCGGAATTCTGCTTCTTAAACCTTTTCCCACAAAAAGTCCACATGAAAAAAATAATGCTGTAATATTTCCTACCCAAATATAAAAATCTCATTAAAATTTTTCCTCTCATTAAAATTCTAACTTGTTTTGATTTGCCAATTTCACATAAATAGCTGCAATCAATAATCAGTAAATTTTCTTTCGACATTATCCCTGTACGTATTGTATCGATTTACTTACATTTCGCCTATTCGTTGCAAAAAAGATATGTTTCCGAAAATGAATATATATTTATCTGCATTTTCCCTTAACACTTCAAAGACAACTGGATGAATCAACGCGTACATGATGTTGTTTGGTTTACTTCTATGAAAACGTTTTATTCTTATTTGGAGCTGACTTGCCTTTATTTAAACGCACACCTACCTGTTTAAACGAGAGATATACTAACATGGTTACATTCACGCTGTGTTAAGCGAGTTCTTTTGCCACATCTAACATTGGTGCTACGTAAAAGGAACATTATAATAAATTTCTATCAAATTGCAGCTCGGAGAGATTTCAAACAGCAATTTGTGTTGTTCGTTGAATAAATGTACTAATATTTCGCACTTATATTTTCTTCATTTTTTCTTCTGAATATTTTTATATTCTTGTGATTTTATACTTGAATTTATTAACAAGGACACGCGTATTTTAACAAGCGTAAATAACTCAAACTACAAATATATATGTACATATATATATATATATATATATATATATATATATATAGAGAGAGAGAGAGAGAGAGGAACGACCGGCAAACCGTGGTGTGGAAATATCAAACGAAGGCGGCCTAATTGGCTGGGATACCTACTAAGATTACAATCATTGACACCAGCCAGATGAACCCTCGTTGAAATATGATCGTCCAACTAGAAAACTAACCGGAAAAAACAGAAAAAAAACATGGTCTGCTACTCCTCGGAAAGAGGTGAAAAAAAGATAAGCGCAGAACAAACAACATTTGACCTATAAGCAATAAATAATGACCGTGAAACTTGGAGTCTGTGTTTGAGTACATGATGAATGCACAGTGATAACGACTAATTTAAATTTATTTTAGAATTCCATTGAACTTCGTCCATCTTTTTATAGTTCAACACATTCTTATGATTGCGTTTACGAGTATCCATACATAGCTCATTTAATGGCTGTAGCGTGGAGAATGAAGACAAAACTCATCGCATTATTGATCTTGCCTGGATGACGAGCTTGCTATTCATCATGTAATGCTTTGCGCACACCAGTGATATACGTTTTACGAAGATGGAAACATTTCTTTCTAATCAATAACACATGTAGATACACACACACACGAACACACACACACACACACACATACCAATATATATACGTGTGTATGTGTGTGTGTGTGTGTATCTATTCTAATATTTGAGTTCTCTGTTTATCTGTTTGTTTGTCTGTAACTCTTTGAAGCTAAAACTACAAGGCCCATCAACCTAATATTTTTCAGGGAAACTGATTAAACATCAATTCATAATATAGGCTATGTAATTTTTGGTCAATTTTAGCCAATTTTCTAAGTTGTTGGTCTTAATCTGAAACTTGGCACATGAGAACATTTTTTCACGGCGAAGGTAATAGGCAATGTGATACTGATCTCAGAGGTAATTTGAGGACAACAGAGGTCATTACTAGTCATTTGTAGCTAAGCTTCAAAGTTACATAATGAATTTTGAACTAATTATATAAAACTCTGTCAAGAACCGAGGTTTTACAAACGACTGGTGAATTTTTAGAGGTGGACTTTGAGTTATGGTAGGTAGGGATAGTAGTTGTGGTTAGTTGTGTATCGGGAACCTGGGGATGTCAGATTCCATGATTTTTTAAAGAACTATTGAAAATAACAAAAATTTCACAACTAGGGATCTTAGGAATAATCGAGATCCAACTGGAAGGAAACAGGAAATACTATTAAACCAAGTATGTCAACGAGTATCCAGACCTCATAAGGCCCCTTTTCTAAAGGCTAATCATTGAGATCTCGTCTTGCATTTGCGAATGGACATTGATAGACCTATCAATAATCACGCCGAGGATAAGGACATAACTGTCAAAATCGAAGATGCAAAACCAGGGAAAGTCGACCACTACATCTACCTAGGACAACGAATCTCGGTGAAAACCCTCAAAAGACGAAGAAATCAAGCAAAGAATCACCCTGGGATGGCAAGCCTTCAGCAGAGCAAGCCCAACCTTAAAAAGTAAGACAATCCCAAGAATCCTAAAAAGGAAAGTATGCATCCTCCCGATAGTCACTTATGGAGCTGAAACATGGAACCAAACCAAGAGACCAACCTACAAACTAAGAAGCATGCAATGCATGCATGAGAGAATTATGCTCAAACTCATATAGAGTGATCGCAAAATAGTACAGTATATCAAGAAGAAAACAGGAGTCCTAGATATCATATAATCTATTAGAAAACTAAGATGACAATGGGCAGGTCATGTTGCAAGAATGGCTGACAACTGATGGACATCATGACTTACAACATGGAACTCCAAAGATCACATACGGAAAACCGAAGCCAATAGAATACAAGGTAGAGAGACGAACTAAACAAGTTCAGCAAGTACTGGCTCCGCAACGCCCACGATAGATCTGGGGCCTCTGTCCAATGACAGATGATAAAAGATCAATGATGATGATTCTCTTTTAACTTAACGTCAATTATCAGCCGGTTGAAGTGAAACAAACTGCAAGTGAATGTCCATGCCATGTGAATAGTTGAAATAATTTCTTCCCCTACAAGAACAGTGTTTGTATTTTTGCTGTCCATTACCTTGGATCTCCTTCATTGTCTTTTCTTCAGTTCTTCTTGAAATCTAAGAAACCCAAGAAATCCTTTAGATTTAATCTATTAGAATCTATCAGAAAACTCAAATGGCAATAGGCATAAAAGGATAAAATGCAACCGATGGACATCACGTCTCACAATATGGATGCCGAGAGATCACATGCAAAACCAAGGCTGACAGAATATAAGATGGAGATATGAACAAAAGAAATTCAGAAAATACTGGCTCCGTGACGCCCATTATAGTGAATTGTAGCAGATCCTGAGGAAATTCTATGTCCAATGACGAACGTTAAAAGAATGATAATGATGATAATGATGATGATGGTTTGAATAGACCGAACGTCCATTGGCATAGTGACAAGAAATTTGTTTGGAGACAAGGTAAAACTTTTGAAGAACACCGTCCCCACAACAAAATATGAAAAAGAAGTATCATGCTTTGGGGTTGTGTCTCTTTAAAAGGAACATCGATTTTGGCAAGAGTTAATGCTAAAACGAAAAAAAAATGGAACATTGTGAATCATTGGTAATATCTGATTGGGTGCCTGAACACACAATAGAATCTTTTATTACCCCCTCTCCCCAGCAGAAAAACGAAACAATTTCTTTTCCATAGGCACCTCTGGGTGTTGAAGGGCATTTGTTTATTATCATTCTACATCAACTTTGGAAAGTGTGGTTGGAGCCTCATGCATGACACCGATTTGAAATGTATTTGTAAATCAGTCCAGAAATATCTTTAAAGATAAGATTATAAAATACCCATCATGGCCTTCTTCGCAGAGTCCCGACCTGAAGCCAATTGGGAAAAAATGACGTAATAGAACAATGTTATTTTAAATTCTTTTCTTTCTAAACTCAATCCTCGGAGTTAGAAAGAGAAGCAAAAATACATTTTTTGGCTGTGCATGGATACCTTGAATAGCGGTGCTTTCAATGATGCATGTTTTAAAGTAGTAAGGTTAAGATACATTTTTTCCAAAGCACAAAATATGGGATATCAGAAGATATGTCAATTTCTCTTTTTTCTCTCTCTCTTTTTCTTATATTTTTCCATTTGAATTCAGTTGAACAGTCGTGAGAAAAATCATTTAAAAATCTATTTAAATTGAATTAATGAATAATTTCTTCTATCATTATTTTCCAATTACATCGGTCCAGATCAAGGGGAATATTGTTTTTTTTTCCAAGATCTAAAATTAAAAAAAAAGGTAAAAATGGATCGAGAATTCCCTTTTCCCCTACTTCTGGGGGTCATATTGAGAAACATTTTCTCCTTTTGGGGGTTAAAATGCTGAGGTATTCATTTTTTTACTTTTAGGGGTTAAAGATGTGGACTTTTTTCCCTTCACTGTTAGGGTCAAAATCGAGGGAAATTTTCATTTTACTTTTAGTGGTCAAAATTGCGAGGGAGATTTTTTTTCCCACTTCCCACAAAATCGCAGGTAAGATTTTTTGAGAGGTAATTTACAGCCATTGTTAGGGGGTTCTGATTTCCATTGATCTTTTTTCTGTTCCTTTTTTGGCCGGCAATATAAGTTTAGTCTTGTGAATAAAATTCAACACAACGCATCATCAATTTTTCCTTTAAAATGATATTACACAGACCTTCACAGATTCTCACCAATTCGGATATTTCGCAGACAGCCACAGCGCTTCCTAAACTTGTTCATCTTGGAAAGAGAGTGGTGACGCGCATCAGACACACGTAACACAGATATATTTAGCTCAGAAACTAACCAATATGGCTTAATGCAGTTTCTTTCATAAAAATCCATGTTCACTGCTTCCTAACATTCAAATTATAGCACACTGAAACTGATTATTGGAGCGCTGTTTTGAAAATCCGGTGACTTTCATCGTAATAGAACCATTCATGATTTGATAAGATGAATTTGTTTTTACTTTCTTGAACTCCTTTATATTCTAACCAGACTATGTGTAAAGACAAAAAATTGATTATCTGAAAACGACATGTCTACAGACTGTGGGACGACTTCCCATACCAGCTCTATGAATGTTTGGTGTGTCACATTCACAAAAAACATTACAAAAGATATTTGTAACGTACAGAGGCTTAAATAGCAGTTTTCGAGGCTCTTAACCGAACATTTTGGGAACACATTCATTATTCCCTCCATTGCTCTGTGTCTCAAAACACTGGACGAGGGTAATACTTTCCTGATTTGGAGAAGCTCGTATCCAAATCTGATTGTCAACCAAGGCTGGAGAGCCCCCCCCCCCCCCGAAGCTTCCACATCTTATCTAATGGAATAGATCCGAGATGAGCGCAAACCGTCTCAATCAAAGTTTAAAATTGGTTTACCGATTCCTGAACTAATAGGCTAACTGCACACCGATTAGGTTTTTTTCCCTAACCCTAGAAAAAATCCAAATGCCTCTGTAGATACTCCTATCTGTGTTGAGATATGTTTTCATTTCTTTCCATCCCCCTCCTTTTTTTTCCTCTTCGGTTCTTGGATTTTGTAAACATTGACATTGGGAGTCTCATATCCCTTTAAACTTAATAATTTTCTGTTCACACCCTACTTGTCGTGCTTTACTATTCCAAGAACTCATTTGTTAGGCCAAAAATGCACTGAACACTGAACCATGATTGTTTTTATACCAGCCAATATTAATCGAATGCAACAATAACTGAAGAATGACCCGAAGCTTACATCGCATTCTGTTTGTTTAATTCACAGAACGCATGCTTTAATTGACCGGAGATGCACTGTAATATCAATCAGCAATCTTTCAATATTATTTACAGATATTCAATGAAGTTACTGGCATATGTATACACACGTACGTATACGCAAGCACATGCAACCCACGCACACACATGCACACACACACCACAGCAAAAACATGCACATTAACCGCCTGTTTCTCTGTCTGTAACAATGGACTCTTCACACCTCCAGGTTACGATTCTGTTGATAAAATATTCCCAACTCAACATTTCGAAACAATGTGCTTCATCACTAAAAACGAATTCAGTGATGCCTTTTCGAAAAGGTTAATCTCATTAAAATTCAAATACATCCGTGGAATGTTTTCTTTAAACAGATCCGTCTGTAATCACTATTCGAGGTATGAACTCTGTTTCTGAACAAATATAACATTGTCAAAGATAAACAAATAAACAGTTAGGCTAAACAATCTCGATAAATGCGCAGTGGGTGCGAAACTATTATAAACATTTGCAAGGCGTGCCTCTCCAGTAAAATACTTAGACATGTGTTTGTCACATTCGACAATACACATGCGAGATATCGTGTTATAGATATTAACTAAGCTTTGCTTAGTCTAGCCAAAAGCCTCAAATGTGTGGCACCCAGCAAATACCAAACTTTCTACAGTAATAATGGCCTGCAAGACATTACTCGATGGTAAGGTTCTGGAGAAGTCATGCCATAACTTTTCAATGTACGAAAATCAAACAGTGCGAATAAATAAACGTTATCTGCAGTACTTGTTCAACAATAAGGTCCCACAACCAATGCATCATCCCGATAATCTTCTATGGATCTGAAACATGGAACCTGACCAAAGAACTAACCCTTAAACTGAGAACCATGCAATAATCACGAGGGAGAATCATGTACAACCTCACAAGTGAAGATCACAAGACAGCACACTATATTACAGGAGAGACAGTACTCTGAGATATCATAAACTCTATCCGAAAACTTAAAATTTAAACAACCTCTGGACATCACGGCTTACAACGTGTATCCCCAGAGATTACTTGCCAAACCAGGGCCTACAAAATATAAGATGGTGTGATGAACTAGATAAATTCAGGGACGCCCACGATAGAGAGGTCTGGCAAATCTTGGGGAAGGTGTAAGCCTAACAAAGGACGCTAAAAGGATGATGAACATGATGATGATGATCTGCAGTACTAAGAAAGTCAGATCAGTAAATAGAGAATGCAGTGTTTTACTTACTATCCTCCAATATAATGGCAAATTATTGGCAATCTATTATTATAGAAACGCTCCCGGCGGTGCAGCTTCCACAAACTCCCTTATGTGCACTAAAGATAATGTATGACTATATAAATCCTCAATATTGCAAAAGTCGTAAACATACTTCATGAAGCTATGGCCAAGTTGGGTTGGATACACTGTTTCTCGTACGATCACCAAAGTTAAACAATGTCGAGCTTGGTCAGTACCTAGATGGGTGAGCATCCAAGATTACCAACTGCGGAGAGCACCCAATAGCGATCCCGTTAATCTTACTAAGGAAAAGACCAATCTCTAAACTACAACCAATAACGCAAACCAAAGTACCCTTACGATATCACACAACTTTTGAACCTTCTTATTGGCCTAGCTGCAAGCGGCAAGACATGAATAAATGAATGGATGCTGTACAATACAAGTTACAACTTGGAAAATCTCATGTAAAGAATTTGCTACTGGTGTCTACAAAATATCTTATTGTTGAGTGAATTGTCTACAGGTCAGCAAAACAGAGTAACGTTTCGGAAAAGGTACACGGGCTTAAAAAAAAAAGACCTTCACCTTTTGCATCGACTACTGCTCGTGAGCAACCCACGTTGGTGACATGAACACATTGGAATAATTCTAAAGGCTATATCCCCTTTTGAGAAAAAACTACTGACCCAGAGTTGAGGAAAGAGACACAACCATAAAACCAGAGTTTTAAAGAAAATCCATTGAATGAGGTGCGCAGTTCGAATCAAACTCATTGCACTATCGAATTATTTTTTTTTCATTTTTGTGTATTTGATCACACATATGCACAACTATAAGATTATTTTCGAAAGTTTCATGCATTTCTATGTCCAAATCGTCAACTCGTGAAGATTTTTAGCATCAGAATTCAGTTATCATAGTGCTTTCTGGACTTTTTATGACATTACTCTACCTGTCAATTTGCGTTGTAAACGCAAATAGTAAATCAATATAATTGTGGGAATATAATGTACAAATATTCTATTGTATAACAAACAAAGACTCATGACAGGGGTCTGACACTGGTGGGTAAGTGCAAACCCATTAGGATTAGAATGTCAGGTTACCAGCCAGGTCGCATATTTGCTTAATTATTAATTAGAGTTGATAACACAAAGAGCCGAACATCATTATTGATATTAAAGTGTTCAGAGTTTGACATTTGCCATTATGCTTGTTTTGAAAAATATCGAAAATTTGCACTGGGATAAATTTGAACAATTGAGGATAAAAATGACTCCGAAAAGCATATTAGCACTCTTGAATATATCTTATAGCAAACAAAACACATATAGTTAGTTTCTGTAATATTTATGTATATATTTACATTATATTCACATAATTATATCAGGACATGAATATAACACAGTGGAGTCAAATAGTCCTATTTGAAGTGTTCCAGAGTAAAGTCTGATTAAGTGTTTGATCACACAAGCCCTTTGGTTGTATTATCAGGGTCCACGGGATTAGATTATCTAACAAGACATTATCATCAACTTATTGCATATCCATCATAAACATTTCCATGGAAAAAATGAATTTAAAAAGGAATTGATGAAATATTGGTCTGATAGAGAGAAAGTTTGACAACTCTACTACGTGAAAACGGCAGTTTTCATCTCTCTCTCGTTATATAAGTTTCCTTCGCCACCCATGGATAGAACAATGTTCCTATAATAACCTTGTGAAAGACGAAATGGCATAAAGCAAAGATATAATTACCATTTATTTATTTAGGAAAATCTTCTGTCGGTTTTACGCATGCGTTCTCTGTCTAAATACTCATTAGCTTCCCTCTGATTTGTATTTACACGCTTACCTGACTCAGTGGTGAATTGTGTCCTCTGATCACGTTAGCCATGACTCTCTTTGATCAAAGGACATAGTTGAATATATATTATAGACGTTCATCAAAGCAAATATCAATAATTTGAAGGAATTTGAGATATAAAGCCCATGTTAATTCATCTTCATGTTGCAGACGTCGATTCTAATGCTTTTACGGTATACAAGCTGAATTTTTAGAGGGCAATGATGAAAGCAGTTTTAAAAGTACGTCATTGGACCATACAGAGCAGACAACTTAAATCATTAGCATATCTTTAATTACCTGATTAACAAAACAGTCAAATTTAAATAAGGACCTATATCAATCATTTCAACACGAGTAGTGCGGCATTTCATTGGTTGATTTGCTTACATTGACGAATGTAATTATCAGATCGAAAATATCGTAGAAAACACGCATTATAAATATTTCAAGAGGAAAGGGGAATGGAAGAAAATAGTTACCGTTTCTCCTTGCTATTGAAACAAAGAGAAACAGTTAAGAGTAAGAAAACTCTAAATTAACAAAGAAAAACAATTAAGAGTAAGAGAACTCTAAATTCTTCAAGATTTGTACTAGAAATATGTTCAACTAAACATTATTACCTATGATCGATTATTTTCGTTTCTTTATGAATGTACAAGCCACTATCTCTCTTTTTCCTCGATAGCTATCAATTGTACTCTGTTCATATCTATCTATCTATCTATCTATCTATCTATCTATCTCTCAAACAGGCTCTTGTCTTTCTCTCTCCCCGTATGTATCTATTTACTCTAAAAGTATATATATATATATATATATATATATATATATATATATATATATATATATATATACATATATATATATATATATATATATATATATATATATATATATATATATATATATATATATATATATATATATATATATATATATATATATATATATATATAATAAATAGTAGAATGTGGATTTGCAACACAAACTAGCTCATGTTTCTGCACTCTCCGGGCCTCATCAGGCGAATCATTCGCCTGATGAGGCCCGGAGAGGGCAGAAACATGAGCTAGTTTTTTTGTAGTGAATCCACATTCTACTATTTATTTCCTGCTCTACTCTGAAACAACTTAACTTCAAGATTAAAAAGTTGAATGTATCGAGCACTCTATGAAATAAATCCATTACGTTTCAGAAGTGGCTTTATATTATTGATAAATTATTATATTATGTTATACAGCTAGCCTGATTTGTACCACATATACTATATATATATATATATATATATATATATATATATATATACATATATATATACATATATATACATATATATATATATAAATATATATATATATATATATATATACACGAAAGAATGTGTGTGTGCATGTGTGTGTGTGTCTGAGAGAGAGAGAGATAGAGATAGAGATAGAGAGAGAGAGAGATAGAGAGAGAGAGAGAGAGAGAGAGAGAGAGAGAGAGAGAGAGAGAGAGAGAGAGAGAGAGAGAGAGAGAGAGAGAGAGAGAGAGAGAGAGGATTAGAAGAGGATCCCAGCAGCAGCAGTAAAAATGTACTGATGAATTTTCCAAACAAACAGGCGTTGGTATTAAAACAAAATTCTATTCTGAATATTTAAAATGTCCTCACTTGCTGTGAAGTAGAACTGAAACCACCAAGAGACTGAGTTAAAACAAACAAACAAAACAAAACAATAAACATACATTTAATCGTGCAAATATCCTTTTCGATTACATCTCCTGATTGTACACAAGTGTATTGAACATCGTATCATAAACTTTACCTTTTTGATACACGGATGCAAAATAAATAAGTGATGTTGAATACGCAATAGTTAGATGGATAGATAAATAGATCCACGGAGAAAAAACAAGATGAGAATAAGCGTGAAAAAATATAATGGGAAAACCAACAGTATAGAGATGACCATTTCAACATTAGGAATAGAAAAATTAATGAATTTTATACCAATCAGTAGGCTCCGAGTATGACCTTTGTCAACAAAGGCGACGTTAGGATGAACGTGTGTCGGCAAATAATGTTTACACGAGCAGGAAAAATCTAATATAGAAAAAGTATCAGCTCAAAGCCATTACAATGGAAACAGTTTACATATGGATGGACGTATAGAAATCTACTACTATGAATGGATTTCACTTTTTTTTAGCGATACTTATCAATATTATTGAAGACTGAAAGGGGTATTATGGCAAAAATAAAAAGGAAAGTGGGGTGACCCGATAAGACAATGTGAAAAATAATGACTGTATACAATCTTGTGATAGACTAACTTGAATTAAAAGAATGCTGCAGTTTCCATATGTTTTAGATGAATATTTAGTTTTGCGATATTCGCAGTCTATGGTATACCAGAAATCTTTTGTTTATTTCTATTGCTCCTTGGCTTTCTGTTACTTAATCTTACACGGAAGCTTTTTTTTTCTACACTCTCCAGTAGATAGTTTCGAGAACATTGTGATTATAGTTGCCTACACATAAATGAATACTCAACTATGTCTACCACATGGCGATGACCATCAGTTTAGTGCTGCAGCCTTTTGCTTTGAACTTCCATTAATACTTGGTGCTCTGCAGCTATTGCCTTGTGCCCAACCAAGCAAATAGTTAGTATCTGCACACGTAATGATGAGGAAAATGGCTTTATCAAAATTGTTAATCAGGCTAAATTAATAAGTAAATATTTTTTTCTTGAATTATTTCGTTAAAGTGTTTCTGGAAAGTGCCAGGTATATATTTTGTATTAATATAAAGAAAAGTCTCAGACATAGAATTTTTCATCGAAATAATGCATTAACATATGTCAGGCAGCGGCAGGTATAAAAAGTATTACCAAAACCGATACAAGTGAATATTTGCAGATGATGAATATCCGAAATTTTAAAAATCATTTTCTCTCACTATTTCTTTCACGTAAGTGGAAACAATGTCTGTTTAGATTCTAATATAAGTGAGCCGGGGAAAAGTGACGAAATTTTGCCAATCTTTTTTACGAAATTCATTTGTTAATTTAGATGAAAAGATCGATTTACTCTAAACCTTAAAGAACAAAAAAGTTCAAGTAAACCAAAAAGAAATAACTGTCGACGAACCTCTTTCCACTCAATGAAATATTCAATTTCAGATTCCGGAAAAAAAGTTAATTGTTTAAGTTAAAAAAATCCGTGTCAATTCGTCACGATGAAAAGAAGACCGAGAAAAAAAAAAAGACAGAAAGAAAAATTGAGTGAGAAAAGAAGATATCTGAAAAAAAAAAAATTGAACAATTTGCTTAATATAATGTGTGAAATAGAAATAATTGTGAAATTAATATTTTCTGCAAAATAATACCACATTTGTGACTCTCCAAAACCACATTAAACGTGATTTGTTTATGATTGGAAAAAAGTCTGCAACTTAGAAGTTTACGTATTCCAGCTTCAGTCTTGATTGCCTAGAGAAATATTTTGTCCGGATTTTAGCTGCGTATTTCTTAGATTAAATGTAATAATCATTGAATAGTAATATAGTAGATATTCACTTTTGAAAAGCTAATAGACTTTTATAAATGCCGACGGGTTTAAGTCTCAGACTTGATAGCCAAGAGAAACGTTTTGTTCTGATTATTGCTGCGTATGTCTGAAATTAAATATAATGATCATGAAAATCATTCACACCGTCTTGGTTACATAAGTCAAGTTTATGTATAGCTTCCACGTGAGTTAAGCAAAGAAAAAATAGAAAAATGATTTAACTGGATCTAATTCCGTATGTAATTTGCAAATTAAACATGATAAAAATGTATAGTTTTTCATACAATTAGTAACGGACGATCGGCAGTGGATCATCCACATGATAATCTTCATGTTCATCGTTTTAGCGTCTGCGTTGGACATAGACCTTCTCTGAAATTTGATAGGTATCTCTTCGATTGGTGTCGCAGGTCCAATACTCCCTGAACCTGGTCAGTTTGCCAAGCCATCATATGTTTTGCCGGCATATGATTCCTAGATATCCACGTCGTGAGTTGTGATGTCCAAAAGGTGATCAGACATTCTTGCAACTTGTTCAGCTCATCGCCATTTGTGCATTCTTATGGTTCCAATAACATCTCTGACTTCCGTTTTTCCCTGAAATATACAGTGCTACCTTGATCTCTTCATGAGATGTTCAGCATGATTTTGATACTGAGCATCCGTTGGAAACGCAAGAAATCGTTGGGCAAGTGTAATTAACGACCATAATCCATACGAATGGCTGGATTAAAGAAAAAAAATGATACTTTGTATATGTAGGAGTGCTGTATAAGTGCTCGAGACTCTTGTGTCATATCTTTTAACACCGAGTTATGTACCTTGCCCTGGTATTCCAGTCCACGTTGGTGATGTTGCACGCTTTGCTGGTCAACCTCAGGACACCTTTGAATCTCTTGAATTGTACCCGCTGAAATCTGCAGCTGTCCACGAATACCCCGAAAACAGTGCCTTTGGTATCCAGTTGTCATACATTTGGACCAGGTCATCCGTCAAAAAGAGCTAAGATATCACGAGGAACTAATCTATTGCATCATTTTAGAACTTCATTGACTGATATTTTGTCCATTCACGAGATGTCACAGAACATATGGAGACATCAATGAACATATTGTAAATAGGAAATCAATATACAACAGAAATGTGTTAGTAAACTTCATTTATACAGGTATGTCTCGAAAAATTAGGATATGAAAAAATAGGATATCTTTCATCAGGTGATTGAGTTCAATTGTATTAGTTTCACTGGCCCTAAACTGATCGACCCTAAGTGCTTTGTTGGTGAAATTAAATTTCCATCGAAGGATGATCATAAAATCAAGCATCACAAAAAATTAAAATATAATATTCAAATAATCAAAGGATTCCTTTGCATAATCGATTTATGAATTTAATTCACTTTTTTTTTAAAGAAAGGAATCTAGTTCTGCAATGAAGGGAAAGATTCATGATCTAACGGTTGTGAAAATTACCATAATTAGATACTTAGCAGATATGGCAGAACATGAAATGTTATCCCTAAAAAGAACTGGTTGTACTCAGAGTTCCGTCTTGAATCATCTAAAATGAACATCGTCTGGAAGAGCAAGGTGTTGTCGAGAGAGTTGCATCAGCAAGAGAGACGACCATAGCAAACCATCAAGAAAAGCCAGATTGTCAATTTGGATGAGATTTGTCTAACGTGGACGGAGGCAGGAGCAGAATCCATCAATATTCACCCCGCACAGACGGCTCCCGGAGATGGGGTACATCAGCCGTGTACTCTGAACCGAGCCCTTTCCAAACGATAGGCAGAGTCGTAACCGGCTGGCATGGGCTAAGGAGAAGCAGATTTGGAGTGTTGATCAGTCGTCCAAAGATCTCTTACTGATGACAGCAGCTTTTGTCAGTATATAGGGGGTGGGCGCTAGAGAGGCATAAAACCCCAGTTGTTTGAAATCAAGCGATAAGTTCCTGCAGTGATGGTATGAGTACCATGTCATCTGCATGTGTATGGTCCCGGTGTTTTCTCGGGGTCGAAGTCAACGCAGTGATTACCAGAAGACTTTTTGGTATTCCATGATTCCGTTAATGGAAAAGCTATTTGGTTATGCACAATTTATGTCCATACATGAAATGATTCCTGTACATAATGCCAGATTAACCTCTGATTGGATCCTGACATTGATATAACTCACCAGACCTGAACTCCATCGGGAATTTTAGTTAAAACAATGACCAGCTTGTGATCCAGCATCCGGGCAGAGCTCAAGGCAGCTGTCGAGTCCGCCTGGACGTCCACTCTACGGGGAAAGTGCCACAAAAGGCTGGTTTCTACAATGCTACGACGTCTTCAGGCGGTCACTGACACCAAAGGAGGTGAAAAGGCCAAAATAACTGCTTTCACCCCGAATTATCATCCCGTTTATTCTCGGTCAATTCGTTTCTTTCAGCACAAAAGTTATGTATTAATAATGCATAATGTTGTCTAGGCCAAGTAATACATTAACTGCGTGACGACAGGAGATCATTTCAAATAAACGTCTATATATCATGTGAAAAAGGCATTTATTTGGGCCATTGTATTATTAGCGACTGTTTAGCTCAATGCTGAAAGCATTGCTACGTTGGTGCGGCTACCCTCTCGGTGACAGTTTTTTTTTCAGCAGTCTCATTTTTTTGGATTGCTTATTCTATTTACGTTGTCTAGGCTAAGTGATGCATTAACCGTATGAAAACGGAAGATTATTTCAAATAAAAGTTATATATATATATATATATATATATATATATATATATATATATATATATATATACAATGAAAACAACGCATTTATGATTCATATAATTACATACTTCCTTTTGAACAATCATCTTATATTTGTAAAGAAGGTTACATTTCCATGTAAATCCATAAATATTTACGCATTTAACCATATTTACAATTTTAGTACCATAGCATCCTATTGTTCAGTTTTTGACAATTGACTTTTAGGCTACATTTTCTCTTCAGAAAGGAATTCTGAACATTCATTAGGATATCAACTAATCGCTGGAGTTGTCAAACTGCGATTCAAGGTGGAGTTTACTTATTATTTATATAGAATACAAAATTTGCAGTAATGATATTCAATCAGGATAGAAGTGGAAATTGTGTTTGACCCTGAAACAGCCAATATTCTTCAGAATTATTTTTGAGATTCTAACTTGATAGTGGGAATTCCTCATCCCATTTAAAAACATTGGGAAAAATTTTTTTTGCAATAGGTAAAACATTCCATTTTGATATCATGACAGCTTTGAGAAATGGCAACTTCTGACCTCACTGGAGCATTTTCCCGTTGAACCTCTAAAAGGAAATTTTAAAGATACGATCCGAATATAATTCTAGACTTTAATCAACATTTCCAAGCCGACTTTTTGTTAAGTATGAAGATTTTTTTACAATTTATAAGGTATCTCGTATTAATTTTGGATGGAGCTCCCTTGAATCAGTCCCGATTATTTAAATCCTAGTAATATCTAGCAAAGAGGATCACTAATTCATTAATAGGCATTGAAAACAACACCAGTTAGTTTCTAAAACTATGGAATCCACCATCCGGTGTTCAGTCTGTAGGGTTGTTGATAATAGGACAACCTCATATAAGTTACCGCAAGCTGCTTACTAATTCATGATTATACAGATTCTAATAGTGTCAGTATCAAATCACAAATATCAAATTACTTTTTATTCAGTTAATGATGTTTAACCTTTAGCCACTGCTAATTCTTCCTGAAAATTCATGATTTGGTCCTGATAATCTGAAGCAAACTAAGACAAGAGAACGTACAAAGGTGGATAAAATCAGCAAGAATAATATTCAATATGACTAAATTAACGCAGAATGAAAAATCTCATCCCACCTATAAAAAAGTATTCACAGTTTGAATCAGAATCAGCGTACAATTCCCCAGAGAATATAGTGAACAATATAAGGCTATTTTAGCTCAAGGACAAATTCTGAGCAGAAGATTCACTCTTTCGAGAAAGTGAGTAGAGTTAGTCGTCTTTGTGACCAATAATGAATTAAATGGATTATAACGAATGCTATCAACACTCTAAGGGTAAATTCAATGCGAAAAGAATCAAAATATTGAAGGATCCGAATTTCGGCTTTCATATTTTCTAACCATTCAGAAAATAGATTTATGTTGCTATCATGAAAAAAATTTTGGAAGCCGGCGCACATTCACGAATAATCGGGATTAGGCTTTATTCATTTGAAATCAATTTGTTTTTTTCGAGAGTATACTGTATGTATTTGAATCGATTAATTCACATCCTTCACATTCAGTGCTTTTGAACCCCCTGAAATGAATATTTGATTCAACACATTCAAACTGCTTTTTCGGTCATAATTACCAGTAGCTTATCATCTTTTAACTTCGTATAGCTTAAGACCATTGTTGCAACTAAAGTGCCTTTGTCTATTGTCCCAAAAATGCATTTTACAACACCAGAACAACATCAAAAATTATATATATATATATATATATATATATATATATATATATATATATATATATATATAAAATGTTAATTAATAGCATTTTTAATGATTGCACGGATACCAACAAATCCTGTGCAGAAATATTTACAAATGATACTTACATCCTAGGCTGAGGGCACAGATACTATAATTGCAGTACTGACGTCTATGTAAAGGATTATCACGTCATTTTAGACAGGTACTATAGCAGAAGTATAATAATGATACTCATTGAATACTACACATTGTATAATCACGAAAATCTAAACGTGTGCCCAACAAATTTCCTTTATTTCATTAATCATATCAAACGGATATTAAAATAATCTTCTAGACAAAAAAATAAGCCACCTTTATGTTCTAGACTCCATTCATTTAAAACAGCAGTTGCCACTGAATATTTTTTCCAAAAATTAATTAACTCTGGTTGAAAATCAATAATGAATATGCTTTTTTTTTTCCAACTCTTAAATGCAAGTCAACCAACTCATTACTGAGTTTCCCTCGGGGACATCATTTACTGTTTGATTTTGTTTCCAACGTCACTTTCATCGATGCAAAATCACAAATTTCTTCCTGGTTTCTTAATTATACGACAATTATGTCTCCCTAATGCTTTGGGAGTAGGTTTTTTTTTAGTCCGGAAGTTCGAGACTATTTCGATCACAAATATCAATGTTAACAGATTTCAAATGATTAATTAGTTAGTATTAAAATAGAATTCACTTTAGTTTTGGTATCTCTGCAGATTTTATCTTGATGTCATATATATATAATAACCAAACTTTCTCGGGTACTTCCGAGGTTTTTTCACTTTTTCTAAATATGTATGCTTGTTCTGACGTAAAAATACAATATATCATCATTTGAAAATTTGATTTTTTTCCTGATGATGAAATGTGCCAGAAAAGTAAAAGTTTGCTTCTTTATTTGATGTCTAGGGAGTTGATAGTTTGTGGAACTTGTGAATTGATATCTGCTACACAAAAATGGAAATCTCTCGATAAAAAATGACTTTACCGAGGCACCTAGTTACTAGCGTTTCTGTGAGAAATGTTCGGTGAGTATGTGTACAGCAATCTTATAAAGATTCACATCTGTTTGTGATTACTCATTTCATCGACTCCGTTCGTTAGTTTTTTTGATCTGTTAAGCATAATTCTTTTAATTTGCTTAGCATATATTTCAGTTAAATAGGCTTACTTTTCGATTTAATTAATTTAATTTCAATTTGCTTGTATTGTTTTGAATTGACTTTGCATAGTTTTTAAAAAAAAGATTGCTCAGGTTATTTCCAAATTTGATCGATTTTTAGATTTGGTTGTTGCAGCTTTTTTCTTCGCTGGCCTCATTTTTCGATCTGCTCAGGAAAGAGATATAGATACTAAGTTACTAAAGGATGGCTGGACTTGAAAAGATATAAAATAAGTAGAACCATAGATTCGCACGGAGATAAATTGACATACTCAAATTGATAGCAGCATTGCGCTTGACATAAAAACATCAACAGATGGGTGGATTTATGGATGCAAACAAAGAAAAAACGATGAATAAGATTGACAAAACCTTTTGGTAATACATTAAAGTCTTTTTCACTTACAAATGCACTACTTTACGGAATGACCAGACGTTTCCGCTTTTTTCTCTTCATATAAATTTCATGACTGGTTCAGTCGGTGCTTTTGTGACAATGAAGTCGACACTTTTTATTCAGTATTGGCTAGAAATCAGAATTTAAAATGGCGGCCAGAGTGTTGACGCATTGTCGTCTGATCCTTCGAACGACTGGATTAGCAGGGACACCGGCTGACGAATTGCTGTTTTAGATCATTTAACGGAAGAAGCGAATTAGTTAATGGGGAATTGAATCCAGGTCCGGTTCGGAAGGCGTCAAGGAGAGACGGCGAGGGAACTGGAAAAAATACATGAAAGGATTCATGAGGTATTATATGCATACAAACGACAAAGTAATCATTTACTGAAACGACGGTGTATAGTTTCCATGGAGTCGAGTGTCTGATAGTTGCATAGAGAGATCAGTGCACTTTTAAAAATCCACTTAAATCACATGTATTATCAGTCACAATAGCTCACTCTAATATTAATCTTAGATAAGACAGATATCTGCAACACTTAATAAGGCACAAAGTACAAAAATAGTGATATATACAATGCTTGGCAAAAATATGAAATCACCACACTTGGTTGATGTTTATCCAACTTTTATTTTTTACTTCATAACAAAGCACTGATCACAGATAACATGGAGAAAGTTTGTTTTATAGATGCACCATCTGGCTACATGGAATACGATTCAAAGTTGATTGAAATATTCAAATTATTAGTATTTCCATTCCAGATCAAGGAAGGGAAGAAATTATGGAATCATACGATGCTGAGGAAAAATACAAAATCATCAAACAAAAAACAATACTCTTAG
>OY735212.1:33015639-33170639 GCA_963457665.1 Thysanoteuthis rhombus | reverse complement strand
ATAGATCGAATCTTACTTCATCTGTAAAACTAAAAATCATTCTCTTAAGTGCTGTTAAAAGAAGGGAAAGATTTATGAGATAAGTGCCACGACTTTTACTTAAAAGCCTCTAATCCAAGTGAAGTGTTTCTGGTAATAACAAAAAGCAACGTGTTTATCACTGGGACGGATTGAAATGGCGACAAGGACTTGTCACTTGGTTCAGAACTCCGGTTTGTCTAATCGGAATCTTTCAAAATATCAAAACATTAGTCGCCTTTCAGGTTTTCCTTTGTTCTCAAATGGGAGTTGTCGAATACTGAAACACCCGTTAAAACATCTAAATGTAGTGAAAAATGACTCTTTGAATAGATAAAAAAAGATATTATTATCTCTTCATTCAAGATAAACATCGGATCTAATAATTGGAAAAGGGGTGACCAATGATAAGTTACTTCTCTAGCATTTTGCAGCACAGTTATCCCGAAAAAGTACGAATTTCAAGAAAAAAATCAACAAAAAAACCCCAAAAAACAAACAAAATAAGCAGACATAAACCAAGGGAATAATTTAGCACAAAATTACATTGCAAATCGAAACCCCCTCTTATAAGGTATTTTGAGGCGGAAAAACAAATTTCCGTTTTTCCAGATGTGATGAGGAGTAAATGTTTTATTTTCCAGCCCTCTAGCTCGAATGGTGTAGCCTGTCCACGTGATACGTGCAATACATAGCCAGCCAACCGGACCAACAAACAGTTTTGGTGGCAGCTTTGGTTGACAAGTCCCAACTAGACAGATCTTTTGGATCACTACTGATCGAAGCTGTGCAGACCCCATGATAATTTTTTTTTTTTCAGTTACCTATCTCCAGGATTTCAGCACTCATTAATTCATCGTATTTTAGGAGCACCTTAATTTCGAAATCTCCGTCTGGGTCACATACGGCCAAACAGAATCAGACTTTTAGTATTATATATAACACTTCATCTCGAAGGTTCGGCTGGAATTATTGATAATCTATCAGTCATGTTAAGCTTTTTACAGATAGTAAGTCAATGCCAGTAATGTAGTGGCTCACTGATTCTTTCATACTTCACTTGGAGATTATTATGATACTCGAAGTAAGCGTGTAGCTGAGTCCTGTTAAAATTTATATGCATATTGATTTATCTGCTGATTCTGGGAAACGACTTTGACTAGTTTGGCTGTTTAACCGTCCGTCTAAAAAAGCCGACACAGTTCAAAGTTTTATAACTCTGAGTTTATATTGACTTGGCATTGATATATTGGCTAGTTTCAGCTCTTTTACCTCGGCGTTCGAAGATTTAGAGTCTCATCTTTAGTAGTTTATTGCGAGGTTATATGTATTTCTTATACTATTAGCATTCACTGTCGTGTTTCGATGCGGGGGAAGGGATATGTTTCCGGGGTGTAGACAAAAAAATATATTCAGAATATTTCTCAGCGAAGAATAATAACATCTTTTTATATGGCTACATCAAGTCGAGGTTACATAAAACACCATTATCCTTTATTGCATATAAGGATTCTTTTTTAGAAAAAAAAACTACCCACCCAAGGAATGGTCTGATGCAGGGGAGGGTTGGCAAATCCCCTGTTTGTCCCACAAGCCCTAGTAGATGCCAATGCCTTGGACATCTGTTATTTTTTTCTTCTTCCCCTCTTCATTCAACAATGCCTTCAATCAAATCCCTAACTGTATCTTTCTGCCATTGTTTATTTATCCATACAGGTGCCTACTGCCTTTTTCCTTCTCTTGGTTTTTATCTTCGAGTTGCTTATACCTTCCTTCTTCCTTAGTCTCTTACCTCTTCCCCATATATCTTTTTCACAAAAGTGCCCACCTAATTTTCTAATCTTCACCCATCCCCATTCTCTTCTTCCTTCTTTTTCGTTGAGGTGCCCCACTCTTTTTTTCTCGTAGTTTCCAACTTACTTCCCCTTCGTTTTCAAAGATATATGATTTTAAAACAGTATGAATATCGATATAAATAGATGCTGTTCACTGAATCATTTAGTTTCATTTAATTTCTCTCCTCCGTGAATATCAGTCTACGTAAACACTCGTAATAAAACTGTCTAGCATTCACCTCAGATACCTACCTTGATGCATATCCCAGCCTAATGGCGTGTGCACAGTAAAATAAAAACATAAGCCCGTTAGCGCTGCTGTGATAGGCAAGGACGATAGGAGTGTAAAGCTGGAAACCTGGGAGGGGGGGGGGTACTAACTTTCCAACCTCCAGTGATAACCGCAGGGCAACTGGTGAGAAACTGCAATCCACAGTACTATCATGGACTGTGATAAAGTGAAGAGGACGTCTGGAGACTTGAGGAGACTTTCCGTCACCCAGTCTCCAGCGGTGATCACCAATAAACTGGTGTAAAAAAGCAAATAATAAAAAATAATTGATAACCGTTATTTGGTTGCGCATCGATCGATAAAGCCTAGCTCGTTATTATTTCAAGGAAAATTAGTGACTGCTCGAAATATACAAAATATCGAACTTCCTTCATATTTTCATAAAAAACCATCTCGTTTATTCCCTTTTCAATAATGATAAGAATAATGATAATAACAGCAAGAGCCACATAATGTATTTGGACGGCATAAAACTATTTGCAAATAACAAAAAAGAGCTTGACATTTATTCAAACGAGTGAAAGAGTACAGCTACGGCATTGGGACGGAATTATGAATCCAAATATGTGTAGTGATGGTAATGCACAGAGGAAAACTTATAACAACTGGAGGAATCGAATTTCCGGACAACAAAAAATCAGAGCACTAAACAATATAAATACCGAGGAGTTCTCACACTAAACACATCGGGCCGATATAAATAACAAGGAGTCCTTACACTAAACTAAACACATAGGACCGATATAAATACCTAGCAGTTCTCACACTAAACCCATAAGACCGATATAGATACCAAAGAGTTCTCACACTAAACACAGGATATAAATATATAAGAATTCTTGAATGTAATGCTATAAACAGGAAAAAAAAAGAATACTTTTCAAGGACAAGAAAATACTAGAGATCAAACTGAATTGTAAAAATCTGATTGAAGGAATACACTTGTAGACAGTATCGGTAGTTTGATACACAGGTCTATTTCTTGGGCGGACAAAGGAATCAATACACTGGAGGAGCGAAGAAGCTTATGACGGTGTACAAGGCTCTACAACCCAGAGATTACTGGATATACTGTAAGTGAATAGGAAAGAAGGCGACTCAACAGCATAGAGGACTGTGTCCAAAAGGCTAAAAAAAAAAGGAAAAAAAATTATCTGCAAGCAAGCAGAGAAGATATCATATGAAGCGCGCAAAGCAATGCAATAAACAACAAAAAAGTAACAAGCGAAGGAGCAGCAAAGTAGACAGCAAGGAAAGAAAAATGAGAACAGATGAAAACTACCGGGGGAATTCAAAAGACGAATGCGTAATATTGCCGAGGCGAAATCATAGACATGGCAACATAAAGGAAACCTGAAGAGATGCTCATCATGGCAACCTAAAACAAATGCCTCAGGACAATCTATGCCTGGGCAAGAATTGATTAATTTCAAAGAGACAGCATATGTTGCATCTATGGAGAGAAAGACGAGATTGTAAACTGTATAACCATTGAATATAGTAAACTAGCCCAAAAGTAGTACAAAAACAAGTAAGACAGAATAGTCACAGTTATACACAGGGAACTATGCAAGCAACTGCGATTAGACCATGCGATCAAATGCTCTTAGCACTATTTGGAAATTGACCTGGAAAACAGAAGCCAGTAATTACACAGGGACTTTACCATCTAAACCGACTATCCCATCAAAGCAGGGGGATCAAACTTGGTGGTTATGAACAAAAGAAAAAGAACCTACAAAATGATAGACGTAGCTGTGCTTGCAGATGACAGAGTGAATATGAAAGAGAATGAAAAGCTGGAAAAATACCAGGATCATGCAAGGATACAGAAGATGCTGTGAATGTCAGGATAGTAAATGTGATTAAAAAACACTCTAGGAATTTGCTCAAGACATTGAAAACAAATTCGGAAGAGCTGGAGATACGAGTAAGGATTGAGACTGCGCAGGCCACGGCATTACTAGTGTCTGCATGAATACTGGGGAGAGTACTGCAAATATGAGATATACAACCTCCAGTCCTTAGCAAAAACCTGGATGAAAGAGGCATGAGCGAAAGAGTGCAAACCACAGCGCTGCTGTGATATGTCCATGAGAGGTTGACTGGAGGCCTGAGAAAAATTAAACGGCAACCACCAGGCAACTGGTGTAAAACTGTGAACTGCAGCTCTTCTGCAAACTGCTAATGTATTGACAGGAGGGCAAAAGACTTGCTGTCACATGGTTTTCAGTGATGATAACCAGGCAACTGATGCAAAAGATGTCTGATAATAATAATAATAATAATAATAATAATAATAATAATAATAATAATAATAATAATAATAATGCACAAATGGTGGTTGAAGTACAAACCACATCGCAAGTATGATTGGCGCGGAAGAGATGAGATGAGACGGGGCTGAAGACCAGTGGAGACTTATTGTCACTCAGCCTTCAGCAATGACCACTGGGCAACCGGTGTGAACTGTAAACTGCAGTATTACTGTGGTCTATGAGAACGAGGATAGGAGAGCTGGAGAATTTAGGAGACTTGCTGTCACTCAAACTCCAGCGGTTACCACCAGGCAACTGGTGTGAGATTGCAAATAATAATAATAACAATAATAATGACATTTAATAGCTTGTTTCTCTTCCAGCTGTAATTTGCATTTGGACAAAATCGTTGGTTGCAACTCTGGTCAGCGCACATTGATCTGGATTTTGGCTGGAAGAGAATAATAATTTTGTTTGGCAGGAGCTGATGTGTAAGTTAAATGGTATACCAAATAAGTGAGACATAGCTCCAGGTTGAGAAAAGGAAGAAGAGCAAAGGGTGACGGTTAGGAGAACTTCGAACATGAGACGAAGAAGATGAGAAATAGAAGAAGAAAAAAAAATCAACGGAAAGGAAAAAAAAAAAAATGAATCCTCCAAAGACATCGTTCGGGCGGCACTTTGAGATGTACAAATATTTGTGAGAGAATGGAGAAAAAGTAAGGGAAGAATAATGTCTAAAGTTTTGAGAAGAGAAAAATGACCGAAAATTGGTAGAATGTGTCTAAAAAAAGATAGAGGGAAAAGAGAACAGGAAAAGTTGGATCTAAAAACCGGTCTGGTTAGTCACTCAACAGAGACCGTTACGTGACAACTGTTTTTTGGCAGCATGTTGTAGTGGTGGCAATCAATCGATATATCAGAAAAATGGGTGATCAATGAAAAAATTTACTTCTTTCACCTTTTGTTGGGCAGTGTTTATTAAATATGTTCAAATCTTAAAAAGAAACAACCACACAAAAAAAAAAACGAGTATGGATGCTGCCATATACAAACCCAGGCACCAATCTAGCATTAATTTACACTGAAAATTGGACCACCAACTAAAAACCTATTAGGAGGAAATTTTCAAGAAAACAAACTGTCTCTTCTATATATCACAAGGAGTGAATGTTAAATTTCAGTTTTCAAGCTCCATTTTGTGACCTGTACGCACGACAGTCAGACAGATCAACTTGAAAAATCTCAATGCTGACAATTTTCGTCGACAGTTTGAAAAATCAATGATTTGACGAAAGGCAAACAGAAAATGACAATTTTATGATGTAATATTAAAATGGAATTCATGTAAACCCCACGTTTTGTTTTTACATATAAGGAGCAAATGGTGTTCACCATTTGTTTTCAAGCAAATTGTTATAGAGGTAGCGCACCGCCTGTTCTTTTCTTTCCTTTGTTCCCGATTTCCTGTACCTCCCAACACCTCGACCGCCAACGACTCAGTCTAATACTACACTATCACAATCTTTTGGGGAATTCAAAATATTTTACCATATGAATCAATCGTAATTGCTTTTCTGCTACACGATATTTCATTTTACGGAAAGTTTTTACGCTTTCGGATAGTGAAGAAAATCTGTATTGGGTGGGAAGGAAAAAAAGAACACAGCATTAAAAAAGAGAAAATATTATCACATTGAAAAGAGAGAAGGAAAAAAAGGAGATATAAAAGAAAGTGGGAATAATTCAAGCAGAACGAGAATTGAAAAAAGAGGAAGAAAAATTCAAAGAAAGAGTACAAGAAGAAAAGTTGAAGAAAGAGAGAAAGAAAACAAGACTTCCAGAAATTGAACAGATTAAGGAAAAAAAAAGCAGAGGAGAAAGAGAAAATGAAGATAAGAAGAAAAAAAGAAAGAAAAAAAGGGCCGCAAAAATTAAAGAAAAAAAGAGAAACGGGAAATTTACAGTAAGAGAAAAGGAAGACGAGAAAATAGACTTTATAAAAGTTTAAAAATAGATTTGATGTAACGTCTATGAAACGATAAATTTCAAGTTTGAAAAAAGACTTGCAATATGAGACAAGGAAACAACGAGAAGCCGAAATGGCGTCATTTGAATCACTATACGAAAGGAGGAAGAAGAGAAACAACATTTTAAACAAATGTAAAAGAAATAAGAGAGAACGAAGGAGAAATGGAGAAAATCGCCAAAGTAAGAACACTTGCAGACAACAACAAGGGGTAGGGAAGAGATCGACGTGACGAAGTTTAAGTAAGAATTCAGGATGAGAAGAGAAGGTGGTGGGAATCCATTTTATTTGGTCGGGCCATACATTCACACTTTTCTAAGGTGAAGCACTTTTCCTCTAAAAGAGGTCAAACCTATTTTCTACTTACATACAATTTTGTGAACAACATCGACGGGTAGTTCTTTTATAATGATGTTGATTCTAAACGCATTGAGCAGCCATCCTGAGGTTCACGACTCCTGTTGTCGGCTGAAAGCTCGGAACTTGTTCGTTCCGTCATGTTTCATATTGATATCTAGAGCCTTTGAGGCGATTCTTGAGGGTCGGAGAGGTTGTATTTTTTTTTTATTGATCGAGATTTTTTCCCCTATTTATTCGAAGTTGATGCGTCTTTTTTTTCATTCTAGTTTTTGTTTTTTTTCTTCCATTTTTTCTTCAATGAATAACATAGTATCCTTCAGATCCGATTTTCATTCACGTCAGCATTTCTCTTTGAGGTACTTTTTGCTATATTTCCGGCTGCATCTTCAAACTTGTAATTTTCCTGTCTTTCTACCCTTCAAGATTATTCCGAGTGAACTTTCACGCCATTCGTATCTGTAGACTACGATCATGTGACAGCAAATCTACTCAGTGCGTAAGCTCTCTACTCAGTATTATTCTGATTTCAGTAATACTCTCCTTTTGAGCTTTTCTCCGAATTTCAAGTTCTTTCAGTTTCCTGATTCTTTTTTTTTACATATTCTGTTGTGTATACCTGTTCCCAAGTCACGAGATGATTATTATGAATATTCTAGGTTCAGGTTTAATAAGGTTCTGCCGGTAACTCCCAGTCGAAGATTTCAAATATCCTGTTTTAGCCTTTTCTCTCTTGCCATTCAATAAGGGACAAGCGGACTTTGAATTGAATTGAGCATACTTAGGTGACAATTAGAAAAGAGAGGATTTACTTGACCAGAGTATTCTGAAGTTTTCGCTCCCATTCTATTCAGTCAATGAAATAGCTTCTTTGTAGAGAAGCTCCTGTTCCCTTATACTTTGTTTATGTAACAATGGCATCGTAAAAATGTCCATCAAGATAAAGCCGGTTGGAAAAAGCCCAAAAGTCACAGTGGTTCGACTAAGCCATTCCTGTTGGTTATCAAGGGAAAGATTACCGGTTATAGTACTCAGATTTGTTTTTTGGACCACTCTATTATTATTATTATTATTATTATTATTATTATTATTATTATTATTATTATTATTATCATTATTATCATCATCATCATCATCATCATCATCATCATTATTATTATTATTATTATTATTATTATTATTATTATTATTATTATTGTTATTATTTGCAATATTGCATCAGTTGCCTGGTGGTTACGGCTGCAGGTACGGCCACGTCTATTATTTGGTAGGTCCTCCTCGTCCTGTCCACAATTACAAGGTCTTGTCATCTCGCTTGGATGGGGTGGTCCGTTGGAATGTAAATATGCCAAAATAATTTATGATTCCTATTCTCTAGGGCTGACTCTGGTTTTTGCTGGTCCCACTTTTCTGCACAGTTAAATCTCATTCGTTTACTCAGATCCAAGTTTATCACTGTTGCGACTCTGTCTTGTCAGTGCGTATACTCCTTCTGGGCTAGTCGACAACATTCACTAGTTTTGTGGTTTACGGTCTCATCCCTTTCCCCACGTAGGCAACACTTATTGTTTGCCTATGCTATGTCAATTTTAGGTTTTGATATAGTTTGTTCTAATGCATTTGTTTCGGGCTGCCATGATGAGAAATTCTGTATCTCTCTTCAGGTTACTTTATCGAATCAATGTCCATGATCTCTCGTCTGTCACATCCTATTTCTGTCTTTTGAATTCTCCGTATAGTTCCCCCTGTTCTAATTCTTCTTTCCTCGTATGCTGTGCTGCTCCATTGTTTTTTACTTTTTGGTTGTTCGTTGCGCTGTTCCAGGTACTCTTGATGATGTCTTCACTGTTTGTTTGCACATACTTTTCTGGCCCTCCTTTGATCCTCTGAAGAGCCCCATGCTGATGAGCCCCCCTGCCACCTTCTTTTCTCTTCATGTACAGTCTATCCATGTCATCTCTGGGATTTAAGGCTTTTTGCATTGTTATAAGCTTCCTTGCTCTCTGGTCTATTGACTGGAGTTCTTCCTTTGTCCATCCAAAGAATGGTCCTGTGTATCTTACTACCGATACAGCCCATGTATTCATTCCTTTTATGAAGTTCCTGTTGTTCAGTTTAGTCTCTAACATTTTTCTTATCATCCCAAGGTATACTCTTCTCAATTTCTCTCTCAATTCTTCCCGTTTCATCGTGTCACATTCGAGAACTCCCAGGTAATTGTATTTGTCTTGAGTGGTTAATGTTCTAATCTTCTTGCTGTCAGAGAGTTTGATTCCTCTTGCCGCTGCCAGCCTCCCTTTATTCATTACCATATTTGCACATTATTATATCCAAAATACCATCCCAATATCATCACTACATCCCTTCACTTTGTTGAACGGCGTCTCGAGCTCTCCCCTGTTCTTTGCAAATAGTTTCATGTTGTCCATTTACATTAGGTTGACTCTTCCCTTTGTTTTTTCTTCAGGATTCTGTTGAGTGGTATCATAGTTAGAACGAATATCAATGGAGGAAGAGAGTCTCCCTGGAACATTCCCCTCTTTATACTCACCTCTGCTAAATTTTCTCCTTTGGCTGTCAAGTCTACTTTCCATTTTTTCATACAGTTGGCTATGAATCTCACCACTGGTTCACTGATCTTGAACATTCTGAGGCATTTGAGTATCCAGCTGTGTGGGATCATATTTTTTTCATAGACTATCCATCCCATTTATCATCATCATCATCATCATCATCATCATTATTATTAGCATTTTCACACCAGTTGCCAGGTGGTCATCACCAGAGGAAAATCTCCTCAAGTCCCAAACCCTCAAAATTTCACTGTTCACAGCAGTGCTGTGGTTCACAGTTTCACACCAGTTGCCCAGTGATTATTGCTGAATGCTGCTACTACATCGATATATGCACTAATGAAAACCTCATGATCCACGGTATTCATATACAGCCTATAAATATCGTGATATGAGATATCTTGAAATAGCGTTTTTGCTTCTCTCAATAAAGAATGCATTTTTGTCTCTGAGGATTGAGTTGAGAAAAGAGAATAGAAAAATTCTTTCATTACGTCATCGATTTTGATTTTACCATTGATGAATAATCATGTAAAGAGACCCCACTTCCTGATTCAAAATCCCCTAAAAAGGGGTGTTTTTGCTAAAAAAAAGGGGGGGATTTTTGTTAAAAACACTCCTCGGGGATCAAATCTGCACCCAGAGAGTGTTTTATATCAAGTAAGTTTCGTTGTATGGGAGTACATAAATACATACATACATACAGAGAGAGAGAGAGAGAGAGAGTTACAGACTTTTGGCGAATTATAAGATTATAATTTGTATTTTTCACAAACAGAATCTGCTGATTATTGTTGAGGATTAAGTGTCAGCAAATTTATTCGAAGGTCTTTGATCTGTTGTTTTTTTCTTCTTTTTCTCTTCCTTCTTTTGAAAATTTTCAGACACTTCCTATTTTTGTTTTGACCAAAAGTTCCGCACATCCGATTATCCTTTTCTCTGGGAAAGTTTTCGGCTTCCTTTGATCTCCGTAATTCTATAAATTGTCTTTTCTCCTTATTTTTAAATGAAAGTCCCTTTTCTCGATTTTGAACCATCCTTTCTCCCTCCATTTTTTCTTACTCTTTTATATAAACCATTTCTTTTTCCATCTATTTCTCTTCTTAACTAACTTCTATATTTTCCTCCCGCTATTCTTCTTCCTTTCTTTCACTGAGTACTCCTTCTGGCGCATCTTGTTATTCTTCACTCTTATTTTTTCCCCGCTTTACCTTGCTTCAAACCTTTTTTTTTTGTACTTATAGATGAGTTCAATCTTTCTTGTTTTGCCTTCAAGAATGCAGAGCTGGAATATAGAAGTCAAACTCTCAATGTCATTTACTGAGGAAATTCCTTGCAAAAAAATTATGTTGATGTTAATGCATTATTCTAAGTTATTGAACGTTGATGGCTTTTTACTGGAGCAGAAAAAGTGCTGACATTTGGATAAATGCTTCTTATAAACATTTCTGATGCTTTTAGAATTCTTACCATTGCCGTTGTATAAATAAAGCGACAGCTAAATGCATCTCTGTCCATATTTATTTCTATATTCTGGGAGAGAACTCTATGCTTATAAAAGAATGGCTGTACAAAGTAAAACAAGGAAAATGTAGAGACGTTTTTTTTCGCTAAATATTTGTCATTTACGATGGGGAATTTTGAATGTTCTGATTTAAAAGATGGAGTTATATTTTCATCAACTGTTTGAAGTATAATGGATAAACAATCTGAAATGTGTGGTGGGTCATTTTTAATATAACTTTTTTTTTTTCTAAATCAATCAAAGGCTTCAAAGTTTTACACTCTGTCCAATTACTTTTTTTAGTACCCTAAAGTCTGGAACCGGAACAAAGAATTAGCTTCAAAAAGGGATCTGAACTCGGACCTCATACCCTGGAAGCTTGTCTCTAATGAAGGACACACACACACATATATACACACACACACACACACACACACACACACACACACACACACACACACACACACACACACACACACACACACATATATATATATATATATATATATATATATATATCTTCCATAGGAATAGAGCACTCTGATGGATGAAGAATTTCTGTGTAAATAGATATATCGCTTGAATTCAGCCTTACTGACCGTCCATTCCTATAGTCCAGAGGTAGGATATCGGTCTCCAGGTCTGAAGTGAATGTTTCAATTCTGCCTCGCAGTACTGGATGGGATAATGGGATAATGGAAAGTCTATAGCCATACTGAAGAGATGTAATACATCGAAACAGCTGTCTCTGGATGACATAATGTATATATATATATATATGTGTGTCTTCATGTGTACACATATATATTTATTTTATGTCTTCGGCTTCCTCGTCGTATTTTCCTTAACCTCGTCCGTGGTTTGAAATCTTCTTTCCTCTAAGTGTTAGGAGCCAGGAGTCATTAATAGCCAAATGTGTTCTGTGAGGCAGATGAAAGACCTTTGCAATGTGAGTTTGATCCCAAAATCCGCATAGAAGACAGAATTGGCAGGCTTGGTCATCGTGAATGCAGCAATTACACATTATACTAGCTCATTCAATGAATGGTATTTAACTGCTGGGAAGTATCTGTTCATGCATATAAGGTCCCCTCTGATTAATTGCTGAGTTACATCAAAATCGTACAGCTCATTCTCGTCAATTAAAGATACCTTCCATGTATACATCGTATACCATTAACTATATATGCTCTGTGCCCATCAAAATGCTACGTGTGTGTACAAGTTACGAGCACTTGTTTTCGACCACCGAAAATTGAATGAACAGTTGAAAACGGGGTTTTAACCAGAAGCTTTTGCACACGACTAATTTATGTGCTTTATGAAAGATATGAGCTGATAATGATGAGGGGATCAAATGTTCACTGATCAAGTATACAGCTATTAGTCATATATTATTATGTATGAATGTATTTATGTATGTCTATCTCTACATCTTAGTCATCTGTTCACATCTATTTATAAGAGTTTTATCTACAAACGGAAACTATTGCTAAAACCTGGCAGTTTTTATATTAATGTCCCAAATGATTATTCGATAAGCGTTGACATTCGTTCAATGTTTCGATCAATAATCTGTATGAAGCCATTATTCCAGGAGTAAACAAGAAATAAAGTAGATGCAATCAGGCCACCGCTTTGAAGATCGACTGACACGTCAATTAAAATCTTCTCTCTTAGTGGTGAATCATAATTGGGAATAGTCTAATTTGAAGTGTCGATTTTTGAACAAGATGAAAGAGGCTAGAGAAAACGAGAACGGTAAATATCTGTTCAAAATAAGAACCATCTGAAACGATCATCCCACTGACCTCTAATCACATTGTGCCAGCTCTGTAAAACATCTCTTAGTCTTGTGGTCACAATTATGGCTTCCCTATTATTGAACTTTTTGAATTCTCACGGATATGAAGGTTAAATGCTTGAATAGATGATAAAATGTCAGTTTGTTCTGTATGATTTGGGAAGATTTCATATTCTATTTTCTACGATTGGGAGAGATTCAGCTAAGAGGTTTAAGGTCCAGAACTGTCATGGAATGTTCCATCAAGTTCAAAACCAATGTCCCCAACTTTTAACCTTTCTTATTGCACCAAAATGACATGATATGATCCCCGTTGAAGTTCTAAATCCCCACAAAGTGCTCAAGTCGATGTTAGTTGGTCTTTGGCAGGCCTTCATTTGACGATTATAATCGGTGTCCAAATTCCCACAGCTGAAGATATTGAATTGTTTGCACTGTGGTCATGATGACTGAAAGTGCTTTGTTGACGTTATAAGCAGCTTGAATAACAATATGTCTTAATTTGAAATCAGACTTGAGAATTATTTTAACTTCTTCGATAGACACCGTTGCTGTTTAGCTTTAAAAACTCAAATAATTAATCAATTAATTATATTTTTATTTACATTGAATCATCAAAATTATGCTATTTCATTATTAAACATTCCACAAATAAGATTTGTTCCTATAATCTTACTCAACGACATTTCCTATACAACAACTTAATAACTTGATATTTTGCGTGAATTATGAGGAAGAGGCATGTTAATGCTTCAACAATAACAATGTATCTATTTTAAGATGAAAAACGAACCCCCAAAATAAGTTTTTAACATAGTTTTCAGTAGAGTTCAAAGGTTGATTTGAAGTTCTGTTAATTTAGTTGAAGAAAGTGTGATAAAAGCAAGACTAGAGTAAAAACTATTATTCAATAGTACGAGTATATATGTAGGAGAGTTTGTGTATATGCAGGTAAACAATAGTCAGGCGATGTGTTCGTCATTTAGAAGAGATGAACTGACCTGTAGTTAGAGATCTTTCATACGAGTGATTGCTGATAAATATTTTGGAAGAGGTCTATACGCAGGGTCTACTCGAACGGTCATATTAAAGTAAATTAATCGGTCAAAATTTGACCCGCATAAATTTGAGAAATCACTATTCACTATATAATCGATTATTAGTTGTTTATCGAGGCTGAATTCTCGCAGGCATAGCTTATATAAATCTCCCCAAAAGGTGAGTGCTTTTAAAACATTTAATGGTTCACGTTCTCGGTGTTATCAATTATTTCGCAATCGTTTGAGCGATTGATTCGTTGCTCATATAGCTGGAAAGATATCTCATGTTGTAGAATAAGAAATTAATATTGACGCTATAAGCTGCTACGCTCCAATGTGCAGGTGTGGATGAATTTTGAGTTGGAGGGTGGAGATTCCGTCTCTTCGTTGGGTCTTTTCTTTACAAATGATTATTGAACGACAAAAGTGCAATGTTTATACCAATTTGTTCATAAACAAAAAGAAAGTATCGATTAAAACAAAATAACACAACAAAGAAATATATATATTCAGTAGCGAATTAAAGCAATGATCGAAATTTAAAGCAGTGAAGTAGTGGTCAGCAAATTAGTCTAGCAGACCGTTGATAATACGATCAGTTTAGTCCTCATTGGGTACCTCAGACTTATATACTTGCTTCGTATCAATTCGAAAGTAAAGAAAACGTCCTGATTTCTTTCTGAACACGTGCTAACAGGCATTGATATCATTTAAACACCCCAACACAACAAAAAATATCATTAAATCTATTGCGATCAGATTTCGTACATCACTTATTGGTGATGAGCTAATATCTATCGGACTGGTGAGAAGTGAGATTCTTCCATCTATTTGGAAATCGAAGGAAGTAAAGAAGAAGAAGCTCGAATTTTCGTCTATAGATATATGTTTGCTTCTCATTGACAAAATTTATGTGGGACTTGAACGAAGCGATATAATTAGGGTAAATTATTCATTCAATGCAAGGATCAATTTGCATATCATTATCCTCACCGATTCGCCCTCAGAGGACATACCTGTTAATTGTCTGATTCATAGACAACATCGTTAATGCATAATTCCTGAAACGAAAAAAATAATTGCTCTGCGACTGATTATACAGGTCAAGTGCTTTTATTGTGATTAATGATTTACCAACACAAAATGTGCATTTAAGCCCTTAACTCCTATACAGCAATGTTTCCGTACAAAAGTCCGAAGATGAATTGCGTAGAAAATTTGGGAGAGATGGAATTCGAAAGAAATGAGATAAAATCAAAGAGGACAAATGCAATGTAACATAATATCAATTTGATTTTTTTTATTGTCGACCATTATTGATTTTTGACTTGAATATCTTTTATATCAATTTTGCTTGCTTCATATAACGACTTCTGAGAACTTCAGTCTAAGCGAATGAACAACACACAGAAATAAAAGATAAATGAATGATTATATTTGATCTTCCATCAGACAAAAGAAATAAATTCAAGCATCATCAGATGGGAGATATTTTATTTGCCTACGATGGTACATATATCGGAGAGACGCTTACAGTACTCTGAGCTAATATGTTTAACTTGACTTTTCACACTGAGCATTGACTTTACTTTTGTAATAATTCCTTTAAAATACAATCAATTTTATTGAAATCTACGCCCACGTTTGGATACTTGTATTTCAATTTTTAAAAATAAAAATATGCTTGATATAGCGTTTCAGTGAATTCGTACTTCATATCTGATACTACGCAATACACGTCTGAACCGACGAACGAATTACACGTAACTTTCAAGACACATCTATCCTGACCAAGTATCTTCCAATTCATAAACCTATAACAAAAGGTCCTACTGTTGGTTACTGAAAATATTTTCAAATCAGGTACATAAGATTTATGATCAATAATGAATTTCCTAGATAATACATGTGTCTCCATAGCTCAGATGTTTAGGACGCTCGTCTTGTAGTCGACAGAATATTCGTTCGAATCCATCTGGTAGCGGCTGTTTTTTTAAACAATAATAGTTTTTGAAGAGAGTGAATTTTCGGGTAGCCAAGCGCATATATGAATTTTTAATCATTTTATTTTTTCGAACCTCAAAATTTTAGTATGTAAGAAAAGAGAAAGATGGCCTATTCATATTGGAAATGAGTAAAACGTAGAGGGGGTAGTCGTCATACTTTCGTGCGTACGTTTGCTCATTGAATCCCTTTCCTTTTGCATTTTTCTTGCCTCTTTTTATTTTTCTTTTTAAAGTTTTTTTCCGCTGATCGTGTGCGGATTAACACATTCCAAGCTTAGTTTCAATGTTTGAGTATTATCTTCAAAAAGGCAGAATGCAACAAACGGAAGATAGATAAACTTAAATTGTTTCTCCCCCTTTGTTTGTTTTGTTTCCATAGCAGCAAGGGACAGCTTGTTCTGATAATAAACACGAACGCTTCGTTTTGAGAATATTTTTTTAAAAAATCGGACATCTGAAATTGTCATCAACACATCTCCATGGAAAAACAGTCAATGATTACTGCAATAATTCGTAATGTTCAACGTTAGAAACCCTATTTTAAACAACAATAAGAAAATTTGATATTCTGTGTATAACACAGAATATCTGAATATAGTACATTGAGGGGCTATAAAAGTAACTGACTTGCATGACGTGACATCACAGGATCATTTGGAGGACTGTTTTCATAAAACAAAATTATGAAATACTCAAAACTGAAATCCTTTTTCTGCAAAACCTCCAAAGTCTATGGCGATATACATAGATCTTATCATCATCATCATCATCATCATCAGTCTTTTAGTGTCCGTCGTTGGACATAGACCTTCCCCGGGATTTGCCACACTTCCCTATCATGGGCGTCATGGAGCCAGTACTTCCTGAACTTGTCTTGCTCGTCCATCTAACATTTTGCGGGCCTCGGTTGCAAATGTGGTCCCGGGGGATCCATGTTGTGAGTCGTGATGTCTATCGATTGTCTGCCATTCTTGCAACATGGCCAGCACACCGCCATTAGAGATTTTTGATGGATTCTATGATGTCCCTAATTCTTGTCTTTTCTCGGATGTACTGTGCTGTTTTGTGGTTTCTCCATGTGAGGCCCAGCATTATTCATTCATGTGCACGTTGCATGGTTCTCGGTTTACGGGTCTGCCTTCTTGGTTAGGTTACATGTTTCAGCTCCATAAGTGACTATTGGGAGGATGCATTGGTTATACACCCTTCTCTTTAGGATTAATGGGATCTCATTATTTTTTAAGGTTGAGCTAGCTCTGCCGAAGGCTTGCCATCCTAGTGTGATTCTTCGCTTGATTTTTTCTTCTTTTGAGGGTCTCATGGAGATTCGTTGTCCTAGGTAGATGTAGTGGTCTATTTTCTCGAGTTCTGTGTCCTCGATTTCGATCTTAGTGTTTTTATCTCCAATGTGGTTGTTGCACATGATCTTTGTCTTGCTAAAGTTCATGTGTGGGCCGACTTTCTTGCTCTCCTCATTTAGTTCATCTATCATTAGTTAGAGGTCGTGTAGGTTCTCTGCGAAAAGGGCTATGTCGTCTGCAAATCTGAGGTTGCTCAGAAACTCGCCGTCTATTTTAATTCCTTTACTCTCCCAGTCTAGCCTTCTGAAGATCATCTCGAGGCAGGCTGTGAAGCGTTTAGGTGAGCTGGTATCACTCCTTTCTGGAGCTGGAAGGGGTCCGAGTCTTTATGTAGCCTGATAAAGGAGCTGCCGTGATTGTATATATGCTTCAACACTTCAACATATACTGGATCTACACCTTGCCGACTGATGGCCTCCATGACCTTAGGGATTTCTACTGAGTCGAACGCCTTTTTCTTTCAGCTGATTTATCGAGTGCAGGTGGTCCATGGTCGAGTAGCTTCTTTTAAAGCCAGCCTGTTCACGTGGCTGGTTTTCATCGAGTGTTTTTGTGATTCGGTTGGTGATGATCTTTGTGAAAAGTTTGTATACACAGTTGAGCAGGCTTATAGGCCTATGGTTGTTGAGGTCTTTCAGGTTTCCTTTTTTATATAAAAGCATTATGATAGCAGTGTTCCAATTGTCTGGGACTTTACTGTGTTTTAGACATAAGTTGAAGAGGACGGCCAGTTTCCTAGTGATGATTTTACCCCTTTTCGGAGTAGGTCGATATTGATGTTGTCTGTCCCAGGGGCAGTTCCTTTCTTCGTCTGTTTAATGGGTTCTTTCACCTCCCATGGGGTTATTTTCGGGAAATCCTCGAGTTGATTGCCCACGTCTTGCATATCCTGTTCATTGTTTTGTAGTCCTTGTTTGGATGAATAAAGTTTTTGGTAGAATTCTTTGGCACGTTCGACAATCCTGTCTCTGTCTGTTGTTCGGTTTCCATTTTCCTCGAGTATGCTAGTTATTTGCCTTCGTCCCGAGTTGAGGAGTTTGTTTATAGCTTTGAAGCCCCGACCTTTTTCAAGAGTCGATTCGATGACTGCCGTCGTGTATCTCCTTCTGTCTTCCCTTCGTTTTATCTTTATCAATTTATTTAGTTCAGCCTCTTCAATTTTCTCTCTTGTTGTTGTCGGTGGCTTGTGGTTTTTGCATTTTTCCATGAGATTTCTAGTTTCATCTGAGATTTTGTTAATGGGTTGTTTGCTCATTGGCTTGAATGTAGAGGCTACTTCATTCATTGACGCTGTCATTTTGTTGCTTAGTTCGTTGATGTTGGCGTTGATGTTGTCTTGTTCAGTAAGAATTCTGAATCTGTTTTTCAATTCGAGCTTGAAAGATTGAACGTGTTCTTTTAATATTTTTAGGGGCTGCAGTTTTGTATGGAACATTTTCCTGCAATCTTTATTGGTGTTTATTTGTACTTTACATCGTACCATTCTGTGGTCGCTGCCTACATCGACTTGATTTAGGACTTGGATGTCCTTGACGATATCATTTTTGTCCGTTAGGATGTAGTCTATTTCGTTCTTTGTTTCGTGATGGGGGCTCTTCCACGTCCATTTCCTATTGGGTCCCCTTTACTTTCTCTTTCCCGTTTCTATAAAGAAGATGTCTGCTTCTCAGTTCGATTAGTTCTTCTCTGGGTCTTCATACCTCGCTAATGCCTATGATGTCCCATTTGACATTTCTGATTTCACTTTCTAGATCAGTTAGGTGCATGTCAGTTGACAGTGTTCTGACGTTGTAGGTGCCTATGTATAATTTTGTCCTCTTGTTGACAGTCTTAAAGTTCTCTTTAAATGATCGCTGTTGGATCGGTGACTCAGTAGGAACAGGTGTTCCCTTAATGAAGGATTTGGGTAGTCGCTTTTGGAGCACATCAACCCTACCCAAAGTAAGTGATGGGGCCAATGACCAACCGGGAACTGACGCGCTCTTGGTGTAGTGTTTGGGTAGTTGCCCTTGGAGCACATCACCCCCACCCAAAGCAAGTGATGTGGCTGGGCCTTTTGGTACCGAGGTCCCAGCAGGAACCGCCGATGTAATATTTGGTGTGCAAATCATGGGGAGTGATGGGCCATGCCCTGGCACGCTGGCCCATGACGTGTTGGCGGGGGTCTGGTGGATTGTCCATTGCGGGTCAGTGGCTAAAGAGCTCCAGCGTCTCTTGATACACATCCAAACTCTTCTTGTATGTCGAGAATGGACGTTCGGATAGATTTTGTTAAAGCATTAAAAAAAAAAAAAAAAGACTTGGCATTTGCGGTAGGAAATAGTAAATACATTTGGTTTACAAACAGCTTTCTGGTAAAAAAAAAAGCAAAATTCAATTTACTTGCTTTAACCTTGAAGCGTTTGTCAATCATCTCATCCGGGAATGTTATTTTAAGATAGGAAATAAAATATTTCATCAAATCATCGGTGTCCCTATGGGAATAGATACTGTCCCTTTTGTATTTTTTGCAAATTTGTATCTACATAGACAGGAATATATATTTATGTCAAATCTAACTATAACTTATGTAAAACAGGCTTGTTCATTTTTAGGTTGTACATATTTTGTTGATGATTTATGTTTTCTCAATGATGGGGGAGAGTATAGAAAATTGTTTAGTAATATATATGATAAGGATCCTGAATCAAAATGTGTACATGAAGGAATGCAGATAACGTTCCTGGATATCAAAATCGAGGATGGAATGTTTACCAACAATTTTCTTGATAAACGAGATTGCTTACGTTTAGTGAGAATGCCTTTTAGAAAAAGTAGTATTCCATCTTATATATTCCATGGAACAGTATCATTAGAATATTTGAGAATTATTAGAGCAATACTTTGATTTATCGATCTTATATCTAAAATTGTCAATCAAGGTCGTGAAAATAGTGAGATTTTATATTATTCAATTAAGCTATGGATAGACATCCTAATCCCTGTAAAACCTATCAGGTTGACAATAGTGAAATAATAAAGAAAATTAAAGAATATGTTAACGAGAGTATAAAAGAAAATAAATGAATATTGTATATCAAAATGAATCAATTTGTATTTATGCTGGAAGACTCAGGTGACCAAATAATCGATCCAGTATTTATCAATATGGAAAATTATTGTATTGATTGGAACCAGGGAAGTGGGAAAACATTTGGCTCTGGTTCATTTGTCTGATTGATTTGTTGTTGGATGAGTGCAAGATCGAACATTGAATGCAATGTAATAAATTGTCCAAGTATATTAACAGAATTGCCTACTGTGGTGTTACTACCGGCTACAAAGTGGTTTCGTTTCGTTTCAACTATGTATATAAGGAAACTTTATTTGATAATCAAAATTGTTAAAAAAGCAATTGATGGAAATTTGATGGTACGCGACGTGGGAAATTTTAATTTTAAATTTAATGGAAAAATTGTTGAATTCTTCGGTTGAATATGTTGGTAGATAATCAACTTTGAAAAGATGTTTCTGTTTAATTAGTATCCTTAAAGATGATATCATAAGTTAGTTTCTCTGCAGTTTGATATCAGAACCTGCACAACGAATTCAAAATAAACATCGGTGGATATTAGATAGAAATGACACGAACAGCGATTCATGTCTGTTGTTATACTTACTGATCCCTCATCGTTAAATACATTTTTGAGGTAACCTACCTAAGTGAGCCCTGTTTTAAAAAATAAATGATATGTAGTATAAAATAATATCAATGTACAATACATATAATGCCCTTTATGAAATGACAAACTACATGTATGACATTAACTATATCACAAGAGAGGAGGTGGTATTTGAGCAACACTGCTGGAATACCATGTTAATGTATCTGTTTTGTTTTTGAAATTCCCAAAACGGTTACATGATATACAACTGATGGTCCCAACGAGACAAAATCTAAATATTGTATTATAATGATAAAGTATATGTAAAAAAAGGGGGAAAACACTGAAGAAAATTACATAAATTGCATTGACAGATATTGGGAAATAAGTGACTGGAGTGACATACAAAAACATTTTCGAGAAAGTTTTTTAATGATTAGTGTCCAGAGCTGCAGAGCTTTCTAGTCTCTCCTTCTTCGATATATATATATATATATATATATATATATATATATATATATATATATATATATATATATATATTCTGTCCAATCTTCACCAGTTTTTGGTACATCCGATTACTAACTTTTTGAAACAAAATCCATGTAATCATGTGTAGACTTGCAGTGTGTGATTCTGGCAGGCTGGTTTATTGTTTATTTCAACTTTATACAATAATCAGCAAGTAGATCTCTATGATAGAATTGAAGTAATCTAATCATCAACCTAGATTATATTCTAGAAAAAAACCCTATAATCTTTAAGAAAACATGAGTAGTAAAGAGGATGCATAGCTGTACAATGTGTCTATATAATAGTAAAAATTTGAAAATAAAGCCATTGATACTAAAGATGTTGTATAGGTGTATACCATCTTACATCAAAGATCAAAATCAGAGTGACAACGATTTCTATGTAAATCAAAATTACCAGAAGTCATTTTTGGTCATCTTGGATCTAAATATTTAGCTACATTAAACGTGATTTCTTTCATATATATATATACAAAATCTATAGTTGTCATGGGTATTTCGACACACTGAAATTCTGGTTCTAATCACTTTTCATCCATTAAAGATTTTAGAAGGATTTAAAACAAATCGATCTTCCTTCTCATCCAACATATCATTATAAAAAAAAACAATTTTTGTTGAAATATGCCAAACAGAACTGTAAATCTATAAGAAAAAATTCCAAGGATATGTACCTGGTGAATGTCAAGATTTTGTGCCCAACATATTCATCAGCAATCTGTGTCCAAACATGAAGAAAGGATAAAATTTAGTTCATATTTCTTTCTTTTTTATGTTCACACACACACACACACACACACACACACACATATTGTATAGAGTATAATCGCTAAACAAACATGTTTATGTTCCAGCCCTGTTTGGGTCTCCTCAGACGAATGATTATGTATGTTTGAGATTCCTGTTTGGGGAATTTGGGGCAATTTTTGTGGGTGTTGCTTGAGTTGGGGCTTTTCGAGTGTTATATTGTTATTTTGTGCGTTAAGTTTGTAGTTGTTTTGCTCGTGGTTATAAGTTACATGTATGTAGGGGTATGAACCACCATTCAATCCACAAGTAAAACTTGACACATGCAAAATATTCATTCAATTATTTGGAAAATGCTCCCCCCAAATCATCTACTAAGCAAAATATTTAAGAAAAACAATTTGAAAATCGGCTTGAGTTGTACTGAGACTTTCAATTCACTCATTACAAAACATAACAACAGAGTTATAACAAAAAAATGCCAATAAGCAAAATATAAAGGAACAGAACTGCAATTGTACTAAAAATAATTGCCTTCTGCAAAATAAATACTTCAGATCGAATACCAAGCTTAAATATCAACCCAAGGAAAACCGTTAGAAGCAAAATATCACATCGGAATATTTAAAACGCCATTCATATCAGACATTGCTTTATATTATATTAAGCTTCATTGCAAACTTGATTCGTACTGTATGTAATATATATATATATATATATATATATATATATATATATATATATACTCCGTAATATAATCTCAATTTGTGAGAATAAAAGAAGATAGGAATACACAACAAATTTTATCGTTGATGTTTAACTATATCTAGGTTATCAACTTGAAGCAGTGTTGAAGACCTTTAGTATGACACGGTTGTTGCAATATCAGTGTATATATTGTGATATCTCTGATTCCCTTTCTTGACATGCCTGCAATTAAAGGAGGAATCACTTTAGTTCTGCTTCAGTTAGCCAACTCATCATGAATTGCTGCCTTTAAGTTAATGATGGACTCAGTGAATTCTCTCGCTCAAGTAGCTCTCTTAACTAAGTTGCTATCAATATCAATGCAATCTGATTCAGCGCGATGAAAACCCTTAATTTGAGACTGGAAAGCATCATACACTCAATCTCCTGGACATTCCATTTTCAGGACCTTGTTCGCAGCTTTGTTCCTTTTCTGATAATCAATATCATCTAGCAACATCAAGATAATGCTCTCTGGATGGCAGATGAAAACATTTCACTCGAGGCTTTTCAGAGCAATGTTGCTGATTCTGAAAATGATCTGAGAAATTCCTAGCTCTTTCTACAGTGGAGAAAAAGTTCGGGTTGTCATTCTTAACCGTGTGGTTCATTTTGGAACCAAAATGGGAAATATACCCTAATTAAAAACTCAACAAGATCTTTTAGATTTATTGTTACATTACTTTTCCTTGTGGTCAAATTTCTTCTCAGGATCTTACTATCAAGAGTTATCCACGTTGAATGATCAGAGAAAATTCAAGCGACTTCAAATCTTTATCAACAGTTACAGTTATTGCAGTATGATATATTTCAAACGTATAATATTGATCATTGCTTAACATAATCAATATCAAATCATCTGGTATTTCTGGAAAAAGGATGATTAAGTACAGCTTAGAAGTATTTTATACCGCATTATGATACTGAACCATTTAGTGTATTGAACTTTTGAATCACCAGTATTTACATAATTGGCGGTGGTTTCTTTGGTTTGCGATGTCATGAGATCCACGACAGCGCCCCGTTCGCCAATGATCCATGAATGGTCCTGCTGGCCCGGAAACTTTAATCTTACCGACAGAAGTTAGATGAAGTGGGCTCCAAAGACATCCACATCTAGTTATAGAAAAATAATCAATTTTACTTCTATGGTTGGTCAGAAATTACAGATTTCTGCCAAGTTATTGCCATGAGGTGCATTTCAAACAACGTCGATGCGATGCAATAGGTCACTTCCAGATCACTACTCCTTATTGAATGTTGGTCGATATTCAGTTACATTGGTGCCAGTTAGTCTGGTTCGTCGGCAAATTTTGAATAGTACTCCATTTATTAAACTTGGTCAGAGGCACGATATTATTTTAAACGTGATAAATGGAAAGTAAACATTATTTAATAGTGAATCAAGTATAGGATCTAAAAGTGATGGCGGAGGCAACTGTGGGGAAGATCTTCTTGAAGAATCTACAGTATACATTGCTTAATTAAGTTTAGAATATTTCTGAAATATTCAGCGTGACAAAAGTCATTATAATTTGTTTGATATCATGTGATTTAAATATGTTTCATGTCAAATGCTGTACTTCGATGATACATGCAAATGCACAGATAACAGCTTCAGATACTCAGATACCAAAGTGTATAATGTTTTTCCGCTTTAGATTTGTGAAATTCAATTTCATATCATTTGTCAACATTTTAGACTATGCTATTGTGGAGGTGAAATTTCTGATCCACCCGCACACACACAAACCCACACACAAACACACACACACACACACACACACATATATATATATATATATATATATGCATATTTACACACAAACATTCACACACTTATAATTATAATTCATTCTATCAGACCAAATACGTCAATTTTCCCAACAGACACACACACATATATGCTTAAACGTACATATTTTTACACGAGAATATATACAGATAATTCTACACACACACACACACACACACATATATATATATATATATATATATATATATATATATATATATATATATATATATATAATATTTATACATACATAAACACAACAAGCAATGACCAAAACTGAACAGAGTAAAAGAAAAGAGGTAAAGAGAATTTATAGAAAGAATAATGATAAGATCCCACATCCATCAAAAACAAAAAAAAAAAAAAGAAAAGAAGATGTCCCAAATCGGGGTTTAGAATAAACCAAGTTGTTTGTCAGAAAAAGCCCAAACAGGGTAGAAACATAAACGTTTTCATGTAAGAAATCCTTTACTCTGTCTTATTTCAAGCTCCACTCAGACTCAACTTAATGTGTAACGATAAATAAATCGAGCACTTTTGAAAATGAAGGCATCACACATCGGATATTGTATTATGTTATATTATGTTGTGTTCCTGATTTGTATTGAATATTGATATGTATATATTCATACTTATATATATATATATATATATATATATATATATATATATATATATATATGAATAAGCATATATAAACCTATATATATATATATATATATATAATCATATATATGTACATATATATATATATATATATATATATAGAGAGAGAGAGAGAGAGAGAGAGAGAGAGAGGGAGGGAGAGAGAGAGGGAGAGAGAAAGAGAGATCATCATCAGTTTTAATGATTCTCTCATGTGCACGTTGCATGCTCCTCGGTATGCTGGTAAGTCTCTTGGTTAGGTTATATGTTTCAGCTCTATTGGTGATTATGGGGAAGATGCATGGGTCATATACTCTTCTTATTTGGACTCATGGGATCTTTTTGTTTTTGAGGGTTGAGCTTGTTCTGCCGAAGGTTTGTCATCTTAGTGTGATTTTTCGCTTGATTTTTCTTCTTTTGAAGATTTCATGGGGATTAGAGGATTTCATAGAGATTACATGATTTCATATATATATATATATATATATATATATATATATATATATATATATATATGTATTTTCGAACACACACACACACATATATATACATATATTTATATACACATATATGTATCCATATATATACATTCATACATATATACATAAGCATACATATACATACACATGCAAAGAATAATCATAACCTCCAACAAATGCTTGATGAACTGAATATCAAGAGCAAACAAGTTGGCTTTCACATGAACTCCAGCAAAACAAAGGACATGTTTAACATTCTCGTCGGAGATGAAAACAACGAACAAAATTGAAACCACAAAACTGGAAAAAGGAGATCATTACATCTAACTAGTTCAACAAATCTCCATGATAGAGGAATGTAGCGAATCCTGGCAAAAGTCAATGTCCAACGATAGACAATAAAAAAATTAACGATGATGATATCTACACATATCTATATGAATGCATATATAAATAAATAAATGAATAAATATATATATATATATATATATATATATATATATATATATGTATATCTACATATATTCATACTTATATGTATCATCAATATTTAGATACAAATAATTGAAGATGATATTAAAAAACAATCAAATTTATTGTTCAGATGAAACAATTTGTTTCATTAACATGTTTTGCCTTGTTGCGCTTTCATCAGGATTTCGATCAAGGCGAAACATGTTAATGAAATAAATGGTTTAATTACTATAAACGATTCAATTTCCTTTGAACATTATCTTTCCAATATTATGATTATCAAAATAATTCCAGTGATCACTCACTCGAGTTATGACTTTGAATGTTACTGGGTACCTTACCTTTGTGACTTCGTTTCAGCTTCAGAAATATGTTCTCTATACGATTTCAGTACGAGTCCGCCAGGCCAAGCAGGAAAAATCAAATTCACAATAAACAAAAGAAAAAAAAGTGGGAAATAAGCCAATTTCCCAGTTTTATCAGAAATGTATGAAGTGGAGAAAAGTAAGTTTAATTCTTCACACTGCTAATTTTCACGAACAATCGATGACAGAATCTTTCAGCCTATTTGCTTGAATCAGACGATGTTCTTTAGTCTCGCAGAAATTAGAAAATCCATTCGTCAGCCTAAAAGAGATAACATTGGCGAAAGCGACGATCTTGAGATGAAGTGTTGTTCAGAAGAAATGAACTTACTCTGGAGAATTTAGACTTATGTAAACATCTACTTAATTTTAAATGTCACAGTCAGAGACGGCAATGTGGGCTGATTGTCGTCTGTTGTACCAAATGTCAGTGATAATTATGCTCTTAAACAAGTTCTTCCCTTAGGAGAGCAATGGGTTTCTGTTAGATAGGAAGCTAAGTGGTCATTTAATATGAACAGATGGTACTACAGTATGTGAAATTAGTTGGAACGATGTGGGCAGTCTAGACTACAATTTATCAGCAGAGAAATTATTTGTGTCGAAACCTGATGGTACTAAAGAGCTAACAAATAGAACCGAAAAGATGAAGATTTCCACTAAGTTTGGCAACGGTCAAATGTTTTGAGACCGACAATAAAAAAGAAAACCCGTGATTATTTGAAGGGGAAATGTTCAAGTAAGATGTAGTGAGCTCCTATCGGAAGCTAAAAACCATTAAACGTGACAGGAGTAAATCAGTTGCACCTCGGTGTTATCTTTGATTTTACAATAGTTGCCAAAAAAAGCTGAAGTGTTCGATTTCTTTGTAAATAATAGACTCTTCCACGTGAAGTTACAGACAGAGAATTATAGAAATGATCACAAAATGTCGTTTGTAACTTCAAAAGGAGGGCCTATTTTTTGACTGATAGAAATTTCATTAGCAGTTGAGCCATAGAAATCCATTGAAAGAAATTTGTCACCAGCAGTTTATATATTAACCAACAGCCCCCGGATGTAAAAAAAAACCCCTCTGTGGATTAGAAACTGAAGTGTAGTGCTGGGATTGACCAATCATCAATAATCAAACAACAAAACTCCAATCAAACAAGGTACACGAGAAAATTGCCAGGAGTGACCACGGAAGTTTCGGATTTGAATTAGCGGGTTTTCAAGAGGATGACGGAAATGGGTTGGGAGATCTTTTCCCGTCATCGGAATAGAAACCACTTCTGTTGATTTTTTTTTTTCTGTGGATTGACCTAACTGGACTTTTCTCTCTTTCCTTTAGCTAGACTGATCGCAGTTCTGATTCTTTTGATGTATGCACGTAGAGTCCTACCCAGAGAGCTCAACGTTACTTCCATTGACATTTCCGCTAATTTGCTTTAATACGCACACAAACTCACCCAGTTTAGCAAACTTACCAGCGTTATCCAAAAGTAGGGCGTTGAAATAAAAATCTTTCGTGAAACGAAATGGCGTAATGTGGAACAGCAATCAACATTATTTCATATAGGAAATATTTTTGTGAGTTCCCACACTAATGGTATGTTAGACTGCATTGCCGCAGGTTAGGTTGATAGTAAATACAAGAAACTGTGCTGTAAAGGACAGTGCGTGCTGACTCTACAACGGCTAGCTGCAAAACAAATGCTAAAGGCCATGTTCATTTTCTGCCTTTTTTCGTCAAAGCAAAGCAATGACATCGAGTGAACTTTGGGAAGGTGGATAGTTACAGTATTTTGTTTTGCAATATCTACTGTTTAGTTTATATGCCTGAAGATGGTTGAGATTATGAACAGAGAAACTTCACGATATCAGAATAAATATTGATTTGTCTCAGCTAAGATCGTAAACGTTTTGTACATTTTCAAAAGATTGTGTTCGGCGAGTTATGTGAGAAATTGGAGGAAGCTTACCTGTTATCCCTTTTGTGAATCGTCTCTTATTACAAAACTGATTTTTTGGGGGTGGGGGAGCAAAATTTTTCATTCTTAAAAAGATATGCATGCAACTATCACTGGAACTGACTCGTATTGAAAACCATGCACGTAGTCGTCTCGGATCTTCCCAACCTCTTTGACCCGATTTGCGCATACCTCGGATGTTGTGGACGGGCCTTGATAATTGTTTCAGTTTGTGGAATTCAAACCCATTGGAATGCAAATTCATTGGCGAAGAAAAAGGTCACGTGTGTTGCGTTCGGAGCTCAGATCAGGTGGGAAAAGCTTGATTTTTTCCGGAAAGATGGATTTCAGTGGTGGCGAGAAAATCCACCTGCTTTCAAGACTGCTAGGAATTTTTGGAATAGTCGATATTATTCTGAAATAAAAGGTCTCTTCGTTGACATAAATAAAAAGGGAGTTATCATGGATATTTTTTAAATTAATTTTCACTTTGCTGTTCCAGCAGAAGTGCAAAACATGTGTAGAATATTGATTATAATATAGTCAGATTTCACAAACACGCACAAATCCAAAACAGGGTAGAACCTTTTGCTATCGGTGATGGTAGCTGATGTTCAAAATAACAATAAGAGTACTGATACCAATTTTCAAATCCATGGACCAAACGGTATGGTCGGGAGCTCTGGATCAAACAAACAAGCAAAGAAACAAACAGACAAACAAATATATAAAGACACAAACAAACATCCAAATAAAAAAAAAGGTTAGAACCCTTTGCCATCTTTGATGGCTACGGTTGTTTAATTTCAATTTCTACGAGCAAACATTCATAGCCCACGGGTACAAAGTCGACAGCACGCTTAAACATCTAGATACATTCATATTATTTTGTATTAAAACGAAATTTTCTGCGGGCAATGCTACATAGAAAGTATTTAGTTTTGAATAAAAGCCATAAAAAATTAATTGAAATTTCTAATTTTTTCTACCTTTTTATGAAGACTCGAAAAAAGATTTTCAGCGACCGCAAGATGAACATGTCACACTGACAATTCTGATAGTTATAGTTATTGTATTTGGATTCATAAAGGAAATGAGTTTATGTATCTCCCGTACACACCAGCAACACATTCAGCACCCTCCAATATATGTACAGGGTACCTGAAAATTGTTCACAAGCCCCTTGAAATTTAAATGTAAGTCATTATTTGAAAAAAGAAGACTATATATATATATATATATATATATATATATATACATATATATATTGTATCATCCACAGACAGCTGTTTCGTTGTATTTCAACTCTTTAATGTGGCTATAGCCTCTCCATTATCCCATCCAGTACCACAAAGTAGGATTGAAACCTTCCCTTCAGACCTGGAGGCCAGTATCCTACACGGAACTGGACGGTCAGAAAGGTTGAATATAAGCGATATATTTATTTAGTATATACATTCCCCATAGTATTCAATAATAGGGGTCTAGCAAGTGTGAAAGATTAGTAAGAAGTAAGGAAAAGCTACACTGGTTGGAGATGATTTTATATTCAATCACTTGGGTGTTTAGTAAAAACGTTTTGTGTTTTATAATAGTGTTTCTCAGTTCAAAGAAAAAATATCTCTAGTTTTCAAGCGTCGTTCTTGGGCAAAAGGGATACCAATTTCAGACTGCTTAGGAAGAAAATAGTTGGCAGGCTTCATCGTTGTTCGGTTCGTTATCTGTCTCTGTTTGGATTTCTCTTTCATGAAATGGTAATTCATGTTCACTTAATTCAATTGTAGAATTGATATGTTTATGAAGTTGATTTGAGATGCGGTGTAACTGAAGGAGATCTTATTATCATTAAGTAGACAAAAAGGAAAATAGTAGTACTTAAATCAAGTTTATTATACTAAAATGTTTCGACTTTAGGCTTTGTCAAAGAAGTATCTTTAAATGAAACAATATTGAAAAGTTGTATCTAAAACAAGAATTGCCCACAACAGTAAAAACCTGCAAAATGAAAAGTCTTTGCCAATCTGACTTCCAGTACTTGTGACTATATGACTTTGATAATGATTGACAAATCAGACGGAAGTGCTTGGTCTAAATAAACATTCGATCAATTTCAATATTGGTTTAACCTCGAAACTCGTTGTCTTCTGAGAAAACAAGAAACGTAGCTGAGAAATTTAAAACGACATTCCGTGTCAAATGTATTCAACCAAATGAAAGATTGTTGCCCAATTATACTGCAAATTGTGGAAAGGGTTTCCAAAGTCGTAATCTTGATAAAATCTTTTGAAGAGCACAGAATAATCAGGGAGCTTATAATGGAGATGTTAATCGGAAAGTGCATTGGCGTGAAAACGGTATGTTGACCAAAAAATTCACCTGCTCATTCTTTGAAGGTAGCAAAGGGCTGTCCTGCGAGAATTTAGTTGAGAAACCCACCCTTCACCTCGATTTATGTTCCTCGAATATGCAAAAAACTGCTGTTTTGACATGGTGTAAACAGAAGGGTGGAAAATTATTCAGGGAAGCTTTAAAGAAATGGAAACCTTTAGAAGTTTCTACACTTAGGTAGACAATACCTAGAAAAACAATCATTTTGGATACTGATATATTTTTAAAATAAACATTTCTAAGGTTTTGTAACAATACATTTCTGACTCCCCTTTGTATTCAGCCGTGATACATCAATACATACCTACAAACAGAAACAATATAACACGCAAACACACATACGCACACTTATATATATATATATATATATATATATATATATATATATATATATATATGAAAGCACACAACAAACGTGCATATACGTATTAATACATTGGGTAAATCTCCATTAGTGAATCAGTTATAAAATGAGTAAAGATTTATTTTAATGGCATCTTAGCATTTGTAAATTCTGTTTCACTTGAAAATCATCTTCAAGTTGTTCATTTGAAATTTTAACAGTAAAACAGAACATACAATCTGTAATGTTCCATTGAAAAAAATGTTCACCCCTTTATATATATATATATATATATATATATATATATATATATATATATATATATATATATATATATATATATATATATGATGCCACTGTCTCCCAAAGTTGACGCTAACATATTTATGAGAGTAGTCCGGCTAACTGCTCAATCATCCACTCTCTTCTCAATCGACCATTGCATTATTCCTACAATTAAAGATCTTTCAAGCAATGGGACAGAGCGCAGATGTGTGTGTTCATGCCTTTCACATAGACATAAGTACGAAACAAATGTAAGCAGCGTCTGGAGAATTTCAAACTCAAACCGACAGTAGTAATTGACGACAAATCTAACTTTTTAACGAGTTTTTTTTTATTAAACAAAAAGGGGCCAAATAGTGAGAGGGATTACTCTCTGAGGAATGACTATTGTACTCTAACGGTCTGCAATGCTTTTTGCTTTGCAGTAACGCGCCCTTGGTGTTTGCTAACTTTACTTAAGAATTGTAGTGTTCCCAATGAGAATTGTGAATATTGTATTGACACTCTGAGAGACTATCTAGCTGTTCTTGATATTCACTAAATCCAGGTTAGTCTGGAACAAAGTCACAGTTGTAAAAATCCAGGAAGGGTCGAGCTCGCTGCAGTCGTAATAGTCTACAAGAAAAGATTGCAAATCATTTCTTCACTACGAGATGCTTGGTTCTCGTCCCTGTATAATATGTTATGAATATTTACGAGGCTTACGTTGGTTCCATAAGTTGATGACTCCAAATAAAGATCCAACTCACTGAGGTAGTGATGGTCTTCAAAACTAGATTGCTAAGCATTACTCACCTACGAAATGCGTGAACTGCTTTATACAATATATAAGAGATTAAGTATAGAAAAGATTTTGAAGTTGTTAACTGGAGCATTATCTTAATTCATCCAAAGTAGTCTCATAATTGAACGGTTTTGACTGATTGGAATATATTCTCTTATCGATTGAGTAAATTGTATGCTTAAACAAATCACACTAATACGTTCTACGATTACGTGCTTATCACGCCAGAAAGATAGACCAAATATTAACGTTATCATTACCGTTGCAACGAGTGAGAAAAAGGAAATTCTATTAGAAATTGGATGAAATAACAGGGCTTTTATTCAATTTATTAATATAGGAAATTCTTATACGGAATATTAATTAATCGTCTTAACTGAATTTAGTGTCTTGCTAATACGATCAACAAGAAACGTTCGGTTGATAATAACGATTCATTTTTAGAATCTATAACACTGAAACAAACGAATGATCATTTTCGAATCGCCATTCGAATTATCTCTTCTTGGTACTTATTTTGATCCTTTTCCTGTCATCGATTAACACTCTATTTAATCTGCTCCTCTTTCCTTTTCATTCCCTTGTTTTCACCATAGAGCTTTATTTTTTCTCCTCTTCTTTCTTTCTTTCTTTTTCTTTTTGGACTCCTCTCTTTTTCTATACTTTATGCTTTTTTTTCTCTCAATCCCCACTCTTCGTAATACACAGTTCGTATTCTAATCTATTCCTTTCTTTTTATCTCTTTCTTTTTTTAGATCGACCTCTCTGATCGATTCTCGTTCGTTTAACATCGTTCTCTTTGTCAGTCTTAAACCAAAACACAGAAAATGGCTTCATTTCATCTAGTTATCTATCATTATAGAAATGATTCTCTGCTATTAGCAACGCCAGGTTTTGGTCGGATACTCAGAAATCCCTTTGATGTCATTAGAAGACATAACAAAGTGAAAAAATAAAAAAAGCGAAAATCTATAAAATGCTTTGTAACTAACTTGTAGAACTGAAAGTAAATTATCGGAACGATTCCCATGCGTATCTTAATTTCTTGACACTATCTTTCGGGAGACTCATTTGTGAAAGAACAGTGAATCCTTAAAGAAAGGTCTGGATAATCATTCGGTAGAAAACTTCACATGACCAAACTGTTTTTGCAGTATGCTGTGTTAGGTGTGATCAATTTGAAAAAATTGCAAAAAGGGTGATCAATTAAAAAATTTCTTCACTTGCCTTTTGTTGGCAAATATTACTAAAAAAAGTCCGACCCCCCCCAAACAACTAACAAACAAGTTGTAATGCTGTCAGAACCAGACGAATAGATCAGTTTAGTAAAAACTCACATTGTGAATTTAATGCCCCCGACACTAAATGCCCATTTTGGTCAGGAACTTGAAAAAAATGTTCCTCTACGCTTATTAAGGAGTAAATGTCTAAATTTTCAAGCCACTAGGGGTCTGTGTCCGTGATAGTTAACCTGTCAGCCAGACAGGCAGACCACTAACTAACAAGCCAAACCAACTTATAAAAACAGAATAAACCTATGTTGACAGTTTTTGTTGACAGTTTCTAATATTCCCTTGCTTTCTCTCCCCTCTCTCCAATACATACGTACATATCCCAGCCAATAAAATATGTACGCCAAGATAAATATATTAATAGGATTTCCAATGTTGTTTTTCATGGTACGAACGTTATCTAGAATTTGGAGATTTGCGTAAGACAATTTTTCTTTCAGTCAATTTTACCCCTAATAAGCTAGGCTTGGTTAATTTCGAAATCAGTCAATTTCATGAGACGTCACTTTGATAACTCATCCTCAGATTCAGAGAATTGTATTATATCAGCGATTTATAAACGAGTGGAATATTAAATATGTTAGTGTTTGCATAAATTAGAATACTTCTCTTTTCTTATAATTTTGTTTCATGACGTAAACTTTCCTACTACGCGAGTGCACAGGTTTTAGCAATGATACTTCCAACCAAATATACGAATCTTCTTCTTCTTCTTCGTCTTCTTCTTCTTCTTCTTCTTCTTCTCCTTCTTCTTCTTCTTCTTTTTCCCTGTTGCTTCGTGGTCACCGCTGGAAACTGAATGACACAAGTCTCTTCAGGTCTCCAGCCCTCTTCTTCATACTCACAGTCCCACACCTTCTTCAGCTCTCTTGCCAGGGGCCAGGTATTTCTCACCTTTTCGCTCTGTTCCTTATTCACCCCGTGTTCAGCTGGCACAACCAGGTCCGTAATATTGCAGATTCTTCTCCTCTTTTCGTCGATTAATAGCACAGCCTTCTACCCTGATGAGTCCTCTGCAACCTTTTTTCACGTACAGTCAATCTGCGCCATGTCTTGGGTGTAACGCCTGGCGCATTGTCAAAAGCTTTCTTGTTCGTCACTCCATGAAGTTCTTCTTTTTTCCATCCAAGGAATTGTCCTGTGTATCTTACTACTGATACAGCCCATGTGTTCATTCTTTTTATAAGGATCCTGCTATTTAGTTTGGTCTCAAATATTTCATATATCATCCTGGTAACGGTTTGGTGTGGCCAATGCTCTAATCTCCTTGCTGTCCGGAAGTTCGATTCCTTCTGCTGCTGCATGTCTCCCTTTGCACATTTTTCTATTCCAATCTCCATCCCAATGTCATCACTGTATTTCTCCAGCGTTGAACAAAGGTTTTAGTTCTTTGTTCTTTGCAAATAGTTTAATGTCATCCATATATATAAGTGGTTGAATTTCCCTATTTTTTGGGGAAAATTGGTATATTTAGCTGTTTTTCAGAATTCTTTTGAGTGGTATCATAGAACAAATAGTACTGGGAACAGAGAGTCTCCTTGGATGATTCCCCTCTTTGTACTTATCTCCTCTGAGTTTTCTGTCATTTAAGCTTTATTCATAGTCTGTACATCCCATTGCAACGTTTTTCTTCATTTTTCTCTCTTTTTTCCTTTTTTTTCTGTTCGATCATCATCATCATCATCATCATCATCATCATCATCATCATCATCACCACCACCACCATCATCATCATCATCATCATCATCATCATCATCATCATCATCATCATCATCATCATCATTCACTTATCGTTCGACATTGACCTTCCCCAAGATTCGGCACACCTCTCTATCGTAGACATCGAATAGCTAATACTTTTCGACTTTGTCTAGTTTGTCTCTCCATCTTGTATTCTGCTGGCCTCAGTTGCACATGTGATCTCTGGGAATCCATGTTTTGATTTGTGATGTCCATCGGTTGTCTGCACTTCTTGCAACACGACCATCCCATCGCCATTTGATTTTTCTAGAAGATTCTATGATGTCTCAGACGCCTGTTTTCTTGTAATCTCTTCATGTGAGGGTGAGCATGATTCTCCTAGGTGCAAGTTGCATGCTTCTCAATTTGAGCGTCTGTCAGGTTAGGTTCCATGTTTCAGCTTCGTAGGTGACAATCATGGGGATAAAAATTAAGTTTATAAATGATAATGGAGTGGTATTTTGTATTTGCTGCTCTTTCTTTCGGCTGGTTTATTGAATGGAGATGGCCCTTGGTCTAGTAACTTCTTCTAAAGCCATCTTTTTCCAGTGGTTGGTTTTCATCTGGATTTTTAGTGATTCACTTGATTTACGCAATTTTGTGGAAAGTTTGTAGATGAACTTGAGTTGACTTATAGGTATGCAGTTGTTTAGGTATTTCAGATTTCTTTTTTTATGTAAAAGACTTTGCCATGATTGCCATGTTCCAGTCTTCCAGGATTTTACCTTATCATGGACATAATTGGGATAGAATAGATAATCTTTTGGTGACTAACTTACCAGTTTTAGTTTTTTGAGTGGATTGATGGTGATGTTATTTCCCTTTTTCTTTGTTTGATGACTTGTTTTATTTCTCATGGTGTAACTTCCAGGAAGTCCTCAAAGTGATTGTCCGCATCTCGCGTATCCTGTTCGTTGTTTTGTTGTCCATGTCTTGAAGAAGAGAGTTTTTGGTAGAATTCTTGGGCACGTTCGATGATTCTGTCTCTGTCTGTTATTATGTCTCTGTTTTCAAGTTTGCTAGTTATTTGTGTCTGTCCTATACTGAGAGTTGTGTGTATAGTTTTTGAGCCCCAATTTTTTTTTCGAGAGTTGTATGCCGTCGTATATCTTCTTTTGTCTTCTCTCAGTTTATCTTCAATCATTTGTTCTGTTCGGTCTCTTCAATTTGTTCCCTTATTGTTGGTGGTTTGAGGTTACTGCACTAATAGGTTTCCTGGTTTAAACATAGTAGCAGCTTCTATTAGAGAGGCTTTTATTTTGCTGTGGGGTTTGTTGATGATTGTGTTGTTATCGGTCCTTTCGGTAAGGATTTTATATCTGTTTTTTCAATTCTAGCTTGAGGTTTAGGACTTGGGTGTCTGTGATGGTGTCGCTTTTGTCCGTTAGGATGTAGTCTATTTCGTTCTTGGTTTCGTGGTGAGGGCTCTTCCAAGTTCATTTTCTATTAGGGCTCTTTTTGAAGAACGTGTTCATGCGTTCGAAGTCGTTTGCAGTTGCAAAGTTTACAAGATATCTAAGTTTCTCGTGCAGTATTTTGTATCCTTGCATCCAAACTCACGCACGCAACGTTCATTTCCTTGTCCTGCCAGTGCGTTGAAGTCTCCCATGATGACATTAAGGTATTTTACAATGCTGCAGTAGGTAATTTGAGTCATCATAAAAGTTGTCTATTTTGTGTTTGGTTGATTGCAATGTAAGTGGGTGGACTTGGATGATATTCAGTTTGTACCTCTTTGAGAACTGTACGGTGACAATGACCATACAGTCTAAAACAGCCTTGAGGTCTTTATTGATCAGAAAGCCTACTCCATTTTGGTTTTCTTTCTCTTTTCCCTAGTTATAAAGAAGATATTTGCTTTTCAGGTCTATTAATACTTCCCCTGATCCTCTCATTTCATGAATGCCGATAATGTCCGGTTAGATGCTTTTGATTTAATCTTCTAGATCAGTTACGTGAGAGTCTGTTGAAAGTGTTCTGATGTTGTAGGTGCTAATGTATAATGTTGACACTTTTAATAATAGTCCTCTTCTTTTCATATATATATATATATATATATATATATATATATATATATATATGTAAATATCAGTCGTGTAGTGTGGTAAATTGACTGAGCCAATATCCGTGGATCCCATCAGGTCCTAATGCTTTCCATTTGGCTATCTTTTGAGAGCTTTTTTCAATGTAGTTTGATTAATTACTATTGATTCCCCGCTGTGTACGTCCTTGATTTATTTTTCCGTGCTATATCAATATGCTCTTCCAGAGTTCTCTGTCTCTGTGGCGTCTGGCTTTATGTTCTGTCATTTTTCTCTGTTCAGATCCTGGTAAAACCTTCTCTCGTTTTTCTCGGAAGTGCTATTGTGTGTGCATTGGGCGGCCGTTTGTGTATATCTCTCCAGTGTTGATTCTTTGCCTAGTCTTCTTTGGTCTATCTCTCCCGCCGCCGCTTGTTTTGTCCCATAACCTTACACGAGGTCTGTTCATGCATGGTGTATTTCTCAGTCGTCCCTTATCTCCCTGGAGTTGTGATATCTGTTTCTCTAATTTTGTTTCCCAGTTGGGTTTTTCCTCCTATCATTTTTGGCTCTTCCTTGTGTTGCAAAGAGCTCTATTATCATTTTCACACCAACATAAATGAGATTGCTGAGCTCCGTTTAGCCCTTAATTTCGTTATGAGTAGGAGGCAGTTGACACGTTCGGTTGTTTCTTTAGGTCTCTTGCCGTCCTTGGAGTTGGCAGGGTCGTTTTTTCTTCTTGCATTATTTTAGTTAGTATCTGATTTTTCTTGTTTTCTTTTGACGAATGCCTTGGTTCAGGGATTTTTTTTTGTTTGTTGTTTTTGGATTTTGTCATTTACTATGTTAGTATTGTTGAAAGGTTCCTCGGGTAAATCACTTTCTTTTTTGTTCTATTTCATTGAAAATCTCTTGTAGTTCTATCTCTGAAAGTCATTCATTTTCCGGAATTTTTTCCTTTTGATCAACCAAACGCTAGTTTGATATCTCCGTGGTGGATTTTTCCCTCCATATTTTGAGCAAGCGTTCCCTATAGCAGCGCACAGACGGTTTGCCTTTGAAGTAGCAATGCATTACTGACATGTTATCCTCTCTTGACCATTCTCTCTTCTTGTTCTGGCTAACTGCCAATTGGTGATGACTGCAGTGCTGTGGTTTACAGTTTCACACAGGTTGCCCGGTGGTCATCGCTGAAGGCTGAGTGACAATAAGTCCCCTCACCTATTACAACACCACTGTAGTTCGTACCCCCATCGCCATTTGTGGTGGGTGGTGTTCTTTTTTCACCTTTCTTCTCATCTCTTTCCGTTTGACCACTGCTAAGAGCTAGGGTCGAAGATCTTATATTTCTAGCGCTCTCCCAAGTATCTGCGCAATCCTCAACAGTACTGTGGTCTGTATAGTCTCAATAATTTCTTTTATCCATTATTATTATTATTATTATTATTATTATTATTATTATTATTATTATTATTATACATGTTCACACCAGGTGTTTGGTGCTTAAAGTTGGTGACAGCAAATCTCATCAAGTCTACAGACTATCTGTCGATATACCAATATTCCCTCAGTCCACACTAGTGCTGTGGTGTGAACTTTCTTACCAGATGTTTAGTCCAAGTGACACTTAATTCCTTCAGGTTTGCATAGTCACCACAGCAGCGCCAACCTTTCCCAATTTTACTCACACATGCCTTCTTCATTTTAGCTGTTAGGCGTTTGCTGACGACTGGGGGTCGTAAATATCAAATTTCCTGTACCCTCATGTAGACCCCAGTAATGTAGCGGCCTGCATAATCTCAATTCTTCCAATATTCAGCTCCTCCAATTTTATTTTCAATGTATCTGGTACAGTTCCCAGTGCATCTACCATTATTCACTTTCATATTCCACACTTTCTTTCCACACTTTTTGACTAGGTATTTTCCAAGCTTTCCGCTCTCTTTCATATTCAGTCTATGATCTGTAGGCCCTGACACGCCTATGATTTGGCAAGTTCTCTCTCCCTCGTCCCATTTTCAGTATTCTTGCTTGGATCGGGTAGTCGATTTAGCTGTTCCCAGAGTAAATTCCCTTCATAGTCTCTGGTTTGTATCCGTATCATTTGTTTACATTGATGAATCCCAGTCGCTTACATAGTTCCCAGTGTTTAACAGTTGCTGTCAGTTCATGTCTCTTCTTGCGCTCTTGCTGGGGTTGTTTATTACGTTCAATGCTTTTTGTTTAAAGTCTCATCCCATTCTCCGCCTTGGCGGTATATGTTGTCTGTCTGGGTTCTATCGATCTTCCCCTTCTCATTATCTGTCCTGATGTAATTTTTGGGGGGCGGCCATGATGAACGATTCTGATTCTCTATTTGGGTTCCCTTTACGTTGCTAAGTGTACGATTTGAATTCTTTCCGTAGCCTTTCCTGTTCCCACGTCTTCTTTGGTTTTCAAAAACAGTTCATTTGTGTCGTTTGTAGACTTCAGACCCTCAAGCATCGTCAGAATCCCCTAAGTTCACCGGTCCACTGATCGGATTTCATCCATTGTCCATTAAGAAGTGAACCTGAGTATTTTCTAATGGGGTGATTGACTATTCCCTTTCTTTTGGGAAAATTGGTGTCCTTTGCTATTTTCAATTTTTTATTCAGTGGTATCATGGTTAGTACTCATAGTAAGGGGGACAGAGAGCCGCCCTTAAAAATAACCCTTTCACGTTTACCTCTGCTTTCTCTTGCATATATCTGGTGCTTAACTCCATGTATCTGGTGATCAAGTCGTCAATCCACCTCTCAATATTCCTACAGTCGACAGCTGTCTTGTGATTTGAACTTTCTTTGTAGCTGTCTGGTGGTCATTGCTGAATTCTGAGTAACCGTCGGTCTTCTCAGGTCACTGACCTCTCATATGACAGCAGTGTTGTGGTTTATGCTGTCCCAGCCATCCCTCACTTTTCTAAACTGCAATGTTGTTTCTTTCTATTTGGTCATATTTGACGACTGAAGATGGTTAGTCAATAATTTCCAGCACCCCTCTCAGTATTCTTGCAGATCCCTGCAGTGCTGTCTTTGGCACTGCACCCAATGCGTCTACTTCTATTGGCAGTACCATGATCACTTTTGCCTTCACTCTATGGTCTGCATGTATATAAACGCTTGTAACTTGATGATAAGATTTTATTTTCAATATTCGCATTTTGAAAAATGCTTTCGCTGTTCCCATATTATATATATATAGAAAAAATAAAATGATTCTCACTGGAAGAATAGTGAATGGGATGAAAAGTCTTTTTTTTTTCAATATTTGCGTTTGGAGAATAAATATTTAGTTGGACTCTAGTTTGGATTCTATTGCTGTCTTCTGGAAGTTATCCATCAACCCGGACACGCAATGTGTCTTTTTGTTTTTCAACGTTCAAAATAGCTTCACGTTGCAATTCACGGTATAATTGAGTTGAAGAATGAATACATACGATTAATTTGTTATATGTTGCTGTACTTATATACATTGCAAAAGAGGTAATAAATCGAATCAGACAATTACATGAGGCCTTACTATGATATATTGACTACACTGTCAGAAAAATGTATTATGTCATTAATATTTGGGGGATCACATATCCTAAAGAAACCGTGTATTATGATCCATATACCTTATAATCAGTGGACGAAATTATCAGTTCTGTGTAACTTTCGACAGCCATCAGCAGCCCTGCAAAATGTGCTGAAAGTCCATCTATATCCTTGTTCATAAAGCCAAGCAACAATATAAGTGCTATCATTGGGTCATCTATTTATATAAAAAAAACTGTTCCCCCTCTGTTAGTCTGTATGTCACTGTGTCCCCTTTTTATCATTGGTGCAGCTCATCGAGATTTAGTACGCATACTTAGTAGACAGAGGTGAAAATTTGGACGATTCAGTTTTCCAAAAAAGGACATTTAAAATGTTTTAGAGAAAGATTCTACTTAGGTCTAATTATAATACGAAACCGAACCCCTACTTTCAATTCATTGGCGCAGCTTTAGTGTAGCTCATCCAATGTCGATACACTTAGTTGACCTAGGGGAGGAAATTTTCATTCAATATACACCTGTCAGTAAAACGTAAAGATTAGCATAATCACGCTCGTCATAGAAGGGGTTGGGAAAGGCATTAGTCCAGCAGTTGACTAATAACAGCTACTGCTGCTGGTGTTATATATACTAGTTAGATACCACCTGATAAGCCAGATTTCCAGCTACCTCCAGTGGGGGGTACAGGCCCTCTCGAAGAGAGGGGACATTCACAGGAAATTAGATGGTGTTCTGCTAGTATATAATAAAATTAGTAGAAATATTTTCAGGTTGAACAAGCAAACAATTTTCTTTCCCATATGAATAACTAATAAATTACAATGTTTTTATTTTATTTATATCTTGGATCTTCAAGAGCCAATAAGATTCATGCTAGACTTTCATTTCCTATTTGCATTAGAGTAGCTATAAGGAACTCTTAAAAGTTAACGTCATTCCATTATCAAAAACTCTCATCTATTTTGATTAGTCTGATTTATTGCTGTCCTTTTGAAGTTTGCGTTGAATGATGCAGCCAAATCCTAGTATTACTCGAAATTTCTTTTTTATTTTAGAACAAATCATACGCACACGAAGATACACGCGGCCATATGGAAACACATATAAGTGCATATAATTATATATATATATATATATATATATATATATATATATATATATATATATATATATATATATATATATATATATACATATAAATGCACAGAAAGAGAGAGAAATGGGGGAGGAAGAGAGAGAAAGAGGGTGGTGAGCGAGAGAGAGGGAATGATTTGATACAGAAAGAGAAGGAAAGAAAGATACTTAGAGAAAACGGAGACTAAGAGATGAATGAAATAACATCTCTCTCCCTTCTCTCTATCACCCAATCACTTAACGTTCGACAGCCATCGGTTACTAGATACTTGACTACTGTGGAAAATTGCTACATTGAAGCAAGATTCATAAATATTTACAGATATGACTGCATGATCATTACAGATCATCGTAAATGGATTCCACTCTAAAAGAGTGTCAGATCAAATCAATCGTAGTAAATATCTGAATACGTTGAGTGATCTAACTGTAGAGCCATGGTAAACAAGCAGGTCTTCGAGATCATTCATAATAGTTTCCATTATTGAAACCTTGTGCCAAACTAAACCTTGAATAGTAAACATCTACAGATATGGTACGACATCTGCCGTGTAGATATATTTTCAGGGAATTGCCGGCAAATTCGATCTCCATTCGATGAACTACTGTTGCAGTCCTTTGCAAAAATTAGCTAAACTTGCAAAATGTCTCAAAAGGAGTTTCGACTATCTCTTCAAGCGAGTATCACACAAACCACACTCGATGTCTGGTAGAAAAAGCTCTCTTATTCCTTAGGGCTCAGTATATAGTGTGTCACCCTCTTTATACTTCCAAATTCGTTAAATAATATATCTACTTTGTCATAGATAAATATCTTGGCATTACCATAGATAACTTCCTTAACCTTGCTAAGAAACTGAATAAATTACGGAACATGAATTTGACAGAAATACCAATCGTAATTGGTGTCCTGCCGACGGCCCCAAAGAACTTAACAAAGAGATTGGAGAAACTGGAAATCCGGGGTAGAACTGAGACTATCATGACCACTGCATTATTGAAACTGGAATACTGGGGAGTGTCCTGGAAATGATAAAAATATTAGCTATACTAATGGTCCCAAATGGTATTTTTCATCAAGAATGCATATGTCGATCAGTCAGAATAAGCGAAAACTCATTGATCCGTGCGTAAGTCTTTTGACAATTAGCACAATAATATCAGTCAAACTGATGAAGATGTCCGATTTCGATTTTCTGTCGAGAAATTCATTTCTTTGTATGCACAGACAATGTTTCCTGTGATAACCACTTCTTCAATTCAGAGACTGTGTTACGGAAGCTGAAAGAGATCACGATAGAACGATAATAAAATAACAACAGCTGCTAACATTGAAATTCAATCCCCATTGTTCAGATACATTTCAAACACTAAATTCAGAAAAAAAAAACGAATAACCAGTGCATTTGAAGATAATGGTGACCTAACATCAGACAGGAACCGAATCGTCAAACGTGCCCGGGAATTCTACAAAATCTTCTAATCCTCCAAACGAATAACATAGAGAAATAATCAAAACATACAAATCACAAGAAATCAGACCGAATATTCCCAAGAACAGGAGTTATTCAGTAGGAAGTGAAGAAAACCATCAAACAAAAAAAAACAAGAAAGAAAGAAAAGGCCTCTGGACCAGATAACATTACCATGAACCTATTCAAAAAATGTAGGAAAGTCATTACTAGGTAGCTAGACAGCCTATCCAACTTACGCCTCAAACAAAGTAAAGTCCCAGAAGATTGGGATGGTGCATCCATAATTCAGTTGCACCGACCGAATCACCAAAAAGCTAGATGAAAATCAATTAGGGGAACAAACTGGGTTCAGAAGATGCTTCTTAACCATTGACTACCTTCATTAAGTAAACCAACTAAAAGAGACAGCAGCAGAATGAAAAATATGACTCACTAAGTATGCCTTCGACTCGGTTGGAATCCCAATTCAGTGAGGCGTAGACCTAGTATATGTGAGAGTATTGCACCACAGCAGTTTCTTAATTAGGCTACATAAAAACTCGGAACCCTTCTAGCTCAAAAGAAGGGTACGACAAAGTGATACCAACCCGCCCAACCACTCCATAGCCTACCTTGAGGTTATATATATCCAGAATATAGATTGTGAAATGAAGGAATAGAAATAAACAGCAAATCTCCAAGCAACCTCAGATTTGATGACGACATCGTCCTTCTTACTGATAATCCTCATGGCCTCCGAATGATGGTGGACAGATCAAATGAAAAAAGCAAGAAAATTGGCATCAACATGAACTTTAGTAAAACATATTCTGAGTACAATAAAAATACATAAAACAAAGACACAATAATCAAAATTGGAGATGCAGAACTTGAGAAAGTTGATCACTAACTCTACCTCCGACAACGAATCTCCGTGAAATCTCAAGTGAATAATCACAGTAAGTTAGAAAACTTTCGATAGGGTAAGCCCGACCTCCAAGAACAACAAAATTCTTATAGTGCTTAATAAGAGGGTCTTCAACCAATGCATCCGGCGGACAGCTTCTTATGAAGCTTGAACAAGGAACCTAACCGAAGGTCTGGCCCCTAAAATGAGGACTATGCAGCGTGCAAATGAAAGAATCATGTTCAAATACACACGGAGAGATCTTGACCACAGGAGTCCTAGATATCATCGAATAGATAACTGTTGGTCATCACGAATCACAATATGGATCCCAAGAGATGACATGCGAAACTGGGACCGACAAAATATGAGATGGCGTGACAAACTAGATAAGTTCCGAAACTAAATAAATTCCATGACATCAACAATAGAGAGGTCTGGTGAATTTAGTGGAATTCATATGTCCAATGATAGATACTAAAAGTATGATGCCGATGAAAAAAGAACAAGAAAACCTCACTATTCCTAAAAAAAGGTGTACAACTAATGTGTCTTCCCGATAATAACTTACAGAGGTGTAACATAGAATCTTACCAAAAGATTGACTCTCAAACTGATAATCATGCGAATGGTACCAAAGAGAATCATGTTGAACATCTCACGGAGAGATCTTAAGACAGCATAGTGTATAAGGGAAAAACAGGATTCCAAGATAAAATAGAAATCATTATAAAACACAAATGGCAATGGGCTGATCATGCTGTAAGAATGTTTGACATGTGTGGGACATCCTGACTCACAACGTGTATCTCTGGGGTCATATGTGAAACTGTGACGAGCTAGACAAATTCAGAAAGAACAGGCTGCATGACGTTCATGATAGGTAAGTCTGGCAAATGCACTGCTGATAATGATGAAAAAAAGCAAAATTTCAAATGATTCTTAGTACGGAGAGTCCATTCCCACCAACGTGCATCTGATGTTAAATATGTAATGAAAAATATATTTGATATGCTGTGGGAGTCTATCGAAAAACCATATTCAGCAAATTAATAGCATGAATCTACGTTTGTCTGTAGTCTATGATTACGAGAATATTTGATAATGAGATCTAATGTTTAATTAGTTTATTTCATGGAAGAGCTCCTTACGAAATAGTTTGTTAAATTAGAGCTTTAAATGTGATAAATTACCTCATTTGCTACGCAGGCATACTTGCAGTTTTACCACTTGAAGTTTCTTTGGACGAAATAAAAAAGTGAATCTCACTCTTTCTCCCCCCCCTCTCTCTCTCTTCATATATATATATGTATATTAGATTTCAAAAATATTTGGAAAGCTTTATTCAATTTAACACGGTCCGTTAATCCCCGCTAACTTCTTCAGAAATTCTTGAGTATGCAGAATAGTATCTATCTATAGATCCCAAGCAAGTTGTAGGTGGGACATCCTGCCTATGGAGAATGTTGTCAAATTATTAATTAACCGTGATGGTTTTATAATTGGGGTTGTGACTTTTAGTCTCAGTCAATGTGTGAGAGAATTATTGTGGGCCCCAAGAGAGTTTCAGTCTGCCAAGAACATTGTATGCATGCAATGTATAGTTAATTCATTCATAAGAAAAGGTATAGTTAATTAACTCATTCATAAATATATTAATAGAGGATTTATCATGGGTAATTAACTATACATCGCATACAAACATTAACATTAAATAGTTATCTCGACAGGTATCTATCTAACAATCTATCTATCTATCTATCTATCTATCTATCTATCTATCTATCTATCTATCTATCTATCTATCTATCTTGTTTAACTAGCCCAGTAGTAGGAATACCTCTACTCTCACGTTCGAAGTCCGGCAAATTCGTCTACAACATTTCTTCTACAATAATTTATCGACAGATATAAAACAAATACAAAAACATAAACAAATTCATACACATACACAAGCACACATGCAAACACATACGCATACATACATTAATACACTTTCACAAATACATACACGTACACACATGCATATACATACATATCCACATATGGACGCATATACACGCAATTGCATACACATATGCACATGCATATACACACATATGCACATGCATATACACACATATGCATACATATGCACACATACAAATATACTAATAAACAAATGAAAATATACCCCTCTAAATTTACACATATACATGTATAGATACACACCAACACACTTCTAACATATATGAAAATATTCACTCATATACGCATACACAATGCACATACACGAATGCACACTCATTTGTATTCGTGCATATCCATGTATGTATATGTGCATATGTTTTTGTATTTATATGTGAGTGTGTATGTATGTGTGCACGTGTATATTTGTGTATGTGTATGTGAGTGCGTATTTGTTTGTGGGCATACATATATGTGTGCATTTTTATACATGCATTTTCTTTTGTGTGCATGTTAGCATGTGTGTGTATATCAAGATTGTACGTGTGTTCAAGATTGTACGTGTGTATGTATGTATCAATGTGTTTATGCGTATGTGTGTCTATGTGTGTATCTCTGCGTATGTATGTATCTGTGCATATGTGTATATGTGTGTGTGTGTTCGTGTGTGTGTCTTCCTTAATGTACCTCTGCATGCTTTTACAAGTAAGAACCCCCCAGCAAGAAGATGCAAAATGAAATTGAACCAGATAAGTAGACCCAAAGTTGCCATATTTTTTCTCTCTATTCTTATCTCCATTTCCCTCTCTCTATCTCTCATTTATTTCACATATTGTTCATTCATTCAGCTGTGTTGTTTGACCATTACAGATGAATTTTACCTGGAGATACATTATTGTAGATGAATTGTAATCGTGAAAAAATTATTGTAGATAAATTGTTGTTGCCTAAATTTGCCTAAAACCCCTACGTTCATTCTCTTTTCTTTTCATCTATCTAATTTTTCTCTTCTACAGATTCAAGACTCAATGAAACTCCCAATTGAAAGGTTTCCTTTTGTACGATGCAATTTACCAAAGCTTTTTAAAAAAATCCCTCTATTTTTTCAACCATGGAGCAAATATCTATTTCAAGTTAGCATTCAAACCATGTTTTATCTATCTTTATATCTATCTATCTACCTCATTTATTGACAACACCAGTAGGTATACCCCTTACCTCTGACGTTCTTTTCTATGGATACATCCATACATTATCCTCCCACCTATCATTTTTCTTTCGCCCAGATTCGAGTTGCAAAGCTTATCCCCGTGGAACCGTTTTCTTTACTGCAATGCAAACAGCATCATCTTGTTTTTCTCTCCATTTCATCGACCATAAAGTGGAGCAATAAACCGTCAGCTAATCTCCATCTTTTGTTAGCATTCAAAACACGTACTCAGCGCTAATGTTACCCTCATCTTCTCTCACCGGCGTGAGCCATTGGCGGCCATACTCTGAAGGCGTTTATCGCCCTCACGGGTCCAACTTCGCTCCTCAATTTATTACGACCTAAAGATTATTTCCCTTCAAGCGGTAACCCGCTGATGGACTTCAAATCCAGTCTAAGTGCAAACGGAAAAATAGCTTTTGAATCAGACGTGTATCCCATAACACCTCGCTTTCCTGTTGCATGAATGAATCAATGAAAAATTCACAGCTATACGGATTGAAATCTGACAAAGACACAAATATTGGCTGTCGTATTAAATAATGCTTATTGCCATAGGTTCAACGTCTGAAGTAATGATGTACTTATAATGAACATATTTGGACGACTACTTGGGTAAAATTGGTTGGAAATTAATTCTTGGGACTAGTTTGCTTATTCACCTAGGTGCCCTACTGTTGCGGCCTTGTGTCAGACTAAACTTTGCTTAGAAAAAATTATGAAAAAATATTTAACAGTCATCACAGAAATTATTCCTATTTTTTTCCTCTTTTTCATCAAGTTAATCATCTTAATTTTTCATCTAAAGAGAGAAAACTTTGTCATGCTTAACTTCTGAAAATTTTCAATTTTCTCTCCCAACTACTGACTAAATCGACCAAATAGCAATCATAACATACTGTTATTCTTTTGTTATAAATCTGACGTATCGATTGTACAGCAGTTCGTGGAAAACTGACTCGGAATTATCTCAATAAGCTGAGAGATTGTGTAGGATCTCTTCTTGGCAAAATTAACTGCAGGTTGCCTGTTCAGATGAGTGGAAGGAATAGAAAGCGTTAGATTATCGTGAAGAGAAACTGGGAAGTGAAAATCGGCAAAGCGAACAGTTTATGTAGCCTTTGCTTCAGCACATCAGCAGCAGCAACAGCATCATCATCAGTCTTTTAACGTCCGTCGTTCGACATGGACCTCCCTCAGGATCTGCCACACTTCTCTATCATGGACGTCGTGGAGCCAATACTTTCTGGATTTGTCTTGCTCGTCTCTACATCTAAAATTCTGCTGGCCTCGGTTGCACATGTGATATCTGGGGATCCATGTCGTGAGTTGCAATGTCCATTGGTTGTCTACCATTCCTGCAACATGGCCAGCCCATTGACATTTGAGATTTTATAATGATTTCCATGATGTCTCTGACTCCTTTTTTCTCCCGGATGTACTGTGCAGTCTTGTTGTCTGTCCATGTGAGGTTGAGTATAATTCTTTCATGTACACGTTGCATGGTTCTCAATTGGCGGGTCTGTCTCTTCGTTACGTTCCACGTGTCAGTTCCATGAGTGACTATTGGGAAGATGCATTGGTTGTATACGCTTCTTTTTAGGATTAATGGAATCTTCTTATTTTTGAAGGTTGAGCTGGCTCTGCCAAAGGAGTCAAGCTTCGAGATAAGTTGCAATCAATTGATTCCAACTCTTTCAGACGGAAGTAGTGAGCATTTCTCCTTCCTTTAGCTCTGAACTTGGCCAAACTGGTATTTAAGCTGGACTGCAATTTATGAATACCATGCTTCTTGGGTCAGATGATCGAGTGGTCTGATTGGCCCTTCCTTCAGCGTCGATTTTCCGTTGCAAAGTCGTATCGTCGTAATCTCTATTTTCAAATCTCTACTTTCAAATCTTCCAAAATGTGTGACACTTATGAGAAAATTTACATCAAACAACCAAAATTTCACAAATTAGCTATTCATATATTATTTTGCTGACTTGGCATGGATGGTTTGTTGTTTAATGTCAAATGGAGTAAATTCCTTCACTTGCACTCAGATGAAACCTTGATTGTTGATGCAATCTGTGAGAATAATGCATCTTAGCTAATGTTGATTGCCAAGTTTGCTTTGTGTCAACCTTACAATATCTGCTTATTTTTGCTTTCCAACGTTTCAGATACATTTAAATTTCCGTCGGGATGAATTTTATATACTTGCAAAATCAATCATACATTTTGATCGACTGTCAATCCTTGATACTCGTCTCACACCAGCTACAATGTCATAGTATCTAGCAAATCCCCAAATCTCTTTATGATTGTCGGTAATGACAACACCGTCTTGGCTGATGTTTTGACCAATTATCCACACCAAACTATCATGCGGATCTCCACTTTTTTGCTAGAAATATTATACATTATAAGTGGCGATATTATGTGAAACATTATTTCTCTCGGTTAGACATGATTAATACTCTCTATGAGACTTTTTATTTTTTATTTTTTTTATTTTTCATTATTTTACTGAAATAGAATGAAAATATCCCTCTCAATTCTGATTGCTCTTGAATAATTCGAAGTGGTATCAACAGAAAGATTCACGTTTGCAGTGAATTACTTGAACGGAGTTTCTGGATCATTTTGCACCGAATTTTCGTCATTCTAATCTCACTTTTTCATTATTCATTTTAATTCATGGTTCACATATATGAATTGCAATGTGTGTCATTAAATATATATATGTATATATATATATATATATATATATATATATATATATGTATAAATATACATATATATATATGAATATATATATATATATATAAATATAAATATATATATATATGTATATATATATAGAGAGAGAGAAAGAGAGAGAGACAGAGAGAGAGAGAGAGAGAGAGAGAAAGAGAGAGAGAAAGAGAGAGAGAGAGATAGACAGACAGACGGACGGATAGAGAGAAAGAGAGAGGGAAATGTAAATGGGAACAATAGGGAATAAGACAGACTCAGGAGTAAAAGTATATGGAAAATTTGTTTCTTAATTAAATAATCTGAATATGGATTAAGTTGTTTGTTATGAATGTTGCAGGATGGGTTCTTATCTTCAGTAATGTGTGGCATGTGTGTACCTTTTAGTGGTTAAAATGTTTCCGTAGAAAACAGATTTAACCAAAGATGTTTTGCTTTGGAAGCAAAAATGAAAATCAATCCCTTTTGGGTCATCATGATGGGTGGAACTTTGTTCTGTCGGTGATGATGTCTGTCTTGGTCTATTCAAGGATATAGTTGTAGCAAAACTAGCAGGTCTTGGATGGGCAATAGGTTGTCAAGGATACTGAGTAGTTTGGTAGTGAATTAGACTGCATTGGTGCTTGGAAGGTTGGGAATAGTCCAAATGGTAGGGTAATGTGGTTAAGAAACTCCATATTTTGTATTTTTGTCATTGTAGACATTGTCATTGGGAAATTTGATGGCTTTTAGTTGTAAAAATGAAATACCATAAAAAGATTTTTTCAAAGGTAAGGATACATGTGACTGTATGAAGTCCCTAGTATTGGATATACATGAAGGTGCATAGGGTCTGGTTGCAGGGTTGTTACTAGTGGGGGATTACGATATTAGAGATTGGTGTGGTTAGAGTTACAAAGCTTAGTGTTAAATCCGTTAGGGAAGAGAGTTCTAAGTTTGGTAATCCACATATCATATCGTTTAAAAAAATTTGTTGTGTCCGAAGGTGTATTTTTTCTATGTTTCAATGATTATGAATCTAGCGTCCGTGGCAAAATTATATCCTGGGATATGAAAGTGTACTTCTACTGGGAGCAGGTTTGGATGATTGGGTGATTTGATTTTGTGCTTAAAATCATTAAGTCTGATGTTGAATTCCGACTTGGCCTTGCCTATATATATTGTAATTCATATTTATTACACTCTTGGTGGTATATAATATTTTTGCTACTTTTTGCCCATTTAGAGTTATGGTATATGTAAAAAGTCTTGTTAGTGGTACATCTAGTGAAGATGCTAGTGTGCTCAATGAGATCATGGCATTATCCATCTCTTTTATTGCATGGTTGGAGGATTTTAATGGTTTTAAGGATGCTGCTATGTTGGGCTTTATTGTCTATGGGAGTGTTACTGCTAATCAGGTCTTCGAAGTTTTGGGGTCTGCAGTAGGAGATGACACTTGGTTCGATGAATATTTCTTTGAGTTGTTTCAAGTGAGATTATATTCCATCTCTTATTGATTATATGTGCCAAGGGTGAGATTATGTCGTTGAAGGTGGTTATAAGTAATATGCAGTCAGGTTTATTTTTGTTAAAGTGTATAAGCTTTTCTTCTCTGAGAATTGTTGTTGCCTTTTTCATTTAGTTATTTTTATCTTCTGGTAAGCATCTTCGTTTAGTGAAATGTCCTAGTAGGTTATAGTAGTGTCTTTTGAGTTCACTAAGTGTTGAGTAAATTCTCTTAATTCTAATTGAAGTTTTTTCAGGCGTTTCGGGTGGGCTGATTTGGAGTGAAGGTAGTTATGAGTGACTGTGGGCTTAATGTAGAAGGTTGTTTGTTTTTTTTTACCATTATCTTTGTGTATGCGGGTGTCTAAGAAAGCTATGGAGTCAGTGGAACATTTGTTGGAATCCTGATGATTTATGACGTAAAAAAATAAACTTTAAGGTTAATGGAAAATAGTTATAAAATTCTTCGGTTGAATAGATTGGTATAGAATCGACCCAAATTTTTTTTCTTTGTATTTAGCATTCTCAAAGATGATATCATAAGTTGTTTTGTATGTAGTCAGGAATTAAAACCAACAAAACAGATTTAATATTCACATGGGTGAACATGGATAGAAATGACACAGAGAGCGAGTCATCTCCGTTGTTATAGTCACTGATACAAAAAAAAAACCTATCTAAGTAAGCCTCGTTTCAGAAGATAAATATGTAGTGTAAAATGATATCAATAAATTATACACATAAAAACTTATATGAAATGACGAACTATGTTTTAGGTGAAAAGAAAATATATAAAAAAGGGAGGTGGTGTTTGATCAACTCTGGTCGGATACCATGTTAATATAACTGTTTTGTTCTTAAAATTCCCGAAACGGTTACATGGTAAACAACTGATGATCCCGACAAGAGTCAATTCATAGGTTGTATAATAATGATAACAAAGGATATGGGGAACAGAGGAAAAAAAACTTTTGAAGATTGCATTAATTGCATTGAAAGATATTAAGAAATGGGTGACCGAAATGAAATGTGTGTGTGCCTGTGTGTGTTTGTATAAAACTGTCGTTTTGATGAGTAATAGTAATAAAAATAATACTTTCCTGGCCTTAGAGAACAATTCATATACGTATATATATATGAGAAAACAGAGAGAGCGAGAGAGAGATAAGAGAGAGTGTGGGTGTAATGGTGTGTATAAGAAACAGAGAGAGATAGAGTTATGGAGAAGACGAAGGAGAAAACATATATTATTGCCCAAATGAGGAAATTATAAGCCTCGCAGCGTTCAGCTCCATTATGGCCCAGCTTGAATACACACAAGTCTACAACACAAGAAATATGAATTTGAACATATTCAATAGTTATGAAAAAATGTAATGAGAAAATCGGAATCATACAAAATTGTTACTGATTAATCAACGAAAAAAATCTGTTCAAAATGTTTTGAGGGAAAAATCAGTGAAATCATTCAAATTCAAAATCGTCAATTTAATGCTTAACAGCTTAATACAATGCCTTGCAAAATTATCCACACCCTTCGATGTTTTCTTTCATTTTGATTCATTACAACCCGTTATAGTAATTAATTTTTGTTTGGGTTTAATGCAATTGACTTTCAAACAACAGTCCTAATTGGTGAAGTGAAATTGAAAACAAAACTTGTTTTAACAAAGATGAAAGCAGAGCTTGTTTGTAAAAAATAAATAAGGAGTAAAAACTGAGAACCAATTACCTTCAGAAATAGCATAATTAGTTAAATAAAGTCCACCTGTGTGCAATATAGGCAACACGTAATCTGTGACATGATCTCAGTTGCTGTACCCATGTTTTGCAATATTAAGCGAGAGTACTATGAAGCAAGCGACACTATATAGACCAGGGAGTTATCCAAACGGGTCAGGGGCAAAGTTGATGACAAGTAAAGATCAGGGTTTGAATCAATATATATATATATATATATATATATATATATATATATATATATATATATATATATATCACTAGATTACCATTGAATACATTATTAAAAGAAATATATAACACCCCAACAAACCTACTTAGGGAGGGCCATCCAACAAAACTCATGGATCAGGCCAAGGAGGTATTGAACAGTGAGGCAACAAAGAGATCAAAAATAATCCCAAAGCAGCTTTGAAGCTCCACAGTTGAGATTACAGTATCTGTGTATAGGACCTCTCTAGGTCGTGTACTCCACAGAGCTGGGCTTTATGGTAGAGTAGCCAGAAAAAAAGCCACTACACAAAAAAAATAAAAATAAAAGAAAAACATGTATGGAGTGCATCAATAGGCATGTTATAGCCTCACCAAAGAAATGACCATTGGAAAACATATGCTGTAATATTGTTAAGAGAAAATGCCTCTTCATAATCCATGTAGATATTTACTGAATTATACTTAGTCTGGCCCAGGATCACACTAGTCAGGCACCCGATGATGGTAGAACTCAATACACAGGTAATGATTCCATATGAACAGATCGTAAACAATTGCTTTATGGCACAGATTTTGAGTCGATATTTATCAAAGCCTGTCCTAATGAAGAACCAGGTCACTTTGTAAGGAGCAAATTCACCATTATTACAATGGTCTGGGGGGGGGCTAGCTTGTGAACTGCTGATCAACGGCATACAGATCGAGTAGATATCTATTATGCTACTTGTCGAGTCTGACTTGGAAAAAATTCATAAGAAAAGAGTCATAATGAACGATATCATGAAGTATTAAAAAAATCATTGGAAAAAAGTCTTACCTTGGTTTCAGGACATGAGATAACGTTATAAGAATATTTTCGGAAGGAAAATAAGTGATATCTTAATTCATTAATGCATAGTGAAAAAAAAAAGAAGTATTTTTATAAGACAAGTAATGTTTTGATTCAATTTGTACTAATGAAATATGTTTTTGTATTTAAAGGGATGAAGTTTTTGTGTGAATTTCAACAACATCTTTTGCGTATGACGTCAAATTGAAAACATTTGATGGAACTTCTTGTTTACAGAGCAAGATGATTCGCCTACGCTTACACTTTTGAAACATTTGTATGAACAATGTTTTTTTCTTTTCATTTAATTACCCAAAGTAAATATCCAATTACTTAGCAAATCATCTAGTTTTATCATTTTTCTCTCCAATGTAAAAACGAGAACTAAGAGTTAAATGGTGAATCAACCATTCTTCCGTCCATATCTGTGATACCCGATGTCAGAGGGAATATGTACTTGGTATTACTAGCATTACTAGTTGTGGCAGTAGTAATAACAAGAAAGGGGAAAGGAAACTTCGAATGATCCACCTCATTAAGTTTAAATAAAAAAGATGAGTAAAATTTTTCTCAATAATTAATCCTGAGTCTTAGTGCATGCTTTTTAATGTGGGCTTTAAATGATAATATATAACATTTGAGGTTGACATTGTGATGTTTAGCCGACTCTAGCCATTTTAAATATAGTTTCAGCTACTTGGCAACATAGTAAAAAACACTTGATACATCATCGATTGATGAGATTTTTAATGACGTCACACATTCTCCTCATTCTTTTTACTGTTGAACCGATCGACTGACTGACCAACCAACTGACCGACCGACCAACCGACCGAAAAGCGTCTAGTAGAGATATAAAGACACATCTATGAACACTATTTTATGTATATCAATGTATTTCATATATTAGATGTAATTAATCATCAACATTTAGTTTGTCAAAATATTACTTAAGCTATTACAATAAATTGAATGTCTATTAACGTAGAAAACGACTTTTCACCGCGTGAAACAACGTAATATAAATTGAATATTTTTTTAATCGACAATATCTACTTTATGGAAATATTTTAAAAAATTTGACTCATCATAGAAAGCAAAATTTCATGTTAAACAACGCAATATAAATTAGATGCTTAAATTGCCAACAATTATTTTTCTAAAATATTACTCATGCATTTCAAAATTCTTTCATTAGTATAGATTAATTCAATCAAAAAATTTAATTAGAAATAATATTACTCATCTGATTACTATCTATTAGGTGAATTAAATCATTACTAATTTCATTTTTTAAAAATCCCTATAATTTTTCAGGAACCTAAAAACCGAAGCTTTAACTTTTCTTCCTATGACTTTTTTCGTATCTCATGAAATTGTAAATTAGGATTTTTTTTCCACGACTTTTCTATGATTTTTTCTTTGATTCACTTTTCTATAAACTAACCAGAAAGGCATCGAATGGACAAGTCTACAAGAGGATAATGAAAAGGAACACAAATAACGACAAATGGTAGACTCTGTGTATGTGTGTGTGTTTGTGTGTTTGTGTGTGTGTGTGAGTGTGTGTGTGTGTAGATCTGGTTAGTCCTGCAATAAGGACCGTCACTTGGCGAACGCCTTTTGGTATCATACTGTGTTAGGTGTGATCAATTAAAAATAGAAGAAGGAAAGACCGATGAATAATTTACTTCTCTTGCCTTCATATTAGTCCCGGAATATAAAGGTATACAACCAATGCATCATCCCAATATTCACCCACGGAGCTTAAACATGGAACCTAACCAAGACATTGACCTTCAAACTAAGAACCATGCAATGTGCAAATGAGAGAATCAGTCTCAATATCACGTAGAGAGATCCCAAGACAGCGTAATATATTAGAGAATAAGATATCATGGACCCCATCAGACAACTCAAATGGCAATGGGCTGGTCATGTTGTGAAAATGGCAGTCAACTGATCGACATCACGACTCACAACATGGATGCCAAGAGACAATATGCAGAATCGTAGCCGGTAGAATATAAGCTTGCAAGACGTAATAAACATTTTCAGAAAATATTGGGTCTGCGACACCTATGATAGAAAGGTATTGCGATTTCTTGGGAGGATGTAACGACTGACGATAAAAGACTGATGATGATGATCATCATCTCACTAGTGGCTAATTTAGCATAGACTTAGATTATAAATTGAATCCCCAACTTAAAATCTATTTAGGGGACATTTGGAAAAATGAGTAAATGATCAAAGTTTCAGGCTGTCTGTAAGCGTGATACATATATAGCCTGAGAGCAAGCTAGACTAACTTTAAAACTCAGTAAACTTATGTTGACAGTTTTGATTGACGTTTTCTAAGAATATCGAACACTGTATGGTGCGCTAGCAGTTACACTTGTGGTGGTGACCGAAATTCGAGTTAATTCACCTATGAAAGTGTCATCAATGTGTTGTAAGATGTTCATCTTGGAGATGAAGTATCAATTACGTTTCATTGCTATGACATACTAGAGTACAGATCCCTTGGTAAAGCGAGTAACTTCTAAGTCAGCCAACTCAAAATTATTTTTTCATGCTAAATACACATTGAAAAAGCGTAAAAAAATCACTGAAACGTGCTAAAATATTTGTAGGTATTTTATGGCCATTTTCAGTAACTGAAATTGGCCAAATTAGCTGAAGATTTGGCCAAATAGCCTCGAAATAGGGCGGAAAACTTGCAACCAAAACAGGAAACGTGCTAAATTTAGCATTAAGTGGTTGAATTGGTAACACTGTCCTCATATTCTCATATGCCTGTGTAAGCTGCCAGAAGAAACAGCGAAAGGGAGAATTAGTATAAATCTCTTATTTATTTTTTTTCCATAGTATTCGGTTTCATCCTACTTTACGTCATCTATCAATCAATATGCGTAACTGCTACCATATCCCACCATCATGTCACGCTGGAGACCGCTGGAAAGAAAATTGGAACAAGGAGATCTGAAAAGAAAAGTTGTCACTTTTGTACATCAGCCCTTTGATCAGGCATGGTGACCTCAAACACACTGTAAAAATGGGCACGGTACTGAGATATTATTTGATGGAGAGTGGAACGTGACTCTCCGCCAGCCCAGCAATCTTCAGTCCACTGTAAAAAAATTGGATGGGGATCATACAAAAAGTTAGCTTGCTAGAGAGTAAGATGCTGGATTTAAAAGTATTTAAAAGTTTAGATAAATTAAAGAAAGGGGGAGAAATAGGGGAAGGATGATAAGGAATAACCTGAAGGGCAAAAGAGGATCGTAGTGAAGAGAAAATTGAAGAGAAAAAGAAAAGGTGAGAAGAAATATTAAGATAATGATGGGTGAGTAAGAAGGCAATGATTGAATGTCATATGGAATGAATAGAACATATAGAGTTCCATCAATCAATAAAACAGATTTTTTTTATTTAGCCATAGAATTGCAATGACATGAATTTCTGTCACTGCAGTTAATAGATCAAAAACAATTGTCAATTCAATTTTGACGTAAGTTTTCATATTTTTTGTTGTGGTAAAAAAAGTATGCTTCAAATACTCACTTTTCATGGTGTGCTTTTAAGGATACCAGAGCTATATATATATTCATTAGCTGGTTTTGATATGTGCATTTGTATGCTTATAAAATCGGTTTCAACGTCCCTGAGATGAATACAGATTTAAAAAAGTAATGTAATTTTATTGTGGTATGATCAGGCAGTTTGCTCCGAGTGAAATAATTAGTGTTTGGCGCTAAGAAAACAGGGAAAGCAAGACGTTTGTTTGTGTTGTACTTTCGTCTTTTGGATTTGGGGGCTCAAATTTCCCCCGACTGGACAAAATAAAATGATTCGATTGACGTAAGAACACGATTTCAGGTTTTGTTTTCACAAAGTCTCGCTTTTTACATCCAGAAAAGGATAGAAATGTCATTAATTTGAAAGAAAAATAATAATACACCGTGCGTCATTAAAAAGAGAGAGAGAAAAATGAGGAGTGAGAGAGAGAGAGAGACAGAGAGAGAGAGAGAGAGAGAGAGAGAGAGAGAGAGAGAAAATACTGAATGGGAGAAAGACAGAAGAGAATGAGAGATATAGAGAGTGAGAGAGGGGGGATAGAAACAAGAACAAGGTAGGGAGTGTAATTGAGAATAAGAGAGAGAGAAAACAAGCAAGGAATTAGTGAGAGAAAACAAATTGGAACTGAGAAAAAGTGACACGTAGCAATGGGCTGATATATATATATATATATATATGTGTGTGTGTTGTGTGTGTATGTATGTGTGGGTGTGTGTGTGTGTGTATATATAAAGAGAGAGACAGAGAGAGACACACACACAGAGACACACACACACAGACTGAGAGAAATACTGAATGATGCGATATAAAAAAAAAACAAAGAATAAAGGGGGCTATTTGGAAACAGAAAAAAATGCAGAGTGGGATAGAGAGATTAGGTGAGAAGGGAATCGAGAGATTTATTGAGTAAAAGAAAGAAAATACGAATTATGTGAAGAAGGCAAGGATAGAGGGAGATTGAGGGTGACAAGTAAATGAAAGTTATGGAAAGATAAATTGATTGATAGGTAGATAGATAGCAAGGAACGGATTAATATCGGGAAAGAGAAAGTTGTACAAAATACAAAATGAAAAAAAGCAGGGAGGTGTTGGATAGTAAAGATCAGATAGATAGATAGATGGATAGATAGATAGATAGATAGATAGATAGAAAGATCGAAAGAAAAATAGAAAAAGAGGGATAGGGTTTATAGAAAAAATAAAAACTATGTGTAAAATAGGCAAAGAAAGAGAGAGAAGAAGAGGGAGGAAAAAAGAAAGAAGGCAGAAGAGATGGAAAGAGAATGAAAGTGAGTTGGGAAGAAAGAGAAGGGAGAAGAGAAATAGCCACTCAACGAATAAACCCTGAAAAATTAGCTGTAAATAAGAGATAAAATTTCATTTGGATGCGTGACTTCATTCGGCAAATGACTTTTCGTGAAGTAATTTTAAACGAGTCATTGTTTTTGCTTTCTCCATTATTGGCCGACAAGAATAAAACGATGATGAGAAAAAAATCTGGCGAATATTTCCCTCAAATATTGACTTTTGTAAGAGTTGACTCTGTCCTCGCGGTCAGTTGTTTTGAAGTGAAGGTTAACATTTTACGTCAACTTTTGATTATAATATTATCGTGTTCGTTGCTCTCACACACTGTAGATATCTGGCTGTGCCAACTATGGCACAAGGTCACATTCAAAGAGCACTCAAAGAAGCAGAAAATCGCTGGAAATAGTTTGAAAGGCCATCATACAAACCCTGCATCAAAATTCAGTTTCTAAAAAATGTAAGAGCTATTTTGGCCGGATTATAGAGATGGCGTTATTACTATTATACATTGAGGGGGACATTGAGGTGGCGTTGAGGGGGATTGTTCCGATCTTGGCTGTTTTTATCAAAAGCCTTGTTCATGGTCGAATTCTTGAAACAAAATGTCACATAAAACTATAAAAATGATTAAGTCATCCACAGACAGCTGATTCGTTGAATTACAACTCTTCAGTGTGGCTATAGACTATTCAAAATTTCATCTAGTACCACGAGATAGGATCAAAACCTACGCTTCAGACCCAGAGGCTGGTATTTTACCCCTGCCCTACATGGAACTGGACGGTGAGTACGACTAAATTCAAGTGATACATTTACTTACGCACAATCCCCCATCCACCAGAGTGCTCCATTCCAGAGTTGGAAGAGTATTGCTATAGAGCATATATTGAACAGATTTCCTTACTTAAAGAATGCTCAACCCTGACAAAGTAGCATCAATAATAATAATAATAATGATAATAGTATATATATGTATATAATATATATATATATATATATATATATATATATATATATATATATATATATATATATATATATATGCTTTTTTGAGGCAATTTCCTCAACCTTGTCCATCACAACATTTTGATTTTTTATTCTCCAGCTTCTTCATGTTCAAATTTGTTAAATGCATCTTTTTATAACTATTACAGGTTGATTTGTTGGGGGCTTCTTATTTCATCTGTGTTTTCTTTATAACATCATTGAGGTTGTCATATCGACTGGACTCTTTCTGAGATAAGCCGTTGTTACTATTAAACATTAATTTACCCAATACCAATTTCCACATCTTTTTTGTCTTTATTAGAGCATTTCCGTTGCGATGCTCTCAGGCCCTCTTCCTGTACGAATCTATGAAACAGAGCGTTGTTGCTACAATACAAGGAATTTATTAGGGTCATTTTTATCATCGTCGTAGTCTTCATCACAAAACCTCGGTCGCTTTATCTACTCATCTTCCTCGGGAGTGTGACACGTTCAGTAGCCATGAAGGAGTGTTGAAGAGAACCAGTTATTCAATAAAAATGCTGGTGGAAAATATATCAGGTAAATACTGAGTACAATTGCTAGGTAGGGCAGTACAGGACTGTATACTTGTTTTGTGTAAATTAGGATCATAGGGGAGAATTGGCGGGTAGAGGCACTGAAAATGGTTCGGAAGAATACTGGACTCACAAACAGAGGATTGAGAACAATATACCTTTATCATGGGATAGGAGGTTGTTGTCCATATTCCCTAGAAGATTACCGAATAGGACTGTTATTTGCTGAAGAGCAGGGAATACATAAGCTGAAACGTGATAAATACAACGAAATCGAGGACGAAGGTCTAAATGTATCCATTTATTAGAGTATATGCATTTGATTGATAACTGCAATGGTAATGAAAACTTTTATAGCGAAGGATGAACATTGTAATAAATATCATCTTACGTATCTGTTGTAATTATACGGTGAATCTCTCGGACTGAAAATCAATGTATACGAATGTATCGGCGATTGTTCAGTTCATAAGTGTGTCACAAATGTTTCAATATTTAAGAAACCATTTGAACATAATTTCTTTGTAAACTTCACTTGTAATCTTGATAGTTATCTTAGTATGTCACAAGGCTTTTACAATGGTCCATCCAGCGAAATTTCTTTTATGAAATTCTCTTACTTTCAGATGTAACAATTGCTAGTGTAAACAATGTGTGTGTACATTTTTAGATCTCCGTGGTACTTACACCATGATGATAAATCTTTCCTTTAATAATTTGTTAGATTATTCCATTAGCCACTCGATCAGTTAATATAGTACTTAGACTGAGCACGTAAAGAGAAAAATTACATTGATTGTTCTACTACACAAGTTCCATTAACCGTTGCATTACAATAAATGGTTGCTGAATAGAGCTTGTGATGAAAAATATTACTTCGAGTACTTTGCAAGATTTGCACATCAACCACTGCATTACATGAGAACAGAACCATTTATTTGATAAAAAACTGGTAAGTCCTGAGTACAATTGCTACATAAAATATGTACTTGCTCTTGCAGATTAGAATTGGAGACTTGGCGGTCAAAGTGATATACTGAGCCCGTATGGAAAAATGTTACTCTGAATAACTTACAAAATTAGTTTCTTAACGCCTACATCAGGAGAGATGGTTGTCAGACTGAAAACTACGAATGAATGAAATCAATGGATTGCTTGATAAGAATTACTGTTAATGTTTTTTGTTTAGTTGGTTGTTAATAAGCGCATTAGTATATAACCTTGTTGGACTGAATCAGTGAAAACTCACCACCAAGTTTTCGCCAGTGTATCTCACTAACTACTGTAGGACATCGACTGAACCAGCATTATTCACAAAAGAGTTTTAATTACAATGCTTGTAGTATAATCGACCGTGTCACAAAGTTGGAAAAATAATCAATCTAATGTACGAACAGAAAATTGTTTTACAGCCTGTCAGAATTGGAAAGAACTCGTGATATTGTTTAACGGTAATCTATGCATTCAATTCCTACAGTCGACTGACAGGATGTGTCAACTTCACGGTGATACTTCTAATTGGATTCATCCTACAGGTAGTTGCTAAGCTGATTTGGAACTGGTATAAGACCACAGCAGTGGGGTACCCCGTGCGTGCTGAACTAACTACGTCAGCCAGCAACAGGAGCTTGTAAACCATGAGGCCACGGTAAGCCCCTGATTTAGATTACCAGTCCCACAGAAAACGTTGTGGAGTGATGGATTACATATAAGATAAATACATTCAGACTGTTATTATGAAACTATTTATAAATATGTTTTATGGCAAAGAAGCAATTTCCGTTAATTTATATAGAGAAATTGTTGAGCTTTCCCAGATCTCCAGATAATCGATATCTGCCAGTGTTACAGTGCTCCTTACAAGCTATTCTGATACGTATACCTAAAGGATACACAAAATAAATCGAGATAAACAACAGGTGCTCACAGACATCGAGGGGGCTATCTATCATATCTCGTGTATTCGGGGCGTGGGGCAAACATCAAACCCTGGTCTATCACACTCTTTGAGTCTAGATTTGGCTCCCTACGACATCTGGATCTTCTAAAAGACACCGCTGAGGAGGAGTCGACGAGGCAGCGATGGGGAACCTAGAAGGAGACATTGCATACTGTTTTGAGGAGTGAAAAGGACGCTTGGGTAAGTGCTTGAAGTCCAAAAAGAGTGTACTTTGAAGGAGACAAAGCCACCGTTCTGTTGCTCAAGTCCCTGGGCAGATCTCGTATAATTAAAGAAAAATTGCTTGATTTCACCTAATTCCAGATAGGAATAGGGAAATCGATTATCAATCTTCGAATATTTTTTTCAATCTTTTGACAATATTTAAAAATTCAAGACAAAGCATTACCATTTCCCAATGGATTAAGCAATTAATATCTCTTCGTTTTGTTAATATGACACATTTCTGGTTGTTAGATTCTTTTGTCTTCCTTTTGTCATCCAATGAATAAGCTTAGATCTTTATTCTTTTTTTAAAGATTTCTTGTTCATACCAATTTTTTGTAATTGTTCGAAACCAAAACTTGAACAGTTCATCATTTCAAAATTCAAAGCTTGAGAGAAGATTTTCAAAGTACATAAAATTGTTAGCTTCCTGATAAACTTTGTTTTGTTTTCTTAGAGGGGGTGATAAATTCTTGTACCGTTTCTAACTAACTGACGTAAATGAAGGTGTGGAAACTTTATAATCAGGATCATATTTATCTATTAATACATCATGATTACAAAAGTTAATAGGGAATCTGTTTTTACTTACATTCGGTCATGTCTTTTTCATTCGCACAGCGTTTTTAATATCGAGTGAACAAAGGTGTGGAACTTTATAATTGCAATATCCTCCCCATGTGCAGAAAATTTGGAAAATGCAGAAGTGAATGAGTGCCAAATATTTTGCCCTTTTGTGCATCCATAGTCGATTTTGACAATATCTAAAAGTTCAAAGGACACAAAACGAGAAAAGTTGCATTTTAGAAATCCTTCAAAGTATCATAAGTGTGCAATATCGATTAAATTTCCAACTGATTCATCGTTACTCATATGAAATGATCTTTCTTGAGAGAAATTTCCATTCTCCACTGGTTTGCAATCGTAAACAACACAGGCCCTATTTTTACGATTTTTATTCTCAATAAAGCAAATATTGAAAAAATCTATATTTCCTTTTGACACATGTTGAAACAAAAATCAATGAAATGAATTATTCATATCTATCATGGTAACCCAGCATATATTCGTAATAATGTACGTTAGAAAAAATTACCGTAAGGAAATAACGATGGATACTGCTTTGTAATGCATTGATGCTGATTTGTACACTCCCCACCAATGGCTGTATTGATCTCATTAATAATTAATCTATTATCATTTATTTTGTGAAATGAAATATGTTTTATTCTACTCTATTCAAATGTTCGCGGTGGTATTTCTAAAATAGCTTCAAAGAATCCAATGCTTTCGAAATTATTATCATAGCTACAGCTGCTATCAAATTCGTGAATAAAATTTACTTTTTATGATCCTTACTGTATTTTCCTTTTTAAGGAAATCAGGGAATCCTTTTTTGTTGCCTTTTGAATTTTGTTCTATTTGCAACCTCACATTCTTTCGACCCTTTTGATATGGATTAAAGTGTTGTATCTGTTCCACGCCGGTACTGACACTTGCCTGCCGAATGGGCTGGAGATTATGTTGCGGTGAGCATCAAAGACAGAGTGCACCAGTGCAATGTGTCAACCAATGAGGTTATACTGAGGCAGCGCATTGCTACGCGCATTGGGAGCCTTTGGATTCATTCTTGAGCTCTCCTACCATAAACTGGCCCAGCTGCAGGGCATCAATTGCCTCGGGGCAGCACTGTTCCAATGCACTTAAACGGACAGGTCGGAATCGTCATGACGCTTTCGGGACTATGGTTATTTTAGCAACCAAAGTCGCATCGGCTGTAGCTATTTTTGGTGGCTTGCTCCTTTCCCACGTGTTGCATTTTGCTGTGGTGGTAGAGTAAATAAGCATATGTTCTATTCGCACGAATATATTTGTGATTTATAGACCTATGCATAGCCTGCGCTACAACTTACAACGGACAACTTTTTCTTTCGGTAACTATCAGTCCTATACCAGAGATTTGCCCCGTTTCACTCGCTTGCCTACGTGAAAATATTTTATCCAAGCTAGAGCAATAAAATAAGTAATATTCTTTAATGAAATAATACAGAAAAAAAATTGAAGAATAAATCGATGAATCAACAATATTCAATATGTGTCGTAGATTTTATATATATATATGTATATATATATTTATTTATATATATATATATGTATGTAAAAAGTTGTGTATTTATGGTTTGACATTCAGGCTTGCTTATTTATCGCTTTCCTCCTGCAAATTGCAATTCATGTGGTTGGAATTGGCGAATCGAGATCAAATTCCAGCTGAAGAAGTTTGTGTTCACTCTACACTGATGCCTGTTGAGGGGGACATGTGTTCATCCCTTCAAATAGGTATGGTCATAGATTACACTATACTGCTGATATAATCTAATCAAATATGGCCTGGAAATAGGATAAGCATGCTAAATAATTTCTGCTACCCCTGAAAGTACCACACAGAACCTATTTGCCCTGAAGATCTATTACTTCCTTCTCGAATAGTTTGACGGGGCTTCTCTCTCGTTAATACATTCAATTATTCATTTGCAACAAAAGCAGAATGCCCTCTTTATCTTTGACTCTCACATCTCCTTTCAGAGGCTTCAGAAACCAAGAAGAGGTGAATTCGCCACATGCTTACTTAATGCTACAGGCAGTCTAAGGAGAATTGTGGTTAAATTTAAACTCAAGCAACAAAATGAGTTGTAACTCTCCAATTATCACCTACCCATATAAAACTATGTTACTGGTTTACGAGTACGTCGCTTTGGCGTCTGTTCAGAGTAATACAGGCCAAGCAGCAAGAGCGTGTTCTTCGATTTTAGAGTCTGTCATAAAGCTGGAGACATAGTATTCAGTTTAATACTGTTCTGTACCCTTAGTGGCACCAATCAGCCCGACGGTTCGAGGGTGAAAAGGAGGCCTTTACATTTTATGAACACTGTGGGCATTGATGACGTGTCAACTAGAGTGTTCGAATCTGATGACCATGAAATGATTTACAATGTCGGCCATCACATAAGTGACCTTGATTCAGTCCACACAGACATTAGTAATGGCAGCACTGACAGCAACGAAGATCAAGTTACCAAAAGTGTCGAAGGATATTGCATCAACAAGTAAGGATTTAGGATTCAACGGATCAACGGATAGTGTCATTGAAAAAATACCTATAACATGATAATCATACAAAGTATACATGTGAATTAAAAATATTGAGCGTCTATATTGTGACTCATCTGAAATAAGGTACAATTTAATCGGATATCATTTAGATATTATTTTTCGAACAACTTAAAATTGGATCAAGTTTAAAAGTTTCCTGCATTTTGTTAAAGTGATTCCATTCATATGATTTGTAACATTACTATTCTTTCAGCAAAAGATTTATCCGGCTTTCTATGATCTTACATCGCGATTCTGCAATGTATCCAATCATGAAAGAACGATTACAGTTTCGATTTTATGAATCCTTGAAGTAATTTTTGGAACCAGACTACGGGCATTGGACATATCAAAACAAGTCATAGTCATGGGGCAAAATCACCAGTTAATTTTCCAATTTGGGAGATTCTTTTTTGGTCAAGCACGTCCTTCAAAAGTGACAATTGCTTACAATATTGTTGCACGGTTGAAGGCTGTCCAGAATCCAGCAATGTACAGTAAATTATTCCTTACAAATCTAGCAAAACACAGAGAACATATCCTCCTCTGTCTATGCTCGTATATTGATAGCTGTCTTGGATCTAATAACGAGTTTTCTCAATTTGGATTCTCCTTAAAAATCCATTTTTCAACGCAAGTGACTATGTTATTCAGAAACTAATTTTATTCTGTGTCTAACAAAAAAAAAAAGAAAAAAAAGAGAAGTGTTCAAGCACTGACTGGCGTTCATTCTCGTAAACTCATATCAAAACTTTTTTCCAAGACTTTTAAACGACATAAAAACAGAATACTGCAAAGACGCTTTAAAAGGTTGCTAAAATTGTACCAAAAATGGCATTATAAACTTCTGCATCACTCCGATATTTATGAGTTTTTTTTTAGAAAAAAAAAATTGTGCGTAAGTTTCTGTCCATTCCTAGCCTATCTTTTAATCAACCCTTTCAACTAAGTGAATCTTGAAAGAGGGAATATGTAGAAGTATGGAATAATTCTTTTTTTTTTTGAAGTTTCTGCATTGTGAACACCCATAAGTGTTAAGGAAAATTGAAATATTCGCAGTTATTCGACGCTGTGATAATTCTCACCTTGCCGGTGCCGCCTTGCTTTGCTTCCACCTTTTGAAAGAAAGATAATTGTCACGTGAAGTTGTCAACTTGAAACAAGATGCGACATTTTATTAGATTCGACCCAATCGTTTAGCGAAATCATCCAACGTCACTTGTAAGACACGATTCACCCGAATACATTTGATTACGTCTCAAAGAATCAGCGATAAAGATTCGTCCTTTATTCAGAAATTTCCTGATCGTTTCATTTTTCGTACCATTTTGAAATAGTACCCATTTGATCGAGTTACTTTTATTCCGTGAACCATTTAGCAATTTCCTCGGAGTAGTTTGGAATTACATTTCAGCTCTATCTTCTCTGGTCTTCCATTATTTTCTGAAGTTCTGAGATGAAGTATTCTTTTTTTTTTTTTTTATCAATCCTGACTAGTATTTTCGTCTCCGTTGTTCATGCAGTACATTTCAATCGTTTCACTCACTTGTGTCCCAGTGTTGTCTGACGTGTCTGACCTTTGTAGTTCAGTCACTACATTTCAGCCGATTCAATTCTCCAGCCTTTTACTGTTATTTAACATTATGAGATGAACAACTTTCATCATTATAATAATTACTAGCACAATGTCATTTAATCTTTGTTATTCTATTCCCCACACCTCTATGGTGCTCTATTTCTCTCTTGCATTCCTTGTGTTGTCCTGTATCCCGAGAATAACGATGGCTATTATCCTGGTACACGATATCACCCTCACAGAATTAATTGTATTCAAGATTAGATTTTTGACCATTGTTTTGAGCCAGGATTCCTATTTACTTTCCTTATATTTATCTGATTTCAGTCCAAGTTAGAAGCTAGGGTCGACTCTTCTCTCAATGTAACAATAAAAACAATCTCACATAATATGAACGAGTAAATTCCTCATTAACATAGATTTAAAACATGGACCAAGTGACTCTCTTACCGACAGAGCCAATCTGATAACTCTTACATATTCATAGCAATGCAGATATCATACAAACATTGAATATCTTCAGTTAAAATGGTAGTAGGAACGGAGTTTGTCTCTGTAACAGCCAGGCTTGTTTATTTTGTTTTGATGTTATTGCACCATTACGATTAAACTTGAGTGAGTAAAAGGACGTTTAATGGAGAAATGCCAAAACAATCACTGCTTAATTGTATACTGAGCTTGACTCCTGACCTCGGGCCATATTTAATGGAACACCTAGAGTGGAAACAATTGTAATTGATTTTTGAAACCGTTTAAACTTAATATTCACGGGGAGACTGGACAGACGACTGCAATCTATCCAATAAGTCGTTGATTTATGACTAATTTGAATCAGAATATTAAGTTTCATAATTCTGAAGCCCACTCCAGGAGACACAAATTGATATCTAAATCTTAAGATTTAAACAATCAGTAGTCTTCAAACAAATAGTCGCAAAAGATGAATCTAAACGAAGACCAGTTTCATAAGGGAGGAAAATGAGATGATTTTTTGTAAAATTGGATGGAAATCCTCTGGGAAAAATAATATAAACGAATTGTTGGATCTCTACGCACACAATCATTTATTCATTTTCTGTCTGTTCAAAAAGTTTCGTGAATAAATGATATAAAATACAAAGCTTTTGTTTCTATTTTTTAAATTTTTAATGAAACAATAAACTTTACGCCACATATTCCTAAAATACGCTTCCACTCGAACACATTCCTTGGTAGAAGTTTTTGGGATGATTTTCCTTCTTGCGTGTTCTGAGTGAATAGTTGTACCAGTCTTTTGCAAAATACTTCTCCTGCATCTTCTGAGGTCTGTCGTAATGCCATCCCTGACTGAAACTTTTCCAAGTTCCACGTTCCGTAGTGCAAACACTACTTCGTCTTCCTCATGTCTAGGATAGTGATTCTACTCCACAAGAGATGGGGTATTCGTGACCTCGGCAACCACCACCCAACTACGCATTTACATAAAATATATAAACTATTCACAAAAATACTTAAGAACAGACTAACTAAGAGTCCACATAAAAATCAAACACGTGAGTTGACAGGTTAATGAAGTTGCTTTCAAACAATATACCATCCACACACAATAAATCAATTGATCATTAGTCACCAGAATACAACAAAACACTTTGCTCGGCCTTTGTAGATTATGAAAAAGTATTTGACTCGGTAAAATACACGACAGTCTTCAATTCAATGCGAGAACAAAATGGAAACAAGAATTACATACGGGAATGGCGTTTGCAATAGTTAGACTACATCTATATAGGTATAGATAGGAAAAAAGGTGAGACCAGGGGATCATCACATAGACTTTTTAAAAAAGGGTCTCAACAGCATTTTTCGGAAAAAAACCCCAAATGGATTAGTATGGGAGTAAACATAGATATGGTATATTTGAACTACTTGAGATTTGCTGATAACATTTTTATGACGACACAAGAATTACAAAACATATCCAGTGATTTGAATAGGGAAAGTAAAAAAAGATTGGGATTAAAGTTGAACAAAATGAATACAGAAGTGATGTTCAACAATGAAGTCCAAAAAAGACCATGAGACTAGAGGGTGAAACTTTCGAAAAGATCGACAAATACGATGACCTCGGTCAGCTGAAGTTTGGTAAAGACCACTGAAGCTAAATAAAACGACGTATAACGATTGGCGGGAAAGAATTTATCATTCGGACGTATTGAAGAGCACTTTCCCAATGCGCTCAGAGCGTAGAGTTTACAATGAATACATAATACGAGCTATGATGTATGAATATGAAATATGAAAAATAACAAAATTAAATGAAAACCAGCTTAAAAATCCCCCAGGGAGCTTTGAAAAGAGCAATGCTAAGGATGTTTTTTAAGAGATAGGCAAGGATAAACATTGATTCGAGGGAGTATTAGGGTAGAGGATTCCATACAAATCATTAGCAACAAGAATAGTGATAGGCTGGATATTTGGCACGAAGTAATGACAAAGGATAAAGCAAAATACTATCTGAGTGGTGCTCATGGGACAGTAAGTGTAGTCGGAAAAAACAGACATAAGATGGTGGGATGATATAGAATGGGTTGCTGGTAAAATATGGCAAGGTTCTGCGCAATCACGGTTGGCATGGAAGGTGATGGAAAAGGCCTTTGTCCAGCAGTGAACTTTTAATAACTTATAATGGAAGAATCATTCATTTTACACAACATTTTGAATTGTTTCAGCCTAATCTCCTTCTTTGTCAATGCACCTAATTCAGTGGTTAATATCAATAACTCGGATCGTACATTGTGAAGTGATAATTCTGTTCAAAATTCAACGAATAACTACATATCAGGCAGCAAACATATTGACACACCCTAGTGTATATATTGGATGGATGAATTCGTTTGGAAAAGTGCGGAAGTCTACAAGCTAACAGACAGAAATGGCTTGAAAGAATATGAGTAAATGATAAACTTTTGCTGCGAATTCTCGATAATCTGACGTTTATGAGTTCTGATAAAGGTTATTTGCAAAGGAATGCCTCATACTAATTCTATTTACGGTGTGTTTTCATGAAGAACGAGAGAAAACAAGTTTGCATGACTTTTGGGTCACTGATATATGCTGAGTCGAAGCCTGGGGAAACTTTATGGTGAGTAAAAGTCTGGCCAATCCGTCACCTGGCACTAATTAGACTGGAAAGATCGACTAACTGCCAGCCGGAAGCAGGACTCTGAACATCTTTTAATTTCAACAACATGGTGGATTGAAAAAAAAACAAAAAAAGATGTGTGTCTTGAATTTAATCATTGCATGGAAAAATAATTCCCCCATAGATGTTGGACAATGATTTTGTGGCGTTTCTGTACGTGAATTCTTTTTTTTCCTCGGGCCGTAACCTGGAATGACTATAAATGAAATGAAATACAAATAAAAAAATTCCTGCGGCGATTTCATTCTCATCAAAGCAGACGATCAATATCTCCAAATGAGAAATAATGAGGGAAGAAAAAAGCCTATTAGGAAAAAGAAAAGACATCATATAAGAAAACTGGTCTGGTTAGTCACTCAATAGAAACCTTCACGAAACCGACGTCTTTTGGTGGCATGCCGTGTGTGGGATGATCAATTGAAATATTCAAAAAAGAGACTACCAATGAATACATCACCTCTCTTGCCTTTTGATTGGGCGGTGATGAAAAAAGTCTGAATCATCATAGGATCTGCAGGCATAAATTAGCATGAAATTCCATTGTTAATTGAAGCCTCTAAAAAAAACTATTTAGGGGTGGAGGAATTGAGAAAAAAAAAGCAGTTTTTGTTGACATAATGAAAAGTAAATGTTTAAACCTTCAGCCTTTTGATTCCATTGATATAGCTTGTGTGTATGATAGATACAAACATTGCTAGCCAGCCAGCCAGCCAGCCAGCCAGTCATCCTACCAGACAGACCAATGGAAGGGTCAATGAATAGTTCATTTGTCTCGCATTTTGTTGGGCAGTGATCACTGAAAAGTGTCTGAATTTTCCAAAAACAAGCAGATACGAAACAATTTAACATAAACGTAGATTGTAAATTGATCCCCCACTAAAACTTATTTAGGGGGTGGGTTTTGAAAAAAAGTAGTTTTTTTGTAGATATGATAAGGAATAAATGATTTGTTTCTTAGTCGTCTAGGTCCAATTGTGCGGTCTGTACGCATGACACACACATAGTAAGCTAGTCAGACAACCAAACTAACTTGAAAACTGATAAAAAAACATGTTGACGTATGTTTTGATGACAGTTTCGGTTGAAGGTTTCTGATAAGCTGCACTAGAAATGAAGAATATAAAATATTTTCTTCTCTTTATTTTCTCTTTTGTCATGTTTGCAAATTCCCTATGACCCGATATTAGTCATGAGAGAATATTCAGAAACAAAAGATAATTTAAAAAAATACCAATTCAAATTTGTCGCGGACATTTTCGTTTTATATTTTCAGAAGTCAATATTGCTCGAACAAAATCTTCACATATAAAGAATGGTGTAAGGTTTTCTGTTCCTCTGTCTGTAATGACGGACTCTTCTGTTTAAAAGTACCTATCATTTTAAACAATGAAGTTTCCGCTCATGGCTAGAGCTAATTCAGCAGTTTCTTATCGTAAAAAAAAAAATTAATAGAGATTCAAATACATCAATGATTTTTCTCATGGGGATTAATAACCAATATAATTCTCACTGTGTAATATAGTTTTTTTTCCAAATCCAAGCTTGCATTAGTTTAGTGGGGCAACCAGTGAACAATGAACTCACTACTCTGTAACTACAGACAACGACACACCTTCATCTAGCAATGTATACATTCCGTCCGGAAAGTATCCACAAAAGATAGCATTAATAAAACATAGCCAACCAAAGGCAATGTTTCTTTGGTCATCCTCAAAGGACTCCTCTTTGATCCCAAAACACACATTCCATCGTCCTCTTGAAATCTCAAAACCGTTTTCAAAGTACTCTTTCGGGATCACCATCAGCTTTATCATAACTACAGAAAAATACTTTTATTGAACTAAATCTTTAAAGCATATATACTCACAGTTTTTATGTTTTTTTCCTACGTATTTTTATATTTTCCGCTCTCACAATTACATTAAACTTCGATATTGCAAAGAGTACCGGGTTCTTTTTTAAATGATCCCCCATTTCTTTACATTGATAGTTCTTTCATACTCGTCTGATGGCTGGCAATAATTCATAGTTCTTGATCAAAGAGACAAAGATGTCTTTCCATCTTATTGTTGCATTTTATTCACAACTTTCTGGGTCGATCTGTCTGTGAGTCAGAAGTTATTCAACCGAAAACGTTGCGATAAAAAGCAACATGAAAGTGATGAAATGGCTATTCAAAAGTTAATAATAGAGATGTTGATTTCTATTTAAAAGAAAAAAAAAGTTTTCTGAATCGCTGCTTATCGATTTCTGTCCGTGGCTAAAATATCTCTTCATAGTAAGTTTTGAACTCCGACCAGTCAGTCGGCAATAGAAACTTAGCGCTTCCATACTAGGGAACGTGTCTAGATTCTTAAATAGCTGTTCTAGACAACGGCACTGAGGAATACTTACGTAATTAATGCCTTTGAAGGCCCGTTCAAACTCATATTGATGAGAGTTGCAATGTCACCCAGTGTGTAGGTGTAAAGTTCTATCTTTATTTTTCTTGTATATTTTTGACGCATAATGCTTAATTGTACCTTATTCTATTATGTACGTCTGTATTTATCTATCTAAAGGAAGAAGGTGAGTCTGAAATACACATTTTCAGGTAATCATCTGAATAACAATCAAGGATCCAATCTCGGTTTTTATTGCATTTCGACGTTTATAAAGCTTAGCTTAGTACGGCAAAAGACCATAAATGTGGGACTCTACCTACAGTTTTAACAAACTGCAAGGCTAGCTCGAAAACCGTTTCAAGAATGGCAGTTAAAACTTGAAAAACAAATGTACGTTAAAAACTGTCAAATATGATATTTTATCCTTATTTTTCTTTACTGCCCTTTCTTTCATTTTAATTCTGTAAAGGAAATTACATAGAAACTCTGAAATACAATAGCTCTTAATTCAATGACATCATAGCTATAAAATCTCCCTGATGGCAAATGTCCACCCGGGTCAAAAATACTTATAAAGATACCTACTAAACATTTCCGAAAAATATTCTTCCTGGCGATAATTTCTCACAGAACTAGAGCCAGATCCTTGAATAACCACCAAACCATGGAAGTGGCCATGAATAAAGTTCGTAATCTCATGGGTGTGACGTACTAAAAGAAAATGTCAGTGTTTTATAAACGGATTGATTTTTCAAGCATCTTACAAGCGGAGAGTAATTCTTTTTTTATTTTTTCTTCAGAATGAAAGTCAAATATCGATCTGAAGGTAAAATTGAAGTAATTTATTCACAAAGAGACAGACATCGACAAGATTAGGAAAACGCCCACGGAAAGAATAAAAGAAAAGAAACATATTCCTTAAAGCATTTCGCGACAAAGATAAGAAATAAAAACTCTATGAACCTTACTCAAAAATGTTGGATCAATAAATATCTGCTCAGATAAAAATAAACAACATATGGTATCAAGGAAAAGTGAATCCAAATCAACTAGAAAAATGTGAAAGAAAGTGTTATGCTACATTTTGAGGAGAAAATAAACCAAACCGACTGTCAATCGCTACAAGTATAATTCTTTTGTACTTTTTTTTCTTGAGATTTTTCGTCTCATTTCTTTAAAAGGAGATTAAAAAACCCTCAGTTTTCACTATAATATTCTTCCTTTACACACACACATATATATACACACATACACGCACAGACACAAACACATACTATTTCGTGACTAATAAATTGTATAGTTTACAGGGCCATTTCATTTTAAATCATTGTTTACCTCAGGTCATTCTCAACTTGAACTTGTGCTGCCCATGACTTTATTCTCACCTTCTACTAATAACAGCTCTGCATTTTACACAGCCTAATTTTCAAATCCTTTTTATGGGAGTTGTAAGGCAAAATGTGTGTTTTGAAGCGTAGTAAAATTGATCTGGACACCCCTACTCACGTACAAGAGCATTTGTTCAACATTGTGAACTACTCAAGGATATTTCATAATTCAGATCAAAGTTTGATGCATTTGCCGTTTGTGGATCTTCAAGATTTCATTTTCTGGCATCAAACTTATTACATCTGTTTATTTACTTTTGTAATATCCAATCAGATTACGTTAAAAAGGAAGCAAATCTTTTGTAAAGGATTTCTGTACAGTTTCCCTGTTTCAAAATCCGAAATGGCCGAGATACGGTCAGTGGATTTCCTGGAAAGAGACTGACTTAATTCTTAGATTCGTTCAGTAATATTGAGCCTGTCATTCTTGGGTATTCTTGCTGTATGGAATGGAGTAAGATCCCCCATGGAAGAGGCGCTGTCTTCGTCCAAATAGCAATCAACGAATACCATGTGGAATTCCTGTCGCACAATGGATATATTCTCGAATTGACATTCTCTGAGTACTGAAAGATATCAGGCTGATGCAATTCAAATAACCTTACGAGGCATTTTCCAACGAATTGTCATTTGGTGCTCAAGAATCACGGTTCTCAATATTGATTTTCAATGCACGTCGGCCTCCCATACTTAGCTGATTGGAACATTATATCTCCCAACCCATACTTAGCTTCGTGCTGTATTGAGCTAAATTCAATAAAACATTAAGTATTATTTGATGGGAAAATGTTCCATAGACCCTGATAAACAGGGTTGCCAACTTAGATGTTTTTTTGTTTTGTCTATTTGATTTTGGGGGTCCATTGTTGACAATATTCAAATTAAAAAGATTGTTTTTATGTTTTACGTCCAATGTTGCCTATTGAGACTTGGTTGATTTTTCAAATTCGAGAGTGATTTCCATTATCAAATCATTGAAAAAATCATATCTAAATTGGCAACACTGCTGAGATAACAGATAACCAAATAAACTACAAACTTTATCTTGTATCCTCCCCGCCTATAAAAAAAATTGACAAAAGAACCGTTGACAAAATAGCGAGTGGTACATGGTTTCAAAGTACAATGTGCATTTTTTAAGGACATCCATTTAAAATGGAATCTGGTTCTAAAGACAATGCAATTTAGCTTGTTGTTCGGATACTTGGACAACGAGCGAATGACCACTGATGATCAGATAAAAAGACAGGTCTTTCATGTTTTAAATTCCAGTGTTGCCAATTGAGATGGTTCCTTTTGATTTTTTCAAAATTTTAGAGTGAGTTCCAGAATTGAAACATTGAAAAAGTCACATTTAATTTTGGTAACCTTACCGATACCAATGGGATAATGAAATGAAATTCGACGGAAATTATTTTCGGCTGTCATTGTAATGATATATACTATACTTAACATCAACGCCAAAGGGACTAACAAAAGTTATATCAGCCGTGTTTTTCCTCTCAGTTTCAAGCTCAGTTCATCTTGTGGCGGACATTTTTTGGACCTCATCAAAACCACTTCTCCTCTATATGATGCAGCGGCTCTTGACTTTTTTGCAAAGCTCTCGCCCCTTCGAGATTTCAAAATCTTTCTGGCATTCTTTATTGTTGAGGTTACTAATTCGAGAAGGCAATGTTATATCAAAAAGTGTGAATAACAAAATGTTAAAATCTATCGGATGTCTGAAATCAAGATTATACTAATAAGGCCATTGGGAGACAGGAGAGAGGAATAGAAAATGTTGTATATATCAACAAAAAAGAATAAAGAATAAAGAAAAAAAAAAGGCTTGTCTGCCAACTTCATCTTGCAACCCCCGAAATTGATTTACGCACTACTTGAAGGTGTGTACGCTAGGTATTGAGAGCCAACGACATAATGGCTAGTGGTGTTGGGTTTCAAGCTATTATGTGCATCTTTCCAAGGACACCCATTTAAAATGAAGTCTGATTTTGAGGACAGTGCGATTTAACTTGTTGTTTGGACACTTGGACAACGTGGAAACGACAGGAGATGAGTGATAGGATGGAAAAAAAACGATAGGAAAAATCGTTTAAGAAGACAAGGGGACATGTAGAAAGTAATTAGTAAAGGGAACAAATTGAATGCTGTTGTATCTGTTGTAAAAGAAATAGCAATTAGTAAATTGGAAATTCAGGATATGTAAAAATGAAAATAAAGATGGTGGGAAAATTTGAAAACAGCTGGTGAGATGAGTTGGGGCAGTGGTGTGTACAGAGAGGGAAACGAAGGGGGACGGGCCAGTGAAAGTGCGTTTTGAATGATCCTTGGGGGAAATAAGTAGTTATAAGACGATGGGATCGAGAGGGACGGGACAAAGCCAAGGTCTTAACGTTTACATAAAGAAGGATAAAAGGAAAAAAGCAAAGTGAAGTATTCAAAAGGTTGTTATTGAACGTTTGGACAAAAGTCTTTTGGAAAAGTGAAGATGTCTCAGATACAGCGATTGACAGAGGTAAACAGATTGAGATCGATAGATAGAAAGATATCATCTGAATGAAAGACATGGTAATAAAAAAAAGGTAGATATGAATATGCATGCCCGTTCGATTGATTAGCAAAGGCTGCAAAAGGTCTGGATGAACTGATGGCACCTTGTCTTACTCCTTTCCCGATCTTGAGGGGCTACAAATCTTTTTCTAGCCTGATGAAAGAACAGCTGCGTCAGATGAAATGTCTCAAAACTCATCCTACATCTCTACACCTTGTTGTATGATTGGGAATATCCACTGAATCAAACGCCTTTTTGTAGTCAATAGATGCTACAGCGAATGACAGTTTGTATTCTGCTGTTTTTCATATCATTTGATTCATCGAATAGAAATTGCTGATGGTTGAATTTAGATCTAAATAAACCAATATATATATATATATATATATATATATATATATATATATATATATATATATATATATATATATGTTTGTGTGTGTGTGTGTGTGTGTGTGCGTGTTTGTGTGTTCCTTGACGCTTTTATATGGAGAGAGACTGATAAGTAAATGTTGATCGTAAAGTAATCTTCTCTAACGTACATCCAAAAAGAAGAAAGATTAAATAGATACTACAGAATTCATATTCGAAGAAAATGTCAGCAATGAATGCCGATAGGAAGAACCTGAGTAAATTTCTTCCTTTTAAAAATCTCTGGACAAATATTCTATCTCTGAGTGTTTGAAATGGATTTCTTGTACTCTATACGACAATAAAAAATTGAGTTGGAATTGAAATTTCCTAACTTAAGTACATATTCCCTCTGCTTCAAGTCATCAAAATTGGTGTTATTCTTATTAGTCAATTATTTTCATTGGCAAAAGGAACCGCTACAATCGTTTCGATACATTTTTTTGTAAGCCTTTACAAATTGGGCTGGTGAAGTAATTGCTGTTTATTTTCATTTCTTTGTAGATATTGCTGAAGATATGTCTAGTAGAGGACCACACATTGAAAGATTAATAGTTTCGTTGCTTTTACTTATAGAGTTGGCTTACCTGTCTTTGAAATCAGCTTCTTGAATTCTTGTTTTGACTTTGGTCCAAACTAGCACCGATGGAAGTTATGTAACTCTCTAATCCATTATAGAAGATCATCATAACATTTCCAAATATTACCTTTTTCCTCGATAATTTCAATGTGGAAAATTGAGAGTAGGAAGATCGCATTGCGCCAATTTTCAAGTAGCGGGGAGGCGTACTACAGAGTTTGACTTCATTCTCGTATGTAAAAATTACGGATGACAAGGACCAGGAGAGAAATGTGTGACGTCATGCATGATTAACTGTGACCGTAAAGTATCAAGAAACTGACAACTAATTCACTCCCACTATTAAAGCCCAACTCAGGTTGATGTGTTCTGCTGAGTTTAGCGAATCCCATTCTCAGGAACTATTGATAAAGGAGTTGCAATGAGACACATGGTTTTGGAATAATGCTGTATGGAGAAATGAATTTTGTTTCGTCTACCCTTCAGATTTTGATGAAGCAGAAAAGTTTTGGCATTAAAGCAGCCAATCTTGTTTTTTTTCGATACTACTTTTGCTATCAATCTGGTTAAAAAACTTTCTGAGATACACAAAGAATGCTTGAGAATATAAAACCAAATATTCCTGCGAAACATGAGGCTTGATAGATCAAGATATTGTAAGATTTTTTAAAATATATAATAAATATCGTAGTAGTAAATATACAGGTGTTGCCTTTGTTTCTTAATAGTTCCAGTATTAAATGTTGTACCAACCTTCTCCTTTTATGTAATAGTTTATAAAAAGCAAAATATCTCGAATAATATTACTTTTATCTTCAATGAATAAACTTATATACATTGATGAAAGTACTTGAGTTTTTGATAAAGGTCTATAAACCCTAGATGGAGATCTTAAGGTTTTGAATGCAAGATTTGCATTCAAGATAGTACTTATCCGATAAAAATACTTCGACTTTGAATAAATGTTTTCATATTTTGTCTAAAAGTCCATACATTTTGAATAAAGGTACTTTAACAGGGAATGAAAGTACTAATAGGATTTACAGGAAAACTTGTATTTATATCATAAACCTATACAGGGAAAAAATCCTGGATATAGCAAATGCCTGTTCAATTGAAGCATCGAAAGGCAATGAATTTGAATCATGCAGAATAGAACGAAAAATCTCGTGAAATCTGCGTACAAAGCTAAATTAATTACGAGCCAAGCAATTTCAAATGTTTGAATCTTTCACATCCATTATTCATGTTCTTTGTCTAGAGAATTTGCCAGATGAAAAGGCCAAGGTTTCCAGAAGATTCCACTCTTAAGTTCCAACTGCGGTTACAGTCAATGAAACTTATAGAAAGAATATTTACTCGGTGACTCTTTTCAGCTCAAGTAGGTTTAAATTCGCCAATGATATCCCTCACTTAGGTTGTCGTATCCCCCAACGTTAGGTTGAAAAGGAAGATAGAAATCAAACTGAATAAGTCAAATTAAACCTTTTATAAAATGTACAAGCGTATCTTCACAGTAAAGAAAAAACCCAAGAAAAATCATCAAAATGAAAATCTACAAAGCCAGAGAATCACCCACTTTGTGATTCAGTGTCAGGGTCATATACTAGAATCACTTACGACCACTTTTGCTCTTCCACTACGCGTTATATCAGTACCATCCTGAAAGTACGTTGGAGCGATTTCATCACGAGCAACGAGACGGCAAATGCTACTAGCATCGCGACATGCCACAAAAGACCCAGCTGTTGTGGCACAGGTGGACAACAACTGCTGTCAAAGATATTCCTATAACGGCCAGCAGAGACTCAAGGCCCCACAGAAGAGATACGGGGATTTCCTGGAAAAGGTCCCTAATCTTCGGCATCAATCCCATTGCATTACAACACAAGGTCTATCAAATAACGTGTCGAAACTTCACGCAGAGCGAGAGTAGAAGAAGGAAGGCAACAGTCAATGATGGGAGCCCCACTTTACCAGTTGTACTTTCTCATGCAACCCTGTAGAAAATCCTACCTCTCCCGCATCGACTTTTGAGCCAGCAACAGACATGGAAAATCCTTCCAAATCTTCGTTCACGATGCCAATCCTTGTACGTTTTATCAGCAGAGGCATTGCAAATGGGCCACTGTAATTGATTGCACACAGAGAAGAGTGTCTCCCGAACGTTTTCATGAAGAATAATGAGATACTGTGGGTAAGTTGCCAATGTAACAAATGCCAAGTATCTATTGCCGATCAGGAAAAAGAGAGACACACTTTCTGCTTCTCTTCTGGAAATGAATTTTTCTGCTTTCACTCATGTCCAGCCTGCTCTCAAAGAAAATGTTTAACAACACATACGCCTACACACACACACACACACACATACACACACATGTATATATATACATATACATATAGATTCCAGCTCGTCTGAAGAATCCTTTCATTACACGCGCAGGTGCAAACACTGACACACACACAGCATTTGCGCATGCATGCACACATCCATAACGTTTTCAAAAAATGATTTTTCAAAATGTACACTCCTAAAGTCATCCAACACAATTTGAATGTCCTGATACATAAATATTCATGAACCAATCACTCTCTCTCATTCTGCCTGTCCGTCTATCTGTGTCTCTCTCTCTCTCTCTCTCTCTCTCTCTATATATATATATATATATATATATATATGCATATCTATTTGTGTCATCCACGGACAGCTCTTTAGTTGAATTACAACTCTTCAGTGTGGATATAGACTATCCAATATCCCATCAAGTACCACGAGGTACGATTGAAACCTACGCCTCAGACCCAGAGGCTGGCATCCTATCTTTGCCCAACGCAGAACTGGACAGTGAGTAAGGTTGAATTTAAGTGATATATTTACTCACGCATATATTCCCATCCACCAGAGTGCTCTATATATTCAAAGGTAGATTAACTGTTCATATAATGCAACATACCATGACTTTGAGGTATTAGATGAAAACATTTAAACCTTTATTCACTTTAACCATTGCATATATAGTGACACAAAAAAGTCTGCTGGCACAGAAGAAAAAGGTTGTAATAATCACTTTCTTCTTTTGTTTGTTTCTTTCCAGCCCCGATAGCATTTGAACTGGTGTTTACCAAAGCAAGGACAGTGTTTCGGCTTTTTTAATGTACTCACTGAAACTGGAAAGGGTGTAAAATACGAAACATCGAAAGATAATGCGATGACACACTAATATTTTGATGGCTTATAAACTGGATCTAAGAACAATTCTCAGCTCCCTGCAAAATGAATGTTTCCAACAGATTCTCTCAATTTCAATCTAACTACATATTACGCCCCCGGCAGGTTCAGAACACAAAGGTTAACAGTGGAAGGTAACTTCAATACAATCAGAACTTCAAAGAACAGATAAGATGAAATTGAAAGTTCTGCAGGTTCTTTCCAGAGATAACAAGTTGATCTATCGCAAAAGTATCTGTTTTTAAGCTTATATATTTTCGTTTTTTTTTAATTTTCCAGTCTTGAGCCAAGAAATGTGCAGCTAATAAGAAACAGTACAAAAGCCAATGCTGGTCCCTGATTAGCTCATTTGATATCTGTTAGTCTGAAACTGAGGAGCCAAGTGGCGTCAAATACACAATATTCGAGAAATCTTAAAAGCCTGTTTGATATTGAACACGTCTTTATTGCTGCATTGTGGAATAGTGATACTTATACTTTATTTTAGTGAAAATCATTGATGAATATAAAATGCATATTTTATTCTGTTTAATCTATTTTCCTGATACCAGAAATGTCTTGTGGTAAAGTCAGTTGTCAGCGTTAACATTACTTGAAAAACTATGCGCACATTTTTTCTCTGCAGTAGACGACACAATACAACCGTAAATATTGCTTCACTTTCCTTAATATTACCAGAATTTGTTGTATTATAATATATGTAGTCATTAGAGGTGTAGGTTGGCGTAACGGTAAACGGTGCAAAAAATGAAATCTGCAAGCCGGTTTCAGATTTCAGCCAAGGTGGCTTACGATCACTTGGCAGTATTGTATCAATTTACTTGTCCCTAGCTATAGTTAAATAGCGGGGCATGGGAACCAATAAATCCCTGTAAGGCAATCCAACTGAGACGAGGTCACAGCCAAGAAAAAACAGCAACAAATGAACAGGGATTGGAGCCCTTTGAGCAGACTGATGTTTAACCAAAATAAATACTGCCAGTTGTGACGTCTTGTGCTACTGGAAGAAAACGATATTGTAGACTGAAAGAATCTCCTTTTGCAAAGATTCTCCAACTTCAAAAACAATAATGTATAGGTGGCAAATATCCCCAGAGCTGAAGGATGGTCAAACAACGGATAGAGTCGACGAGAGTTTTGATGTATTTGTTTGATAAATCCTACCTGTGATACCACAGATTACATGATCCACTCTTATGATTAATATTCGATGAAAATCTGATCGAGTATCGAAAAGCAGAATGGTTTGCGGAACGTAATCGTTGAAATCTTTCCTGCATATGCTGCCGTCATTATCCTCACAATATTATGCATTTAAATGCAAATCATTATTGGAAAAAATCTTTCGATTCCCCTTAATCGTTGCATACTCAACCTTTTTGCCGCACGAGTGAGCAAGACATTTAAACAAAAGACCCTAGAAGAAACTCAGCCACGTCTTATTAAACTCCAGCACCGTGCATTAAAAGCCGGAAAAAAATCGAATCTCTCAAACACTTGTTACAAAATCGATCAATTGTCGATATCTGTGATCGGACTCCGCTTGATTTTCGCCTCACTGGTTTGATTTATGTCATTAGAAACGCTTGGGAGACTTTTCTCAGGCTCTAAAATCGATTCTCCGGGGGCAATTAGCCTGTCCAGGAATCGAAAAATGTCCTGTCAAAGCAATACGACCGACGCAAGAGTTTTAATTTGTTGGCATCTTCACGTGACTGACGTAATTCGACTTACAGTTTCCAGCAGTATTCTTCGACAGGAGGTACATCCTATCTACGTATATGACATGTAACGTGATTATCAATATTTTTCGTCTGTTAGATTTATCAAAGGAGATAACAATGAAATGTAAATTATAGAACAGTCTCCTTTACTTGTTTTTTTCTCTTGCAAATATGTGACACATCTGGGTTCTGTCTGGTGGAAAATAAACAAGAAAAAAAAAACGGAAGGACATAATGTTTTCAATATTTCTAAATCATGATACAATTGAAAATACGCCGCCATTTTTGACGGCATGTACAAATTAGATAAGAAGACTATTTACAGGAAAGATATCCTTCGGGAATAATTCTGATTTTAGCGATGCAATATTTCTTCTATAATAGGGCTGGGGGTGCTGTGTTGGACTAATTGTCAATGGGAGGATTTGCCGAAAGGGAGCGCGGAAGAAGGGACAGGAGATTAGTAGGGAGTCTTATTTGGGGTTTGTAATCAAAATAACGATGATAGGCTTAGGCGAGTTTTACCAGTCTTATGCCGTGATTGAAAATCAATTTTTGCGGTATATTTGCTGAGGGGAGATATTTCGGTAATCGGTGAATGTGTACCGAAATATCGGTAATTCTGTGTTGCTGTGAAATTTATTGAAATATTCAAAATTTATTAAAATATTCACAATCTATTCAAATATCTATGACTTATGAAAATATTCGCAAAGAGAATCTAACGCAAGGACCCTGGGACTATTATAACCCATTAACTACGGCAGATTGCGATGAGTTATTGTTTCCCGTTGTAAAGGAAACACTATTTCATAGGAAGATAATCTTTTGCAGATCATCCAGTGCAAAGTATAAATTACACGATAAAAGGCCTGACTCACACAATGAACTGAGTTGCCATTGTCCGCAATGAAATGGAAAATTGATTGTGTTTATCATGGAACTGCAATGGTTGAAATTCCATGATCAAAATGAGGACTAAAGTAATGCTACACTGACAAGACATTTTTAGTGAGTTTGTTCCTTTCTGAGGACTCAGCTATTCAGAAAAAGCCACCCAATTAAATGAGCTTACTACGGTACGCTCCATCCCTACCTGCACCCGCCTGAGTGTTATTGACGGCACCTCATGGCTAAGCGTCAGGATATTCTGGATTATTCTGTCAACAGACCCCAAACCCCTGGGATCGCCGATGGGATCCAGCGGAAAGAAGAGTGAAATACAAGGTACATTTAGCATCGGCTTGGTTGCAGAATGAATCAGAGTTGCCTTTTTCCCAGACCCACTGGCTTCCCAAATAGAAAGCCGAGTCTGTCCTGCTATTTTACCCATAGCATTGAAGGATTTATTCATGCCCTTCCCACGGATGTTAGTGCGAAATAAAAGGACCGAAGAACTCAGCTCGTTTGAAGTTCTCTGTGCTGCCAAACCGATACGCCAATGGCACCATGAAACTCTTTTTGTAATAGTTTTACATTATCGGATTGTTCTTGAGAGAATAATCAAGATGGAAAAATATTGAAACATTCTGATTGTAGTTCGCTTCTGCTCTGAAAATATCCTTGTCTGGCTTCACTTTTGATTATACTTATGGAACAGTTGTATTTGAGTGAGTATCATGAATTTGGCCTTTCAGAAGTATACCATGACTTCATGAAGGTCATTCTGGCCTGAATAGCATCGACTACTTTGTCGGATAAAAATAAAGAATCAATATAAAATAAAGATCGCTAGCTTTGTCATTAACATGCATATTGACCAAATATGGAACGAATCTCATCCCGAACCTATGAAGGTCAGGTCAATGTGTAGAATTCTAGAATGCTAAACCCTCTCTCATTTATCGTCTAGATCAGTGGTCTTCGACCTTTTTCACGAGGCGGCACACCAAGAAAAATGTTTGACACGCGGCACACCGACTGTACAAATGGAATAAATTTCACTTGTCATATCAGCATACTGCTGAATCGTACGTTCAGCATAAGACCAGATTACTGAAGCATCCGCTGAAATATGAATCCACAAAGTTTTGTACGCAAAATATGTGTGTTTGGTACAAAGTGACAAAGTCTAGAAAAAACAGCATTCGAAATTCTAGATTTTTGCCTGGCCTGAACACCAACCACTGGTAAGATGTTCATAGTTATCTCAGTCTCAAGGCAGTCCAGTGTTCGATAATTATAAAGAGGTTGAGGATTTTGAACCACGTGCAAGGAATGGATGCAGCACGACCTTATGATGCTAAGTCTGTGAGCTGTGCACTTCATATGCTTTTTTTACAAATAAGAATTAACAGACTACTTCGATCGAGGTGGTAGAAAATTTCGTGTCTGCGTAAGTGAATCTTTTTACGTTCAAATTGTCCAAAACTTTTAGTAGCATTTCGTATTTCAATCGTAGTTAATTTATAAGACTTAATTTATATATAATTGCTCATCCCTAGCTGGATTATCCCTCAAAACATAATTGTAATTCGTTGTCAGTCATGCACAAGAATACAAGTACATTTCCTTTGAGGAAGAAAATTCATCATCAAGACGGAGTAATTTATTTCTATTTCACTGAGTTAAACGACGCCAATTTTACCAGCAACAAGTCTGGTTAGTTACTCAATAGAAACTGTCACGTTACCTTGCTGTTTTAGGGGTGATCAATTAAAAAATTGAAAAAATGGGGGATATTAGGATAATTCACTACGAAAATTTTCTACCGGACAGAAATCACATCGCTGGTACAAAAAAAAACAAAAAAACAAAAAAACAAAACAAGTATGAATATTGCTGGACACAGAAAGGGATTAATGTAGCATACACCTACATTGCATATTTAACCCTCCACTAAAAACCTATTTAAGGGGTGAATCACAACGCCCACGATAGAGAGTCGTGGCGAATCCTGACGGACGATAGAATACTGATGATGATTTCAAATGAAATAAAATGTTTTTCTCGGCATTATAAGGAGTTGATATTCAAATTTTCATCCCTCAAACTCCATTGGTTCTGTCCGCGCACATGATACATTGATAGATAAGTAGCCTCATAGGCCAATCTAAAAACTGAAGAAACCTTTGTTGACACTTTGGATGACAGTTTTAGTTGACAGTTTCTAACAATATTGGTTGATTCTTTCAGAATGTGATAAGATACAAATCACCATATTTTGGTCCAGTATTGGTGATTAGGAGATAGAATGTTTTTTTCATACTTGGTTTTGTGTTCTGACGAAACACGTGACTCTGTTTGGATAACCGACTGAGGATTGGTTACTTTGCGTATCAAATATACGCAATTTCTCTCTGCTATGCAAAAATAGAGCATTCCTATGGAAAAAAAATTCCGAAATGATGTAAAACAAAGAAGTATTAATATGTGCAGATTTGAAATAAAAACAACATTTTTCCAACGGGCCCTCTAAATGATGAGATTACTTCACGCTACTGGTACCATTTACACTCTTAGGGGAGATATGGGTGCCGGCGCCCCCCCTCCCCAAAATTATTAGACAGAAAATGCTTAGAGGGATCTATCATGGTATGTCAAAGATTCGATTTGATGTACACGGAAAACTGGAAACATTTTTCCCCCAAAAATCCGTGAACGAAGGATTGTTCACACGTTGGAACATTCACAGACGTAAATCATGAAACTGTCCTTTGCAGACATTTACCAAGTCGCGCTATTAGTTGCTGGATCTGATACGGAAGCATAAATATATCCTATAAAGTAACGGCTGCTTTTAATAGATATGGAAATTTTTGCAGCATTAGTGAAAACAATATCTTTGAACAAATGATAATGTAACTTGAAAAATAAGTTTCATCAAAATAACCATCTATTCTCAGAAATAGTAAGAATTTTGAAGACATGGATATCCATATTTATACATCTATATCAATATATGTATATCTCGTTATTGCTCTCTCTCACTCTCTCTCTCTCTCTCTCTTTCTATATATATATATATATATATATAGAGAGAGAGAGAGAGAGAGAAAGGTATCTCAGATTCCACAGGAAACAACGAATCACCGGTTGCTGACGAGTGAGAGGGGCACAAAATGTTGATATTCACCGGGTATATGTCGTATTGTTTCTTTTATACATCAATAGCTATATTTACTGCGTTATCAAACATCTGCAACGTTTTTTTGTTGTTCTTTACAAATTGATATATATATATATATATATATATATATATATATATATATATATATATATATATTGAGACAAAATGCACGTATTTCCAAAATAAATACATGGAAGGATACGATTAGGAGTTTAATTATTGGATTCTACGTTGTAACGATCAATGTCATTGTACAGATCTCAAAGCAGTCAACAGATCTACAGAACACACTTCCAAACATTTCAGTCACGAATAGCTTGGTCTCTTTTATAAAAAACAAAGTGCTTACTTTAGGGACATCCGATACATTTCTTCATCTCAATAACGAGAGTTGTGTCCCCTTGAAACAAAAGTCAATATTCGTCTATCGGTTTTCATTTCTCTTCTTCTGCCTCTAACTACAGCCAATGTTCCACCCGGCTGATTGTGCATCTTCTTTTTCTTTTATAATCAATGTCTGTTGTCATAAATTTACGTAGTCTTTGTTATTATCACCATCTTTTGTCATCTTTTGTCACTTGAATTATTAATTTTTTATGACATTTTCCCATGTCTCTTCATCTTTGGTTCTCACACCTGTAGTATCTAACGACCATCACTGGGATAAAAGGACAGCAAGTCTCCGTAATATTCCAGCACTCGTAGCAGTATTCTTGGTGGATTTTGGGAAGGTCCTCGCTTCAATTCTTCACAATATTCCTCGATACTGTTCCAAGTGCGTCAATGAATAAAACTTTCACATTTATATTCTGCAATCCGTTCGGTTCTCTGATAGAGTTTTTAATTTTCTCCAGTATTTCACCCCCAGCCAATTTTGTGATGTTGTCTCCCGCTGGGTCTTCCACATTCGTCTGACAAATTCCCTGGTTTCTTGAACTAGATTCGGTTCTGTTTTTTTTTTCTTGCGGCTACAGTTTGCTTGGCCATATCCCTGGGGGTTGCCCAATTCCAAGTCTCTACACAGTTATGTCTATCGCTGTACTTCTTCGGAGCCAATTGGCTGCATTCGCTTGTGCTATGGACAGTATTATCTCTCTCCTTATAAGCAGCATTCACAATTCTGTTGCATCCTGTGTATCTCTGCCTTATTAAACATTTGTTCTAACCTACTATTAGGAATTTGTTTCTCTCTTTAAATACCCTCTGCACACCCATACCTATGCCATTTTTATAAGACGATGGAGTTGTTTTTATTCTTAGTTTTGGCCTATAGTTTTTGGCTTTTATACCCTTTCTTTGAAACCAGAGCACAAAGAAAACTTTTGTTATATGGTTACCTAAAATATTGTAGTAAAGATTGAGCTTTTATTTTACTAATTCCAGCAAATTCAATAACAATAATCAGAAAATTGACGGGTATTCCTGTTATTAATTTATTTTGACATCGAATCACATAACATAGGTAATACTTATTGATATTTCATTGAATAGACGTTCGAAATATGTAATAAACTCTTGCAAAAAGTAATCATACTTGTATCATGTAAAAACATGGCAATGAAGTTTTGATAGACACAAGAGATAGTGTCATAAAGATCTTGAAACATCTAAAGTTTACATTTCAACAAACACCTTTTTTGTCATAAACCTAAGATTTTTGCTCACTTAGGCTACTAAAAGTTACAACGAATATTGATTCCAACTCTTGTCCTCAACAGCAGTGATTTCTGGCTGCTGTAATCGATCTCTCGTTATTCTGCCTTGTGTTGTCCTTGTGTGTTCTTTTGATCGCTGGGTCTGGAGAAATCTGTGCAATTGCATTTTCGTATCAGAAGTATATTTTGGTTGTTGCTGGGCCCTGAATACCAGAGCATGTCTCTCTAAACCTCCAATAATCTCCCCAGCTTGTTAATTGACCATAGCACTGATCTGAAAGTCTTGAATTCCTCTTGAAACTCCAGTATGTTGTTTATGATAACTCTTTAGGGTTCCACAACCCAAGTTGCCCTAATAAACACGGTGAACTGACGTGATTGTCATTTTCAATAGCTTTTTTCTTGTCAAAGCAAACATCAAAACAGAGAGAAAACGGTGGTGGTGACAGGAGAATGAAACCATAAAGACCTTTCTATTTCTTTTTGCTCTCTTTCTCTTTCTTTATTCTATCTCTTTTTCTGGTTTTCTCTCTTTTTCTCTCTTTCTTTCACCAACTCTTTATTTCTCCCGCTTTCTTCCTCTTTCAATTTCTTGTTTCTGTTTCTCTCTACCTCTCCTTTTTTTCCTTTTTTTCTTTCTCCCCCCCCTTTTTCCTTCTTTTTTTCTCATCCCCGTTTCAGTCGATCTCTCAGTCTATCTGTCTGTCGATATCTGTTTGTCTGTCTCCGTCTCTTTCTTTCCCCTGGTGACCAATTTTGTTCTGCTGTCGCGTTTGTTATTATTTCTCTCGCCACAGCCACCGGTGTTTTCATGATAATTTCTTTTATTTACTGTTGTTCACATGGGAATGGAATCGAATACAGGTTTGTTCGACCTTTACTGCGTGCTCTGAATGTTCTGCCTGGCTTTATTCAATTTCAACAAAGCTTCATACACTTGGCTGACAGGCCCCGAAGACACAGGCGATTTATAGGCGCTGAATTTGGACATTTCATCCAGGCAAAAAGGAAATGAAGCAAACAGAATGGGTATCTCACCTGCAAAAGAGGCAACATTCTTATGGTTTACCAGCTGGTAATTTTCTTTTGATGAAAAATGCCTGTAGGTTCCGGCCATTAACTGCGAATAACTGACAAATCTGACATTGCCATCATCATCATCATCATCATCATCATCATCATCATCATCATCATCATCATCATCATCTGCAGCAGCAGCAGCAGCAGCAGCCTTTCAGCGTCCATCATTGAACGTGGACCCTCTCCAAGATTCGCCAGACCTCTCTATCATGGGCATTGCGGAGCCAGTGCTTTCTGAATTTATCGAACTTGTCATGCAATCTTACTTTCTGTCAGGCAGAACCTCACATATGATCTGTAAGGGATCCACGGTCTGAGCCATAATGTCCAGCAGTTGTCTGACATTTTTGCACCATGCTCAGCCCATTGCCATTTGAGTTTTCTTGCTGCTTCTATGATATCTCAGACTCCTTTCTTTTCTCCGATATACTGTGCTTTCTTACGATCTCTCCAAATGAGGTTGAGCATGATTTTCTCCTGTGCACTTAGCGTGGTTTGAAGGTCAATCTTTATATATATACATACACATATATCTATCTATATCTCTCTCTCTCTCTCTCTCTCTCTCTCTCTCTCTATATATATATATATATATATATATATATATATATATATATATATATATATGTATATATATATATATATATATATATATATATATATATATATATATATATATATATATATAAAGATTGGCCCTCAAACTGAGAACCATGCTAAGTGCACAGGAGAAAATCAACTTCATGAGTAAAAAGTTGTATGTATCCAGCACTCTATGAAATAAATCCATTACAATTCAGAAGTGGCTTTATATTATTGATATATTACTATATTATGTTATACTGCTAGCCTGATTTGTACCACGTATACTGTGTGCATATATATATATATATATATATATATATATATATATATATATATATATATAGATATATATATATATATATATATATATATATATATTTGATTATTTACCATGTTTCAGCTCTACATGTGACTAACAGTCGGAAACATTGGTTGTATACCCTTCTTTTTAGGACTTGTGGGATTCGTGTGTTTTTGAAAGAAGAGCTCACTCCACCAAAAGCTTGCCAACCTAGTGTGATCCTTTGCTTTATTTTTCTTCAGATGATTTTATGGAGACCTGCTGCCCCTATGTAGATGTAGTGGTGTACTTTCTATAGTACTTCGTTTCCAATTTCAATCATTATGTTTTTATCCCCAAATTTGTATATGGCATTCGTTTCGCTGAACTTCATGAGGAAGCCTGCAACCCGTTTTATTCTGGTCGATGTCAACTCGGTTCTATCCTTTAGTGTGGGTATTTTTGTAATGAATTACTTGAATTAAATAACATGCAATGAATTTTATCTGCTCTGTATAAAAGCTTTTTATCTTGCAACGGATAACTATTGCCCTAGTTACCTTCTGCGGTTAATGTGTTAATGTGTAATGATACATTGCTTTTCTCAGGAGTTCCCCAAGAATTTTTTCTGCAACTTGTACTATGATTATAAACTGACAAGAGTAAATGTCTGATCTTTTGATGTTGTGATATTAACGACAAACTTTAACATGAGACGTAAACATGGATAAACAACTTAGATGTTTTCAACTGGAAAAAAATCAATTTAATAAGGAATATTTCGCTTCTTGCTAAACGTTTTCCAGTTCAAAGATAATACAGATTGAAATCGATCTATTCCAAAGCAAAGAATTGAATCATAGAAAATATGAATGGACTTGGTTTTACTTTTAGATTTTACAAATAGAAAAAAATCGGACAAATTGGATTGCAAATAGGGGAAAAAAGAGAAAATTTTATGTTTGTGACACAAGGAAAATTTTATAATTTCGTAGCCTTTTTGTTCAAAAATGCCTCGTCGTTAGAGATAAATGTATAACTATAAAAAAATTCATAATGAAATTGAATTCATTTTCCCGGGAAAATAACTCTTCCTTACATATGTCTGATGACACACACATACATAAATATATAAACATATATATTACATTTTATATATATATATATATATATATATATATATATATATATATATATATATATATATATTTCTCAATTCCGATAGTGCTCAAAACCTTATGTAGGGTCAGTATAGCTCCATAAAACATTGCTATAAGCACAAAAACATACAAAGACACCCACATACCGATTTCTCCTCTCTCTCTCTTTCTATCTCTCTCTCTCTTTCTCTCTCTCTCTCTATATATATATATATACGTATATATATATATATATATATATATATATATAGAGAGAGAGAGAGAGAGAGAGAGAGAGATGCAAAGAGTAAATAAACTCCAACAGTTTCAAGCTAATGTATTATTTTTGACTAAAAAAGAAGATTGCTTGTTGCCGTCTTATTTCTCCAAAATCCCACTAAAAATTGATTTCTGTAACACTTATGCTGTTTACATAACACATGATTTTCTGTATAAATTCATTCATCAGAATGAAATAAGCTGCCGCGCATCTGCACAATCTATCTTATTAACATTTAAGACTTGTCAACCAGTAAGACGGGCAATTGGTTGGTCGCGAGTTCGAATTACGGTTCATGACTTTCATTTTAGTGAGGTTTGTTCTTTTTGTTCTTGCTGTTCCTGCCACGGTATGGGAAAATATTCTACAGGATACTTTGTTGATTTACTCAAGATCATTTTAAGAGCAACAATTTGTATCGGAAAAAAAAATGCTCCATCCTATAATTGCTGCTTGAGATATTTCATACCATAATTGGCGTGAGAAATCCGGACCTGTCGCTGGTTTTTTAGACTTCATATCCAAGTTTTTGCCGTGTTCAATGGGGTGCATGTCTGGGGTAACGACTTGGCTAGGGTAGTCATTTGATGTAGTTGCTGAAAAAAGAGTAAACCTTGAAACGCCAGAAAAATCTGCTCTGTCCATGAGCTAACGGTTTACCGACCATCTCATTCCGATCCTGCCTTGTGGTACAGGATCTGATGACGGATAGTCTATAGCCACGCCGAAGAGTTGTAATGCAACGAAACGGCTGTCTGTGGATTACACTATATATATATATATATATATATATATATATATATATATATATATATATCGTACACCATTCATTCTTTTAATTTTACATTCACTTGATGCCTCATTATATGTGTTAAGTAAAACAAAACAGAGTAAACTCTCTCTCCACCACTCTCTTACTGTTTATAGGTGTCTGTCTGTTTGTCTGTCTGCCTGTCTCTCTGTCTCAATCTGTCAGTCTCTCATTCTCTTGATATATATATATATATATATATATATATATATATATATATATATATATATATATATATATATATATATATATTCTTACCAGCGAGATTCTTACCTTTAATTGGAAGAGCCCATGGAACAATGGACCCTTGCATCTAAAGGATGACAGAGATACAGAAAAAGTCACTCAGTTCGTTACATATATATATATATGTGTGTGTGTGTGTGTATGTATGTGCGTGAGTGCGTTACATGCATATGTATGTGGGTCTGTGGCTGCGCAGTTTTTTGCCTCTACAAAAAACCCCAATCTGTTACATTCCAGTTCTAATATCTATCCAGGAATGGAAGACCGATAAAAGATTTTCTTGCGGCCTATAAATATTCAAAATGGTCGCTCTCTCGCTATTTGTCGAATACTGATAGCAGTTGAGTGGACTACGAAACAGTTCATTGTTCTGTCACTGCACATAATGCAGCCACGACATGTGGAGTCTCGTGAAGTCAATCTGTCAAAAGGGGGAAAAAAAAAGGCAAAAACGACACTGAGTGATCCTTGTCAGAGAATTAAAGACCGTCATTGCTTATTTCTTCCCATTCTCGTACGTTTAACCAAATTCAGTCGACTCTAAATCAAATATCCTAACTCCCACGTGAACTGGCTGAGAGGTTTCCCGAATTGATGAGACGAACGCAGCTTTCACGTATACTTGATCATCGATGATTTTTACCAGCGCATCTCGAAAGTGTTTTTTTTTTTTTTTTTTTTTGCATCAGTCAACGCTTGGTTGAGTTCAAGTGTTTGAAGATACAGTCTACTTAGATAATGAACAAGCTGATTTTTTTTAGTCTGCTTTGCAAAACACTAGATTCACCCGAGTGGAGGGAGTGCAGATGAAAATACCTCGTACCCACCATTTTGAGCAATGGGCTCTTCAACTGGAACAGATGCATTATTTTTTTCTTGAAAAAACATAGCAGAGAATTTCAAGTATACCTATGAAACGTGTCATGATTATTTACACACACACACACACACACACACACACACATATATATATATATATATATATATATATATATATATATATATATAGTGAACAGTGTGATTTTTAACCCATATAATGAACTGTGTGATTTTCTTATTTATCCGTCCATAATGTGCACACGAAATAATAATACTCAACCTCATATAAAGAGATCATAAGTCAGCACAGTATATCATGGGAAAATCAGGAGTTCGAGACATTGTAGGAACCATACAAAAACTCAAATGACAATGGGCTGGTCATGTTGCAAGAATGGCAGACGACCTATGGAAATCACGACTGACAATATGAACCCCAAAAAATCAAATGCAGAATCGAGGCTGGCAGAATATGAGATGATGATACGAACTGCAGAGTTTCGGAAAATATTTGCTCCTCGACGTGCACGAAAGAGAGAATCCTGGGAACGGTCTATGTCTAACAACAGACCATAAAAGACTGATGATGATGATGATGATGATGATGATGATGATGATGATGATGATGATGATGACGATGAATTTAAAAGTGAGAATTTCGCTAATCAAGATACCTCCTATCCACCTTATGAAACAACTAACTCTCTCTGTGAAATGAATTCAGTATAAAAGATAAAAAAAAAAAAAATCGAAAATAATCTCCCGGAAGTGAAAAAAAAAACATGAATTTTTCATGGGTATTAAATGATCTACGTCATGATAAACAGTTTGCCCGTCCGACCGTATCTCAAACTTTTCTGCTGAAAGCTGTGGGAATAGAGAAGTTCTGAGAATTGAATCGAAACAAAAAGACTGCGAAGAGGGTGGAGGGAGAACAAGGGTGAGAGTACGCTGATTGGTTGAGAGTGAAATATAAATATATAATGTTTGTAGAAAATATCTAAGAAACAGCTCATAAATATACTTCGATTCAAGTAATATTAATCAGAACTGGACGTCTTTGGAGTTGAGATTGTTGTGTATTTCCAATTGACGCCAACGTTGGGTTTTTCAGATCTGATAAAAGCTAATTTTGAATGCTGATTTTCAAACTGGTCAGACCTCTAATATATAAGCTCATTACTAATGGGTTTTGAGTTCGATCCTCACCGAAAGAGTTACATTGATGGCCCTGAGTCGAAACAAGCTGATGTTAGTGGATTCATAATTAAGTGCTATTTTACTGTGATTTAAAGATTGTGAATTTACATTGATGGAAAAAAAGTACCTTTTTAAATAAAAAAATGAATTATGAATTGCATTATATCATATAGAAACTCATTTGAGATAATAATCCGTTATAACACGCTTGAAATATCACTCACCCTAGACAACGTAAACAGAATAAACAATAAAAGAAAATGGGACTGCTGCAGGAATCGAACCTGTCACCGATAGGGTTGCAATTGAGTTAAACAGCAGCCGGTAATGCAAAGGCCAAACTGCTTCATCTGGTCTATTTTTGCTCTATTCGTCTTTTCTAACTCGACAGTCACGTATCAAAACATTGACATATATGATCCGAGATGATGATTATAAACTGCGTTATATCATATAGAAACATATTTGAGAGTTGATCTTTTGTCATTACATGGTTAATATATCATTCGTCCAAGACAACGTGAATAGAATGAACAAATAGTAAAAAATATAGATAAAATCATTTGTCATCGAAACCGTAAGTTTTATCGTATTTCATTAATTATTTGAATTTATGTAAATATTTGTACCCGGCTATACGAAACGTTAGATTTTTTTCTTGTTTGAATTTTATCAATGATTTTTCATCATACAAAAATATCTCCATTTATCTAGATTGGGTGAAACCACATCTTTCTAAATCTTTGGTTGCGAATGTTAATGAAAAATGAATGGACTTTTATATGCAATTTAAAGGGATTTTTTGTTGCTAATATCAGTCAAAATTTCAACCCTATGGGTAATATTATAATAGAATATAGACGTTTCACACGCTAAACTATTATCTATAATGATCATTACATTTGTACAGTCTTTTCAAGTGAAACGTGAGAGAGTTTAAAGAGTTAGTTTTTTCATGGCTATAAATTTTTGGTTTATTCTAAGCTTTCAAAGAGAGAAAGCAAAGTTATATTAAGCGAGGCAACCATGTATGACGTTCAAACGAGAGGTTTCTTTCTGCTTGCAGCTTTAGTCTAAGGCAACTCTGTGTTAGCAATAGCAAAAATGGGGTTTTGACGTGATGAACATACGTTAAGTGTGCTTCGGCGTGATACTATCAACTTGTCACCTAAAACTTCGAAAATGGTGCAGAGTTATTTTCATTGAAGTCCTGACATCGATAAAGTGAGATTGCTGTTTCTGTGGCTCAGGTTTAAGTTACTTCTAAGAAAAGTTGTTTTTTTTTCTTCTCCATTTGCTTTAGTCATTGCAGCGTCGTGCAAAGAAAATTGTCTTTCTTTGAAGGAACTACGCGAAAGAAAGATATTTGGCTAAGAAAGATATTTTTCACAGATTCGGATTTTTTTAATAGATATTTTTAGAACCACGCTAATAAGATGGTTGATCGTCCAGCAAAAAAAGACGCAAAGTTAAGTTATGATCTTCAAAAGGATTATGTTTTTCCATCTATCTATCTATTCATCTATCTATCTATCTATCTATCAATACCCACAGACACACAGACACAGACACACATACATACACGCGCGTGTGTGCACACACACGCACACACACACACACGCACACACACACACCCGCACACACACACACACACACACATATATATATATATATATATATATATATATATATATATATATATATATATATATATATGGAAAAGAGAGAACTTTGCTTAGCCCGGCACAAGGGTTCAGTGGAATGCACCTAATTCAAACTATTCATATTTTACTACTTTATACTTCAATTCATCTTCGTTATTTATCACACCGTTCAGGATCTGTGACCGTTTCTTAGTAGGCAGCCGGGATCAAAAATAAGAAGTAGTGTTTGACGAGATTTGAACTGTTATCTTACATCCTAGGAGCCTCCTTGATACGGAGATGGCCTTAAACGATTTGGTCAAATTGACCAAGCCGATAAGAGGAGTCAAATTTACCCTCGTGGGGCTAGATATTCTTCATTCGATTATCGAAGTCATGTTGTTTGACTGGCACTTTGCTTGGTTTAAATCTATAAATCATGCCTACACCTCAGACCAATGGAGCTAGAGCACTAAACATTTGAATATTTATTCTTTAATATTCCTGAAAAAAAAAAGAGCAATATTTGACCGCTCCCATCAGGCCAATTTGGCCAAGTTTAAGCTAAATTCTTTCTCTACTTTGTGTCCGTCCGTTTTATGATAATTCAGTCTTTTAATTGATCACTGTCCACCAAAATGCAGGAAAAGTAATTCATTCATTGATAATCCCTTTCCATTTTTTTAATGGATCACCCCAATTACACAACGCTGCTAAGAGACGTTACTTTCTGTTGAGTAACTAACCAGACCAGTTTCAAATACTTTTACACTTACGTTGTCTGAATTTCTTGGATGAAATATTTTGATAAATATTTTTCCAAAAGTTGTGATAAAAATCAATTTTTTGATAAGATATTTTCCTTCTTAAATTTTCAGAATGGTAGTGTAGATAGTTTTCAAACATCGTTTTACCGCAGCTGTCGTCATTAACCCCGGGAAATTCACGCGAACAGATGACTTCTTTATCTCAAAAGTTATTCAAACTCTTTTTTACCGAGTCTAAAAACCAATTATCGGTGAACTTTGGGGGTGTATATGAGGTGTTAACACCGATTGGAATTTAATTTCTTTTAGGGTTTCAGTCAGTTGAGGTGGCTAGAAAAAATGATGAAAAGGGAAAAATAATTGAATTATCCGAATCTCAAAAGATTTAAAAGAGAAAACCTAAGGATATTTCGATAAAGATAAATAAAGACGCTAGTTAAAAAGTGCGAGGGACTCTTTGTTAGATTTTCTGCAAAACAAAATATTAACAAATCCTATTTGTTTATATATATATATATATATATATATATATATATATATATATAGAGAGAGAGAGAGAGAGAGAGAGAGAGACAGACAGACAGACAGACAGACAGAGACAGAGAGAGAAAGAGAGAGAGATAGAGAGATAGATAGATACATGAATAGAAAATTACGGAGTTGTAATACGTACACACACATACACATACACTCACACACACACACACACATATATATACAATTCAATTTCCTTGTATATATATATATATATATATATATATATATATATATATATATATGTGCAAGGAAATTGAATCGTATTTTTTGATTAACTTCGTTGATTTAAAGTTTATAAACCTTCAAAGAGATTAAATTTTGGCAATTATGTAAATAATCTTGAAAAAAAAATGATTACATCGTCTTTTTATATGTTTTTTTTTTCGTTTTCTATTAGTCATTTCATTTTAACAACAGAATTAATAATAAGTCAAGTTTCAGTTTAAAATGATTTATTAATGACGTGAAATATTCATTTAATCGTAAGAAAACCTCGTAAAACCAGGTTTTGGCTTCTAAGATTAAAATCATTTTTGATATTTGATGAGATTTTCAGCACCTATGGGTAACTCAGAGCTGTAAGGCTTGCGCATATTATCTAAAAAACCTGCTGTGTAATCTCTAGAATCTTTGCTTATATATATATATATATATATATATATATATATATATATATATATACTGATAGATTGATTGATTGATTATACACATATACAAACACACACATGCACACACACACACACACACACACACACACACATATATATATGTATTTGTAAATCAGAATATCAAACAATATATAAGCATGCTAAATGACACATGGTCCATTGCATTGATCAATTTTCGATTTTAACAGAGTAACCGTAAAAAATTACGGGATTATTCACGAATTGATTGTTTCTTCTGCCTAGGATGGGAGTATCTGCGCGGTCTGCGTAGGATCACAATATTGCTCTTCGGTCTTCCATCTAGGATGAGAGTGTAGCATATGTGCGTTCAGGTGATTTTTTATTCCAACAGTTTCGGTGAAAAAAACATTGACTGAAAAAAAGTCACAGGAAAAAGTCCTCAGGAGAAATTCATTGTCTCAGATTATGTTTGTCGTTGGGAATAAGTCACAACTTTGGTTCCTTCCCTGGGTAGGGAAAAGTCAATCAAAAATATTTGATAATTACATAGTTTTACTCTGACATTTGTTACCGACAATCCAAAATTCTGACGTCTTGTTTCTTGGTAAGATATCTGTTATAAAGATTTCTATATTCATTAATATCATCCCTCCGAAGCGCGGTGTTTTCGTACTATCATAAAAATTGCAAAGATATTTGTATATAGATGTGAAAAAGTTTCACATTTTACATAATATATGAAAAAAAAGATGATATGTTAAAAATGAAATAACTAATAGAATATGAAAAAAAAAAAAAATTAAAACGATGCCCTCGTGTTGAATATGAAAAGACGATTTAATCATTATTTTTTATGATCATTTATGTAATTGCGACAATTTATTTCCTCTGGAGGTTTATAAACTTTAAATCATCAAAGTTAATGAAAAAATATGATTCAAGTTTTTAAATCATTTATCAATGACGTAAAATATACATTTAATCCTAAGAAAACTTCGTAAAACCAAGTTTTGCCTTTGAATATTATAAGCATTTTGGATATTTGATGAGATTTTTAGTATCTATGGGTAACTGGGAATTCTTAGACTTATACAGAGTAATTTTTAAAAAATCTGCTCTATATTCTCTAAAAAAAACTTCTCTGAAAAAAGTCTCACTTAGGAAAAAAACATTTTTTATCACACAAAGAATTTTTCAAAATGAAAGATTCTGGTAAATTTTTTAAAAAACTTTGAAGATGTCCTACTGGAAAAAATATCTTCATCAGATGAATTTTTGGATTAAAAAACGAATATACCTTAAGAATAAAATTAATTAATGTGAGCAGTTCAAATCATTAGAACTGAAGCTAGAAAAATCATCCTACCAATTACCAATTATTTAACGCACTTGTCTTGTAATTGTTAGCTTGGCGTAGTGGTTAAGTATCTGACTATAAAAACTCTGGTTTAAATCTTTGATATTGATTTTATAAATTGGTCCAGTTCAGCATGACTCACTAAGTCGAAATGACGAATAGACAGAAAATTTGATAACATTTACATCTGTATGTATAGATAACAGTTGTTTTCGGATAGGTTTGCATAATCTTTTTTTACTCTTAATCCATATAAAACTTATCAATCCATCCAACCTAATCTCAATGAAAATTCATGAATTCTCTAATTACGTCAGTGTTATTTTAAGAATTCAACCCAAAACGAAACAAGTATTGCTGTCTCTGATATACATCCACCCCCGTTCTGATGAATAATATATCAAATGCATATGTTCACTTTGCCGTCATTATGAAGTAATGAGGGTAAAAATGGATGCTAATTGCTAGATTTCAATCTGTGACATTTGGTGACAGAATCTTGCATTAATTTCCCTCCATCAGGGATTATGGCAATCCTCCCTTCACTCAATCACATCATCAAACATCTTGATAATGACAGGTCCTACTTGCCACTTTTCAATCCAAGCTCAAATTTCAATGATCAACAACAATACGTGGCCATACAAATCAAACACATATATATATATATATATATATATATATATATATATATATATATATATATATATATATATATATGTGTGTGTGTGTGTGTGTGTGTGTGTGTGCGTGTGTGTGGATATATATATATATATATGTGTGTGTATGTGTGTGTGAATATATATATATATATATATATATATATATATATATATATATATATATATATATTATATATATAAATGAAAACCCTCCAAAGAAAAAACTAACCTCTTTTTCCCATACCTACCACGTTGCCCGGACATTCTCATTTCCTTCGACAAAACAACATTATTTACTCAAAAGAACACCCGTTTGTCAAAAAACCCAAACAAAGTTATAGCAAAAAAGAAACACTTGCTCTTCACCAATACCCTTTGATTTCTCTACCCAAATATCATTCAGGCGTTTCTGTAATTTATACCATTTTTCTCAAAACAAGTACTAGTTTCCAAGCTTTGACGGGTTGAAACGTACTTGAGCTATTATTTGATAAAAAATAATCTAAGATATACTAAGTAATCCCAAGTCTTTTCCCATATTGTTAACTTTGGCTCAACACAAATTGGTCGTTCTCATGTTTGATGCCAAAGAAGAGAATGGGAATATTTCTGTGTTGTTTGGATGTTTAGTGGAAGTGGGAAGGGAGGTGTTTGTATCTGTGTAATTAAGGGTAACATTTGATTTGAGATGAGTTGGGTCTGTGAGAGGTGGGGTCAGGGTTGTTCTTTTCCTGTCTCAGTGCGTGGTTGGTTTGTTTTAGATAAGGTAAGCAGTAAGGGGCTAGGATGGTTATTTCCAGGGAAGAGTGAATTCTGGTATCTTTGTCATCGGATGGAGAGGTAATGTCGAATATTGAATGGATGGATGTTTGTACATAATGGCCAGGATTGAAGAAGGTGTGTTGTTTTCAGTTAATCTTTTTGGTTGATAGTGGGAGAAACCTTTAAAAAAATTAACCTTGTGTGTTGGTGTTGTACTATATGAACACTCAAACTCTGCACCCATTTACCATGCATGTTCCACCCAGGCAACCAATTCCCCCCCTTCCTTTTCTTTAAAGAAATCAAATTGTCCAAAGATATACCCGAAATACCACGTATTTGGATTTTATTCGTCAGACAATCCGTAAAAAATCACTGGATTACCCATGTTTGATGACTCTCCTTCCCGCGATCTATCGAAGTGTCTCTCCATGGTACTTCTGTCTCGGATCAGAGTATAGTATCTGTACGCACATTGAAAACTGTTCAACACACACGCACACACATACACACACACAATATATATATATGTATATATATATATATATATATATATATATATATATATATATATATATATATATATGATCCTTTCCAATGGTTCATTCCATATTTTACATTCTGTTTCACTTAAAAAAGCAGGATGAAAGGTATTAGTAAAGATTATTTTTTACCGACCAAATTGAATGTTGAATTACTTATTTTGTTTCTAATTTTGTCCATGACATTATCTTTTATTTAACATTATTTGAATGAACTTGTCTTAACAATTTGAATGTCAAGAATCGGAATTAAAACGAAAAATTACTCTTATTGGGAAATCTCACGCACAACCCTTCTGTATAATAGTTGACCTTTTGGGAAGTGAAGATTTCTCTAATATGAAACTTCCAGATGTGGACTTTTATTAGGTCAAGACTAGAAAGAAATAAAGAAAAAGTATTGACAGATTTGTAACAGTCTTGCAATCCGGTATTGATTAGAATGTAAACATGTGTTCCAGACTCAATAAAGCTAGAAAAAAAAACTGATAGAATACCCAAGCCTCAGGATCTGGACGGAAGATCCTCTGTAATTCGACCACATGAGAGGAGAATTGGCCCAGGTAATCACCTGAACGTATTTGTATCCTTAAAACTTCAGCGAGTATTTTGCATATAAGGATTACACGTGGCACGGACACTTTAATTCTTTCATATTTCCAGCGGGTGGAGATATAGGCACATACACATGTGTACATATGTAAAAAGAACTATGTTGTACGTACATAAGAAACTTGGTGACTTATGTCTGCATGTAATTTGTGGATGGTACAGTACCCTTGTCTATCTTAACAACAACGGTCACATTTTACTTAACCAAAAGAGAATACAGTCCGTGCTAAGGGCTGGTGGAGCTCAGAGGGTGCCTAAACTGCAATCAGTCTTAACCGATCTACTATGGTATCTTCCCATGCACACAGAGGGCGGGAGTACGCCTCACTAGTCTCAGATAGCAACTAACCCGGTGATTGAGTCCCGATATTAAAAAAAAAATCGAAACAAAAACATACGTTTGCAGTAGGAAAAAATTTAACTACATGCTTAGATAAGTAAGGATGATGAATATTCCTACAAAAGACATCTTTGCAGGTCTGAAACCGGTTCTTACAGAGGCAAATAGAATGATATATGCATCAGGGAAACTGATAAAGCCAAATTGCGTGAAAGGACAAAAGCAGTGGGAAAAACATAGAAAAATCAAGGGGAAAACGAAAACTGAGAAAGAAATAGAAAATAATGATAGAGATAGAAATAATGCAACGAGAAATTCAGATGATGGATGAGTCTACAAGCTCAAGAAATGCTAACAATAAGAAAGTCAGGAGAGTGAAGATGAAGAAGTATAAATCGAAAATCCCGAATGATGTACCACTTATCAAAGAGACATTCAAACAAATCACAGCTAAAATCCCAGAGAATACTGATAGGAAAATACGACCAAATTTTACAGACAAAATACAATATTCCAAACTGATTTAAAAAAAAACCTACCGAGAGGTAGCAAATAACAGATAACAGTAAAAAATGTCCCGACCGAAAATCAAATCATGGACTTTTGGGGGAAATATCTGGAACGATAAAAAGCTATACAACCATCACGCAACGTGGATTGGCGGGTTGGAAGAGTAAAATAAAATATTGGCAGGATATTTTGATGTGTGAACTAGAACAGCCGCTGAAAAAGTCACACAAATGGAAAACACCTGACATTGACAAATTACCCATTTTCTGGCTTTCCTTCCTTACGTGCTGTCACGATGAATAGTGGAAGTATAATGAGATAATAAAATCACCTGATGGTAAAATCACTGGATGGTGAGTGCGGTAACAATCCTGCTACCTAAAACGGAAGATACAAGTAACCCTAAAAATCATAGACCCAGCACGACTTACAAAACCTTAACAATAATAACTGACACGAAGAACGTACGCCTGCATGGAGGAAAATAACATATTCTCGGGAGAAGGAAGGCTACCGGAGAGGATCTACCAGATGTAAAGACCAACTCAGTAAACGCCGGAACCTGAGCACTGCCTGGATTGACTATGAAAAAGCATTCGATAGTGTTGCACACATGTGGATAATAAAAGCGATGGAACTCTTTGAGCTATCCCCTGTGTTGGTAAACTTCTTGCAACTCAATGTATTATTGATGGAACAAGGACTTCTTTTTTTTCTCATTCCAATTGGGATCATAATATCCAGGAATGTCAGCATAAGCTGTGGTATATTCAAAGGGGACTTTGCAACACAAAAACGGATATGAATGAGAGTTGAATGATAGAATAATCAGCCACCTTATCTACATGGACTATTTGAACCGTATGGAAAACATGACAATGAACTTTTTTTTTAAAATTTTGAAATGGTTGAGACTTAAAAATGGAATTCGGTCTGGATAAGTGTATCAAAATAGGTTTGTTAGTCCAAACAAACCCCAAAAAACTAAATATGAACACCGAAATAAAAGACCTAAAACAAGGAGAGGTTATATTAGTATTTCAGAGTTAATGAAGGAAGTAGAATCCAATATGCTATTAAGAAAAAGAAAGAGTAAGGAAAGAGTGCTTCCGAAAAGTACGTGCGGTACTGAAGACAAACCTGAATGGTTTTACTATGAACAACTCGAATATAGACGAGATTAGTAAAATAGACACAAAAATAAGAGAACCTAATGACGTGCCAAAGTGTGAATGGCCTGAAGCTAGCTATTATTGTCTCTATTTGCCAAGGAGTAGCGGTGGTAAGGGAATGGTGCAACTCGAAATGTTGTTCAAGACAGCAACAATAGGATTAGAACCTGGAAATCATTCAGGACTGAATGTTAGAACTAATTAAGGAACGCGAAGGTACTCCAAAAGTTACATTCGATAGTGAAAGAGAGTGAGTAGCTCGCAAAGAACTTGATATAAACTTAAACAGTAGAAAGGAGATTTGGTAATGAATATCAAGTCGCTCATCAAGCAAATTGACCTGACATAGTAGTCAGGGACCACTAAAAAGAACGTTCCTGTCAATTGACATGATGGTGCCTTCTGATAGAAATATCACAGTAAAGGAAACTAGGCATGTACAAGGACCTTGAAATCGAGATACGGAATATGGCACACTTGAAAACACGAACGGGGCGTTAGGGATGATCAAGGAAAGCCCAGTGAAAATCCTTGGTGACTCTTCTCTCTGTGGAATCCAAAGATTAGTGCTCACAGGTATTGCCCGTATAGTGAGAAAAGCATCATCATCTCTAATTTACAAATGTAAAGTGTAACTCACAAAAAAACCTCAACACGTCCAAAACAGCAATGCACTCAAAAAACTTCAACACAATCCTGAAAGTGAAACGTACACAAAAATGCAGCGCAAAGATGAGACTAGGAAAACTCTACTGGGAATTGTAATTTATTTGTTATCATGAATAACACGGTCGAACGAATACCTCAAAATCACAGACGAGTACCAATTGCCTTTTTGAAATTGTCATCTTGTAATGTTGTGTAATGGTTTTATCATCGTCTTCACTATTTTAATGATATCCTTAATGGCATCCAGTGATTTTCACCGAAAATAAAAATGAATAGAAAATATATAACTGTTATATATGAAAATAAAAATCAATGTTTACGAACAGAAAAAAAAATGCTGAGAACTTGGATACGCGAGTTGACACATGACATCAAAGACTCACTTTCTTTTTCACTCTCTCATATCGTATATGACCATATTAAATTTCAGACCGGAATGATTGCGATAATGAAGTCAGTTTTGACTATAAGCATTTTTTATTTACAGGTGTTGCTTTGTTGTCAGAGGTCAATGGCTCAACCTCTAGCAACGCCCAAGTTAACTCCCTTACATTGTGCAACAGTTTGGGAATCAGTATGGTTGAGTCATATCACGTGAAGTGTAAAAAGAATAGTTCTTTGAACTGACTTGAACCCTTTTTAGATTAGACAATCGTCTTTCTGGCTACGTCGGAAAAAGAAAATACCCATTCGCATTTTCGGCTGTAATTTTCCATATGCAACGGATACAAAATTCAAAAATGTATTGTCGAAAAGCTGATTAAATTGTCTTTCCAACAATTTATATTTATTAGATTCACTATCAGTATACAATGGGCTTTAAAATACACATATAATTGAATTTTGTTGTAAAATGCCAAATACCCAGGTCCACGTTTTTGCCTCTAACTTTTCTTTGTCCAAACATATAAATTTGCATTCTCGAAAAACTGATAAAATTCTTTTTACAACTATCAATACACATGTATATATATATATATAAATATATATATATATATATATATATATATATATATATATATATATATATATATATATATATATCCCCGTCTAGAGAAAATCCTCTATCAATACAGTGTCGATTATAAAGTACATGAATACAGAAAGGTTAATTGTAAAATGCTAAATAGGTTTTGACTGTAACGGATACAAAACCAAGATACACTGTTGGGAAGATAATTAAATTCCCTTTCAAACAATATATCATGTATTTTTTTAAAACCTAATTTGCTCAAGATTCAATAGGAATATATTGGTATTAGCATGAACACAGACCCTGAATTAAATTCACCGGATATTATGTCTATTTGAATTACAGAAAACTAACTTATTGAAGACATGCCTTTGAGTTCTTTTAGTACACACAGACAATTTCATGGAGATGTGTTGATTGAACGAATTTTTATTTGGAAAGTGATTTGCATAAGATTCATAGAAACTTTGAAGAAATATCCATAATCTTAGTTTTTTTTTAATCATTTAATTTCTCAAAGACGACGACATCATCATCATCATCATCATCATCATAATCAACATCATCATCATCATCATCAGTCTTTTAGCGTCCGTCGTTGGACATAGACTTTCCCCAGGATCCATCAAACCTTTTTACCGCGGGCGTCGTGGAGCCATTATTACTGTCCAGTTCGTATCGCCATCTCATATTCTGCCGGCTTCAGTTCCGCATCTGATCTCTGGGGATCAATGCTATGAGTCGTGATGTCCATTGGTTGTCAGCCATCTGGCAACATGATCAGCCCATTGCCATTTGAGTTTCCTAACGGTTTTTATGATAATTTGAACTCGTGTTTATCCCTTAATATACTGAGCTGTCTCGTGAGGTTGAGCATGATATCTCATGTGCTTGTTACATGGTTAGGCTCGGTGTTTCCGCACCATAAGTGACTATCGGGCAGATGCATTGGTTGTACATTTTAAAGGGTTAATGGGATTTTCTTGTTCTTGAAGGTTGAGCTTGCTCTACCGAAGGCTTGCGCCCTTAGAGTGATTCTTCGCTTGATTTCTCCTTCTTTTGGGGATATCATGGAGACTTGTTTTCCAAGGTAGATGCAGTGGTTTACTTTTCCAGACATACTGATAACCATGGACTTTATGCAGAACCATTTGGTAAAGGATTATTTCCTATACATATCTTTTTCATTATATTGGACTGGTTTTAATGGAGTGGTGGAACCACGAGGTCACAGTTTTTGAACATTGACCTCACGATAATGAATTTCTGTATCAGTATTTTAAAAATGGTATTTTGAATTTAATTTATGGGCTTCTGGGATGAAATAAATCGATGAAAACTCTGAGGGAAATTACAATGTTTATAAATAAGAAGTGGGATGTGCATGAATATCTTGGAACGTTAATTCGGGAGATGAGACCTTGATGCTAACAAAGGAAAAAGCGCGTGGCCGTTTCAAAGTAAATTTTTATTCCTGTTTGAAAAAATAATTGATAACAATTTTAAAACGTATGTCCGGGGGTGATTATCTCCATTTAAAGTAGAAATGAACAAAGAAATAAAAGAAAAGTCTTTCCCTTCCTCTCTCTATCTACATTATATAATTTTCTACATACATATATATAGGATGATACATCTCTTTTTTCGTTATTCCGTGGGCATGTTTTGCTGAATTTCGACGGGAGCTAGCAATATTTTTCAGAGAGAATATTTTCTGCAGTTCACAGAAAATTTCGCTCTTAACATATTTCAATGCTGAAGAAAGAAATGGGAATATTTCTGTGTTGGTTGTTTAGTAGGAGCAAGTTTTTCTTTCTATCAGTGTAGATAGGAGTGACATTTGGTTTGAAATGAGATGAGTCTGTGAGAGTTGGGGTTAGAGGGTATTTGTTTCCTGTCTCTGGGTGTTTGACTCGTCTCAAATGAGAAGGGCAGTGAAGAAGGGAAGAGAGGCTAAAATAGTTATTTGTCGAGGAAAAGGTGCTAGTTTTATCTATTTTCTCTCCATATATATATATATATATATATATATATATATATATATATATATATATATATATGTATATATTTAAAGAAATACATAATTTTGTAAAGATATGTATAATATACGATTCTATTGTTAAACACGGAGAAAGAAAACACCGAAAAATTACATGAATTATATCAACAGATATTGGGAAATAATTGACTAAAATGGCAGACTTTTGGAAAAAAATGATTTTTTAGTATTCAAAGATGTGAAGTTTTTTTAGATAGTGTCATGAAAAAAGCCCATGTTTAGCCTCATTGTTTACACCTTGAATTTTCCGTGGCATCTGTAGATCAAATGATAGTTTCAATACCTTAGGACTCTATGATAATATCGACTTTTGAACTCCTTCCGAGCTAATTTGCTCCTTGTATTTCATATCTATCACCACACAGGTGACAGTTAACTTAATATTTTTCATTGTCTATCTTAGCCAGTACATGATTACTTTTAGCACATCTGTCCTGGGTTGCTCTCAATAGATAGTCCATTTCTTTTTTAAAGTGTCCTCTACGTTGCCTTTCTTGTTTCGTTTCGTTTCCCACCTGCAACTCCCTTCTGTTTTCCTTTTGCCTATCGAATTTTCCATGGAATTGATTTACTTTTCATTGTTGATTTTTCATTTCGGGTTTTTTTCTTGATCCAAGATCATTGATTTTGTCAAAGATACTGGCAACTGCTCTATCGATTTCCAGCAGGTCGAAGATTGAATCTAATGTTAATCTCATTCGTCAGTTTTTTCGATCGTTGACATCATACTTGTTATTGTTTTTACGTTCACCAATTGTATTAGTAATTATATGTGATTTTTTTGATATGAAGTGTTGTCAACAATTATCAATTTTTAATTATCGTTTTCTTTTTTCTAAACTTTTATTTCTTTCAATCGCAATCGGTGAAAAATGGAAGTTGAATTTAAAATTTAGATTTATTATTTTACCTATCATAAGATCTTGATAGCTCTATCGGTAGAACTGTAACCATACATCTGTCAACTTCTCGGGGTAAAAGCAATGTAAGTTTGAGCTTGCCTGGAGTTTGATTTTTTTAAAATCTACGCTGTTTATTTACCCCTGTAGACAGACGGCCTCGGTCGTTGCAATGAAAACGAATTGAAATTGAAATGAAAGAAGACACCAACAAAAAATAAGGTTGACAATGTTCTATTTAACAAATTGAGTTTCTTTGTCAGTATATATCAATAACTGTAAATTTTTTCTCGTTGTTTCATACTAACCTTTGAGAGTTTTCTCTATATTTCTCAACTTGATGGTACTTATACTTTGGTATGATACTTTACAGTTTTCTGTCGGTGCTGTGTATCGTTAATCACAAATCATATACGATCGATTGACATTTCTAATGTATTCGAAAGAGTGTATCTGCGTCCCTGATAATAGATGTGAACAATTTTGAACAAAAATGCTCTGTTTGATATCGATACCTGTTTTAGAAAACGGAATTAGAATTTGAAAAATTCCTTTATCGACTTGTTGTTTTTTTTTGCTCGGAATATTTTTCTAAAACTGAATTCGTCTATCTTTGCCTGAACGAAAAGAATAACGTTTTCATTTAATCTAACACATCTTTTGATTGTTATAATTCAAATGTTTCTTATGTTCTGCAAAACATCAATCATCATGCTTTCATCAACGATAAGAACCACTTTTTTTATGAATTCAAAATTCTGAAGTTAGAAATCTGCAAAAAAAGTTTTTGTTAAATTCAGAGACTTTTACCAAAAATATTTACTTTTATTATCGGTCGAGTAAACAGCGCTGCTAGTGTCCAATATTTTTTTTAGTGAAAACTGAAAAAAAAAAAAAAAACGAAAAAAAAAAACCCATTTATGACAGTATCAATCAGCACGGTGGTTATCGATCTTTTTCTCGACATCCTCTGCTGACTACGGAAGGAGACATACAGTGATATTTACAACATAGAAATATTGAATAAACAACAGCTGTGCCGTTAGAGAAATGCTTGTTGAGTCGTCTGCATCAATTTTGAACCACTCATAATTTGATAACCGGTAAATGTATATGAGCAAAAACGTAAAATATGAAGAATATATTTCGTAAATATTTTTCCATCTATTTGTTACATTCAATTATCAATCCTTGTTAAATCATATGTGTATATGGGTTTTCAGTCAGGGGAAGATAAAGAAAGAAGCAAAAATATACATTTAAAAAATATGAGATCAATCGAAGTAATTGATGAAAATGTTGAAATATTAAAAAATGTTTTCCTCAGATCAAAAGCCTAAATTATAATTTATCGAATAAAACTAAAGATATGCCGAAAGGGAAATAATTTACTTAATTTTCCAGGTATCTTAAATCACAAAGTAAGATTTCCATTCGAGTAGTTTCAGGGCGCTATTGGAGTAAATAGATATAATTCATATCTCGGGGAATTTATCTGTTTGATGAGCAAAAATCAATGAAAACAGGAAGATATGATCGGGATAAATCATCAAATTGGTAATTTACGAATTCAAAAATCAAGCCAGAAATTCAGACTATAGATGCACTAATTTTTTTTCTGGAACTAAAATCAAACACAGGCATGTTGCTTATTTTGATCCCAAGTTTACATCTAAAATTGAATAGAAATCATCTTGAAACAATTTGGAACGTCTAGATTCTCCATATATATATATATATATATATATATATATATATATATATATATATATATATATATATATATATATATATAGCACAGATCAGATTTGGAATATAGCATAATATAATATAATGTAATATCTGATATGTGGTGGATTCATTTCGTAGAGTGCTCAACACAATCATCTTTAAACTCCAAGAGTTAAGTCGGTTTAGATTAGAGCTGATATACATACATACATATACATATATATACATATATATATATATATATATATATATATATATATATATATATATATATATATATATATATATAGATAGATAGATATAGATATATATATATATATATATATATATATATATATATATATATATATATAGATATAGATATAGATATATATATAGATATAGATATAGATATAGATATAGATATATATATAGTTAGATAGATAGATAGATAGATAGATAAAGATAAAATCTACGAAATACTCTCACTTATTATCAATAAATTAAATGTAATAATGCTAGCTCGCCTAAAAAAAAAGAAGTCTTTCCCGGGTTACGAGTTCGGGTTCGGCTCGTTCGATAATTTATGCGTTATACATCCGTTGTTTTTGGCAATGCAACAAGAACATCCATCGTATTGATTGTACACTCTTTCTGGAATCTCCAATCAATAAAGTAATGAACACATAGAGAAAGGGAGAGAGTTGTGTAGTCTATTGAAGGAGCAGAACGAAAATGAAGAGAGTATGGAGTATATTGACCGGTGAGGACGAGGGCAGGGAGAATACAAAAAAAAACAATTTAGTGAAGGGGTAGAAAAGAGAAAAATATCAAGTTGTTTTTTGAAGAGGTAAGAAAACAGCGGAGAAAATACAAGTAGATTTTTGAAAAGGTAGGAAGAGAAAAAAGAAGAGAATCTATTGTGTGAACCCCCCACCCCAAAAAAAAGAAGAAATAAAGCGAAGAATCACTCTAGGTTGGCCGGCTTTCAGTTGAGTAGGCTCGACATCCAAGAACACACGAATCCCATTAGTCCTAAAAAGAAGGATATACAACCAATGTTTCCTCCCAATAGCCACATACCGAGATGTAACATGGAATCTAACCAGAAGATTATTCCACGAACTGAGAACCATGCAACGTACACATTAGAGAATTGTGCTCGACCTCACTTGGAGAGATCATAAGACAGCACAGTATATTATAAAAAAGACGGAAGTCTGAAATATCATAGAAGCAAAAAGAAAACTCAAATGACAATGGTCTGGACATGCTGTACGAATGTCAGACAACCACTGGTCATCATGAATCACATCGTCGATCTCCGGAGATAAATTTAATGAATATCCCTACTGGTATATTCATTCCTGTTGGCTCCTTCTGGAGCATCGTCCTGCATTTATTCTGATATATTTTCAGCGGCTGTGGGTTTTACTGGGTAGGGTTGCAAGCCCAATGACCGAATCTCGGATTCAGGATAATTTTTTTTTCTATCAGAGTAATCTTCTCCCAGATTGATTTCCTTATAGGGGCAATTGGCTCCAGGTGCTCACTCTACGTCTTGCCCATAGCTGGTAAAGGTGGAGTCAAGCATTTTTTAAAAATACTAATGGGGACTGAACGTAAAGTGTCTTAGCCTAAACTAGAACACGTTTGGCGGATTTTGTTTTACGCTCAAATAACCTTTACGCCTCACTGCAGCTTCTCACAGGCACTTGCAGATTAATGTTTAGCAAAGGATTTTCGTAGAGAATTGTCAGTGATTTATATTGATAATGGGTGTCTGATTATTGTAATCCCATACCAGACGAAGCTGTTCATGGTAAATATTTGCAAAGGCACTGGCAGGACCGCAAGGTTTAGCAAAGTTGTCTCCAATTTTCATCATCTCCGATAGTGGTAGCCCTTTGTCAGACTAAACTTTGCGAATATCAACTCTCTTTCTGCGCCAGGGGTGTTTGCATATGCATGGTCCTTTATCCTGCTCCGTCAGTACATTTCTCTGATTGCAAGCAAACTAGAAATCAAATAATACCGAGAGGACATGCCGAAGATTTACCATCATACACGGACCCTCCAACCCCCAGATGCATACGCGTCGTAAGTTCATTATTATCTTTTCGTGCCGCCTAGCAACTTTTACTAGATTCAGGGCTCACTTGGCAAACACTCGTTAATTCTCGTTTGGCAACACGGAAACTAACAAAATATACCCAAGCCACCCCTGTTGACCAAAATGTGACGACTCGGCCTCATGTGCCCCGAGACGCAGCCGAATTGCATTGTCATTAACAAACTTGTATTATTGAAATGTATCCATAAGATAACGATTCCGACTATGGATTTTTATTTTCGAAATTATTATTTTCAAGAGAGGATAGACCCGGCTAGCCGAGTTCAAACTCTTGCCTAGATTGCACTCACTTCACTCTGATACCTCTGGGAGAGACATGAATACATCCCTCATAGCTCTGGGTTGAATAATGTAGCTTGAAGCAAATGACGCCACTTAAATTGATTATCGCCTGTTTGTTGTCTATTTCAGATTATATTCTATTACAAGAGCCGAGAGGAAACTTTTGATACGTGAAGCCCCAGTACAGACGTTTGAAGCCGTAGCTAATGTACGTGCTCAGCGACTAATTAAGTTTGAATTTTATTAGACGGGTTGTTTTGATGATTGTATGAAAGAGATAAAAACAGAGTCGAGGAGAATAGACCCACTACAACACACACAATGATCATAATACTTTTCATCTTAATTTCGTTGCTAGTTGTTTGGAATCATAAGACTTACGTTAGCTGCCTAGATTGTTGAATATAGGAGTAGTCTATGACTAGATCTGAACTCGAATCTCGTATTCTTGGAGACTGCATCTGATATGGATAACGCCTGAATGATTTAACTGCAAAGGCGAAGTTCAGATTTAGTCAAATGGTTAAACTCTTCTTCTTCAAGTTTTTCTCTGCGTTAAATTATTTGTTTACAACGTAGTAGTAGACGTTTATCTTCCATGTTATTTTTCTTATTTCAGTGCAGAAATCATTTTACACTCTATGACTGTTATGTATGCAACGTGGATTGATCGATAAAGATTTTGCTTCTGACAAGTCAGCAACTCAGGAGACTGTACTTGCATTCAATCAAGAATGGAAGAGCGAATAGAAATCAGCATTAGAGTATTAAGTACATAACACTTATTGTTTACAATGGATATTGTCAATAGGATGTTTTTTGTAATACTTTATTACCGTATTTGATGGCATATAAGACCCAGTTTTTCTCTCAAAATAGCTAAAGATACCCCCCGGATCTTCTACGTCAAGTTGAGGTGCCTTATTGGCTAATGTTTACCCAGACACTGTAGACTACCAGCAAATGTTATTTACTTAATTCCATAATAATATGTTTACTCCATTATCATCATTACGGATACTTTGAAAAAAACAACGCGAAAATTGAAGCTGGATGTTCTGAGATAAATATGTTGGTTTAGCACTTAACTCGAGATGTCAGCTTTGTTTTCGTTTATAAATAACAGAAGTTTTATTATAAAAAAAAACAACACATGCTCTCTGTTTTGCTTGTTTTGTTCATTTTTTCTGCGATACGGTAGCGATATGCACATATATTTTAAGTTCCATCAAATATATTAAACTAAGACAGGTTTCATTCTTTCACTTTTTTTAAAATTTTTTTTATAGATTCATTATTATTTGAGCCAATATTCATAGGACAACGGGAATGGCAATCCGTTTTAAAATGGAAAATTACCAAATTTTTCCCTGGATTTTTATGGTTTCACTACTTCTCATACTTTCCGCTTGTCCACCTTCATGTCGTAAATGGAGTGCTCTGAATTGAGCAGGTCAGTTCATCTTTATCAAAAAACGTTTTGTTTCACGAGGTAGCATCTCTGGCACCAATGCCGTCACTGACCAAATCACGTCCCTTCACCAGGACTACCAATATAAAATGTTTTTCAGATAAATCTAGATATTTTTGGTTGCGTCTGTCCGTCTGAAATTGCTATTCAGATGATTTTCTATCAAATATGTGATAATCTTATTTAATTTATAGTAATGAAACCAAGTAATATATTTCCTAGAAGTCAGCTATATATCAAGAGAATGTAAAAATGTGTCGATGTCTGAGTAGTTCTTGACTCAATTTCAGACGTAAACATGAGACTGAAATTGGTAACTCAGCCCTTTCTAGATCATCACACAAGAACAGAATTAGTGCATCTATGGTTCCAATTCCAGAATAGCTTCTTATACGAAGTGCTTCCCGTGAATTTGGAGATTTGAATAGAACACAGGAACCAAATGTTGTTCGGGCATTTACCACTACCTTTTGTGAGTAGCACTTTTTGTACCATCCTTATATGCATCTCCAAAGAGATAGAATATTATTATGTGCAGTCTCGGGTAGCGCTGTGGTCTGTAGAGTCTAAATCCCTACTCTTATCACTGGTTTCACCAATCTACGTTTTCAGTGTCTTTTGTAAAGTCCTGAGTTGACTTTCTATTACTGAAACAACCCTGACTTCCATGTTCACACCTTTTTCAGTTCTTTTACCAGGTCTTGGTATTTCCCTAGTTTTTTACTCTCTTTCCTATTTACTCTGTGATTGAAGGGCACGGTGTCGTCTATTATTTAGCAGGGCCACGTCCATTATTTGGTGGGTTCTCTGTCTCTTATCCACGATTATCAGGCCGGGTCTTTTCGCTTGGGACAGGTGGTCAGTTTGGATGTCAAAGTCCCAAAGTAATTTATGGCTTCTATTTTCCAGGAGAGTCTCCGGTTTGTGCTGATACCCCTTGTCTACATCGTTGAATACCATTCGTTTGCTCAGTTCTCAGTACATCACTGTTGCTATCCTATCGTGTCTGTCCTTATACCCTTTTGGGGTTTCTTTCATCTTTATCCACAGTCTATTTATGTCATCTTTGGGATGCAAGGCCTTGTGCATTGCCATAAACTTTCTTGTTCGCCGGTTCCTTGATTAGGGTTCTTACTTGTCTATCCAAGGGATAGCTCCGTGTATCTTGCTGTCGATACTACCGATGTGTTCATTCGTTTTATCAGATTCCTGCTATTTAGTTTGGTCTCCATCATTTTTCTTATAATCCAAGGTATTCTCTTTCTATTTTTTGTTTCATTTCTCTCCAATTTATCGCGTCACATTCGAGATTTCCAAGGTATTTATATCGGTCTTGAGTGATGAAAGCTCTGTTTTTTTTTAATTTCTGGTATTTCGATTCCTTCTGATGTTGCGAGCCCTCTTTTGTGCATTACCGATATTGTGCATTTTTCTTTTCAAGACACCATCCCAATGTTATTGCTGTATTCTTTCCCTGTTGAACAACGTTTTCATCTCTTCCATGTTCTTTGCAAATAGTCTTATGTTGTTACATCGAAATGTAGATGCACATGCATGACTTTTCCATTTGTTTTGGAGAATTAGTACCTTGCCGTTTTTCAGGATTCTGTTGAGTGGTATCATGGTTAGAACAAATAGTAGTGGGGACAGAGAGTCAGCCTGGAAGATCCCTCTTTTTATAGTCACCTCTGCTAAGTTTTCTCCTGTATCTGTCAAGTTTACTTTCCAGTTTTTCATAGAGTTGGTTATGAATCTCACAACTGGTTCACTGATCTTCAACATCCTGAGGCATTTGAGTGTCTAGTCGAGTGGAATCATGTCGTATGCTTTTTTGTAAGCTATATACCTCATTGCAATGTTCTTTTTCCTTTTTCTCCTCTAAGATCATCTAGTCATTGAAGAGCAAATCATTTGCCCCCTTGGTTTTTCTCCTGCATTCTTCCTGTTCTTTTTTCCATGGATATATACATTTTCTCCGCTATTTGTCCGGTCAGTATTTTTCACTGCCACGACGATACCTTTCCATTTCATCTTATATTTGTCCCATAGTCTTACTCGTGGTCTGTTCATATGTAGTGCATTTCTCAGTAGTACTTCATCTCTCTGGAATTGTGAGATCTGTCTTTTTAATCTTGTTTCCCAGTTGGGTTAATTCCGTTATTTTTAATAATATTTTTAGTTTGTATCATCATCATCATCATCATCATCATCATCATCATCATCATCATCATCATCATCATCATCATCATCATCATCATCATCATCATCATCATCATCATCATCATCATCATCATCATCATCATCATCATTATTGATATTTGCAATCTCACACCAGTTGCATTGTGGTTATCGCTGGATGTTGAATGACAGCAAGTTTCCTCTAGTTTCCAGCCCTCCTCTCCACATTCTCATAGACCACAGCAATACTGTGGTTTACAGTTTCACAGAAGTTGCCCGGTGGTCATTACTGAAGGCTGAGTGACAATAAGTCTCCTCAAGTCTTCAGTTCACATCTATTCTCTCCTTCGCCTATCATGTCAGTGCTGTGGTTCATATATCTGCTTTCATTTTCCTTCCTCTGTCGGCCACTGCTAAGACTTAGTGTCGTAGTCCTTATATTTTCAGCATTTTCCTCAGTATCCGTGCGGTTCCTAGCAGTGCTGTGGTCTGTACAGTCTCAATCCTTCCTTTTATCCCGAGCTCCTCCAGTCTCACCCTCAGTGTCTTTAGGACAGTTTCTTGTGTGCCTATTATCATTGGTACTATCCTGACTTTCATGGTCCACATATTCTTCCATTATTATTATTATTATTATTATTATTATTATTATTATTATTATTATTAATAATAATAATAATAATAATAATAATAATAATAATAATAATAATAATGTGGATGATGATGATGATATTTTGTCAGAATTTCCTCATCTTACTGATTTTTAAAAAATCAATTATTTTTCTACATTGTCCAAATTCCTGAGAAGAAACAATGTCGTTGTCATCAATAATTCTTCCCATCTCTCTTCTTTTGCTTTTTATCGCAACTGTATTCTTCATCGTAGCTATTCACATTACCTTGAAGTTGATCATTTTTGTAAAGAAGGCTAAAGTTGTTATGAAGTTGATATAATTGCCTATAAAGGTAATCCCGACTGTTTGAATTTTTCTCTCTAGGCAAGTCATAGCATGCATCACCAAGAGACTGAATTGTAAATATCAAGTAAGGTATTCATCATGATAGTACACGTCTTTCTGATTGCAAACCGTAATTGTATGAGTGTATTGGGTCTCATAGCATAAACAAGGTCTTTAGGATATCATCCTCAGAGGACATCAATTGGTATTAGATATTCGGTACTTCTTATCCATTTTATTGATTTGCCTAGAAATGTTTTGGTTAAACTTAAAGACGTTGAAAAAGCCAAGTTAGTATCAGACATTTGCTTGGGAGCTTGCTAAAATGTCCAGTCGAAGTGCAATTATTATTACAACTTTTCCCATATCTCAAGATAGAGCTTTCCTTGAAAAAGCTTCCATCAGCCCAAATGCTTTAAAGTGAAGAACCAATTAACATAAAATTATATAATAATTTTTTAGACTTTCCAAACACTAAAAATGATGATGGCGGCATGTTAGGCTGATTCGTCGAAGGTTGGAGTGGTAGGAGGTTCAAAAAACTGGTATGGAGGGAAAATAGAAAAAGGTTGGTGCTGCCTCTATAATGGCTCGTCATAAAACAAACGTTGCTTTTGCCTTTATGCTTCTGCTTTTCCTTTTTTGTGAAATTGAAAGAGTAGCACAAAGCAAACTCTCTAAAAATGGGATATAACTGTATATGGATCATTCAGTCTCGTATCTGGATCTAATTGAAGCATGAACAAAAACCTAGGCTCTGCTCAATGATGTACGAGATACTATCCAAGAGCTCAGGCTCTCTAAAAAGATTGATCAGTCTATTCATTCGCCAAGTTATCAAATGTTCCCCTCAAGGAGCTTAAAAAAACTTACGAGGAATACTTTTTCTATGTATAGATTGTCATAAATAAAAAATAAGGTATTACTCATAAGTATTTGAACATGCACGAAATCTGTTATTATTTCCAAGGATTGCAGCAGCCATTATGAATTTTGAATAGGGAAAGAGAAAAAAAAACGACTTGTTAATTCGGCAACTCTTCCATATAAAAATATGAGTTCACATTGATCAATTTTGATCAAGATTTCAGAAGGATTGGAACAAGAAATTCGTCATTTCTTCATTCAGCGATCAAATTCTATCAATAATAGTTTCAAGGAATCTAGTATTCAGAACCACAGAATATGGCTAAATGCATGTCTAGTTATGTTGATTGCATATAAATTTGTTCTTCTTGCGCTAGTGTTCCTGTTTTCAACACTCAAATCTAAGCATTTAGAAGTGAAATGGCTGTTTGTTATGACAGATACTCTCTTAATATATATATATATATATATATATATATATATATATATATATATATATATATGTCATAACATAATGATATATATGTCGTAGCTGCACGGTTTTATTCGAATCAGGGGGTTATCTCGAAGACATGTCCTCGTTTCCCAGTTGCAAACCTCTGTTGCCCAATAGCGATTGCAGATTTCTCAAATGATTAGCTTTTCAATCAAAGAAAAACAGTATCCTATTCGCTGCAATGCTCTGTTCTATCGGCTGAAGCCCATTTGACTTAACAGAAGGGTCTTTGATAGACGATAGTCTCAAATCCTTGTCACGTTACCCCCCAGCGCAGACGTTCCTCTTTCAGCATTGTTTCCATGAAAGTGGTACTTGCTTCCACATAAATTTGGTGTCATTCTAGTGAACTTTTAAAGTTGCGTAGAGGCAACGCTAATGGAAGCTTTTGAGGGGGGCCGAGATGATGCCAGTTCAACCCAGAATTTTGGATGCTTATTTCAACTCTATAAAAATATTCATTATATAGGCTGATGATGTCTTGACCAGAAAAGAAAGACTGCAAAATTAGATACGAAAACAAACAAACTATTCATTAGGATGTAAAACAGTGCATACAAAATATCTAGTTGAAGACGAATTATCCCCTGATCAAAGCAAAGTATTAACGACCCTTATCAATCCCATCCCAACTGCAGTTCACCGTTCGGACCCTGGGGTGTCGTTCTAAATCTCAAGACCCTAACGTAATGTCGTTTTCACTTTGCCAGCGTTTCATCAGTTCGCCAGAAAGGAAAGTGAATTGATGAAAAATTAATGTCGGATTAGTGAGGCTTTTAAACCAGGAAATTGCTGTATACAACTCTTAATGGTCAATGCAAAGAAGGACATAATGTCTTTGGCAAACACTTTGAAAGTGATTCATTACCCTAGGCTTTTTATTCAGGCCTAAAAGCATTTTTCTGGTTCCCTGGTTACAGTTACTAGATATGGCTCCGGGTATATGAAAGGTCTGGGAGTCTTGTTTCAACCAAGTAAATTTCATGGTTTAATTATGGCGTAAATAAGTCCTGGTTTGTGGGGTTGGCTAAATACTTGACAACACAGAAAATGGAAACGGCAAATAGAGTTCAAATACTGGCAGGGCAATATGCGTTCATCTAGTACTATAGCCCTTTAGAAAGACATGAATCCATCTCTCTCAATCTCCCAGGTCAAATATTACTGCCCGTCGCTTGTTACATGTGATCTAGTTCTAATTATTGAACGTTATTCAAAAAGAATATTGGCACCGTCACGTTATTCCGTTGCCCCAAGATATGCAATGAAGCCCCCAGCAGGTACTTTGATTATCTATAAGGTCTTCAGAGAAATTTATTTGAAATAAATATCAAAGAATATTATTAAAGTACCTATGATTAAAGCTAAAATAAACTTCAAATATCAATTTAAAAATTATTGGTAATAATTATAATTAAAACATTTGAAAAAATCATAAATATTCATTTTTTAATGATTATGAAATGTATAAATTATAATCTTTCAAACAACTAGTATATCTTAAACATTATTTACAATAATCGTATATGAATATGAAAATCATGGATGAAATATATAAACATGTTACAGATAAATACTAATCAACAGTAAAATACATTAAATAATCATTATTCCAATCGTATTGAAAACCTGTGAGTATTTTTCTCAATAAAACAATATTTCATCTTAATCACAGAATTTTGAATTTCGAGATGGTTTCCTTAAGAAATAAATTATTGGTATCAGCAAATACACGGAATAGATTATTGATAAACATTAATATACAGAATTGATATCTACATATCTATTTATAATGATAAAATTTCTAAAACGCTAAAGTAAACCCTTTTTTTGTACAGCTGCTATGACTTGCCCAAAGGGCGTTTATTCTGATAACACTTTTTTTCGTTGCCTCATCTTCTGATCACACCTTTCTTTTAAAAGTTGTTATTTCTCTTATCTTATCTCATATTATGGCCATACTCTTTTTTCGCAAAGGTTGAGGTAAAAAATAAAGGGAAACGTTTTCTCCTTATTGTAGTCAACAGTGAGAGGAATTTTATTTTCTCTTTTGGAGTTAAATGTTTTTTCCCTTTTTTGGGATCATACACGACACTTTCCCCTTTTGGGGATCAAAGGGACGCCTTCTCTTCCACTTTTAGGGTCCAAAATGGAGAGGTATTTATTTTCTTTTAGGGTCAAAATTGAGGGGTAACTTTATCCACTGTTAATTATTTGGAAATTTTATTCATTCATCTGCAAATATCTATAACATAAATCTGATCCGAAGGAAATGATCGAAATCAATCGTAATGAGCGGTCATGGTAACTTTTGAGCGAGTTTAGATATAAAAAATGAAGGTAAATCCTAAAATTAAAGTAATAAGCAACCATAATTTCATTGATGAACATAGAATATGATTGATTTTGTCGATATTCTGAAATCAACACCATTATCAGCATACTGAATTGAAATTATTATAGTAATTTTAGAATATTACTCATAATGTTCATAGAGCGATCTGTAACTAGATAAAGTAGCAGATAGATCAATAATGTTTCAGAGTTATCGACGTGGTCTTTGATCCATAGGAGGCCAAATTAAAATTTTCTTCTCATCCTAGCCTCATGTCAAAAGGAAATCAAATTAAGACTGACAGGCGAAAGAAAACGGGGACGCTATCTCTTTTGGCAGACAAGTCCAGAGAGGGTAGAGGAGAGATGGAATTCTGACGAAGGGGAAGAGATATACAAACATCCATGATTAAGCTTGTAATCCACGTACAATCTAACTGTTTGGATCAATATCATTACGGGCCTCTCCCCCTTCTCTCTCTCTCACTGCTCTCTTTCTCTCTCTCTCTTTCTCTCTCCCTCTCTCTCTCTCTCTCTCTCTCTCTCTCTCTCTCTCTCTCTCTCTCTCCTGCCCTTTTGCTGTTTCTCAAAAAATGAACTTTGGATATATTCCTTTACTTTGAGATTTCCTTGTTGTTCCAGCAAGGGTATAAGAGAAACTACATCCGCAGTTTCACAACGTGTATATGTGTATCACTAGAAGTTATCTCCAGAAGAACCCATTCAAACTCACTTTTCATTCTTCCCTGACGACTCAGTGCCATATTTGGTGCATTTCGTATACGAGTAGTAGTAGTATCAGTAGTAGGATTGTCATCTGGAATTTTCATCATCAACCATTATTCATTTTTTTAAAAATCATTATTCCATATAACTTAACAGAAGTGGCTTTTCATCACAGCTACTAAGACCTCAGTCTACAGCCATTAGTACACTGTGCTGAAGGGAATGATAAAATAATATGAAAGGAATAACAGTAAAAAAAATAATGATGTTTGACAATACTTAATGAAGTAAAAATTCAATGTAATATTGTTACTAATGATACTTTGATAGTCAAGATGAAAGAACGACCAATAAAAAGATTATTAATGGTTGAAATGGCTTGATCAAATAAAAATTCAAGATGACAAAATGCATTAATTTGATCATGTCGTTCAAAACACACAAGAGAATAAGTGCAACACTTTTTTTTGCATGACAGGATGAAGTATTTGATATCGAAGAAGACAGGGAACAGAGTGAAAAAAAGAAAAAGAAATAGTAGGCTGAACATTAAGAGACATAGAAAAGAAAATTGAACGTTATTAGTGTTGGCTGTTCAATATTGTTCGTTTGTCTTAATCCATAAAACATACGCACAGGGAAAACGAATCAAATGGATGAAGCGTTTCGATGTGACGTATTTGAGCTGTAGTTGGGATGAATTGAGATATTTTAATGTATTCTCACCGGCTTCAATAGGCGGTAGGTGACAGCTAATTTCATGAAAAATGCTAGCACGAATAAATTTTCTCACAACATATGAGTCTACGAAAGATGAAGGTAAGAATTGAGGAACAAAGCAAAATTTATTTGGCGGTTATAAATTCATCGATTGAAAACATAGTTTTGACTCAAACGGTATTTCTTTTCAAATAAATAAATTAATAAATTACTTTAATTACTTCAATTCTCCAAGGAATTATATCTAAAAACATGTAAAGCTTATGCATGATCAAACGACATTTTATTGATTTTTCAAGATTTGGTATTTACATTTCGGCTAATTTCTTTAGAAAGAACCTTCTTAATAAAATAATTTTTTCGTCAGTGCAGTAAGGTCAAAAACGTTTAATTAACTTTCAATTACTAGTTGAATTTCTACAAACTTTGAAAATGTTGGTTTATCAAGTGTTCAAATTCTATTCCTATTGCTTTTAATAGAAACATTTTTGAAGTAGTGAAAATAAACTGAAGAAAAAAAAAAGGTTAAAAAAAACACTAATACTGGTTAGATCCGCTATCCAACATAAGGCGTTCCTCTAAAAAAAACTTTTGGAAGCCGAAATGGCGAGAAGCAAAGAAAGGAACTAAAGTGTATGAAAATGAAAAGAAAGAGGCGTGCACTGCTTCTATAACGACTTGCCGAGAGCAAACACTAAACGCTATCATAACGTTTTGCCTTTTTTCGTAAAAAACAAAAAAAGTTGAGTTAGGTAATCGTCTGAAAAATTTCTGCTTATTTGTTCAAAGTGTCTTGTATAAAAGAATATTCTGCAGATTGAATCGACTTTTACATGTAATTTATGTACATTTTTAGGTGCAATCGGGCAAGAGCCTGAAAGAATATTTAACGTTAACACCTTTCTGACCTGGGTGTGATTTGCATTTTTAACTTGACCATAAATCTTTTTCCTAATTACTGATTTGTCTATTCTAAAAATTGATATTTGGAAAACATTCGTCCTCATTTAAAAAGAATTCGAATTAGGATTCAACAGACATTCTAGAGATTTGTTTGTTGTGCCAATAACAACAGACAAAAAACTTTTGTGCTCTTATTCAAACCTAACGTGATTTGAACAAAAGAAGAAATACCGAAATCTGTAAATTCTTTGCCTCAGCTAAAAGGATCAGCTATGCGAGTCAGAGCTGGACAGAAAAAGAAAATGGATTTTTGCAACAATCGGTGTTTTGGCTTTATACAGCTGAAAGATAAATGGAAATGTTGAATTACCTAGGATTTGTAAGATTGCTATGGGTTATTATAGACACAATGAGATGTATTAGTGCAAAACGAAGTTCACTTGAGGATCGTTGATATAGCCTTACCAAAAGTAAGATGAATCTTCAAAATGTATTACGTTTTCACCAAAGAAAACCCTTTTGATTTTATAAGTAACAAAGCTGGCATTTCACCGTAAAACGATGACTAGCTAGCAAATCCGACAGATAAGCTCATTAGTGCAGTGATATTATTCTCCATAGATGCATCACTACTGTCGCCTAGTGGCCAACTAAGCTGAACGTAATAGATGCCTATGGGTAAGCGTACCGTAGCAGCATGGCAACAATTTGTCTCGCTGACTAAATCGCTAGTGTAATGAGTTTTGTCTTCAGGAGATGCTTCATTACTGTGCCAGAGTAAATTGAACTTACTTAATATCCCTACCAAATACAAGACGGACTAATAAGTGAATTGAACCTTAAGCTGGGGAATTCTTACGGCTGAAATCGTTAAAAGTAAGGATGAGATTTATTCAGCACTGGCAGAGTTCTTTTTCGGAAACGGTATTTCGATTCTCTACCATTTCAAAGGTTCTTTTCATTGCTAACAATGATATAATTATTTTTTGAAAAAGATTTCTTGATTCATTTAAGCGGGGTTTCAAATCCTTATATAAACCATCACAAGAACACAAAGACTCTCACGCTCGCACACGCACGCACACGCACATACATACACACATAAAACGTATATATATATATATATATATATATATATATATATATATATATATATATATATATGTGTGTGTGTGTATGTGTGTGTGTCTGTGTGCAAACACACATGATAAGTGACCAATGAACCTTTTTAGGGGTTGTTTTTTATAGCAGGTTTTACATGTATGTGTGAGTGTATGTATAGATTCATACATACATACATTCATACATACATACATACATACATATATGTGTGTGTATGTGTGTAGGTAATTCAAAATGTCCACAGTCCAAGGATGAAAAACGTACTTATAATACGCAACAAATATTTTTTTCATCAGGATGATCTCCCTATATATCTATATCTATAACTATATATCTATATATAGAGATAGATTCCATGTGCACTTTATTATAATGTGGCTAATATAGAAATTTATAAGTATATAATATAAGTATATATATATTGCATATGATGTTTATAATGATTTTTCTAATATATATATATATATATATATATATATATATATATATATATATAGAGAGAGAGAGAGAGAGAGAGAGAGAACGAAAGAGTGCAGGAGAGGAGAGGTAGACAGAGTTAGACTGACAGAGGCAGCGATGAAATAGTGGAATAATTCTAGATGATCATTTACACGTTCTCATAATCTGGTTATTTTTTGTTACATATCAAGCACTTAATCCTCCTCGTTTCAGTAAAGTTTAGGTTGAATTTTTTTTTTCATTCCTTGACATTGCGTTTGTTAAGATCAAATATACTTTTATGAAACAAACAAGTAATAAGAGCGGCGACTGGGGATATGGGGCCCAGACACGAAAGCAAAATGCCTGCAGTAAATTTCCTTTTCAACTTGTAAAGGCGCCAATGCAAATCAAACGTTCCGGTCATAAAGAAATTCTTGTGGATTTTCTCTCTGTGTCCTTGCCAGGAAACGTTGCCTAACGTTTGGTCAGTTTACTTTCAATCTTGTTCTACGCAGCCAGCGGCTTATGGGCTAGTAACGAGTTCCGGTCACACAAAGAGGACTTTTGCCACGCCAGAGGCGACCGAGAGCAGATGGGACATTAACGACACAAACATTCGATCAGCAAGTTCGTATCTGACCAAAACAGCTATTTATAAAATAGGGTCGTTCAATCTGTTAAGGGAAACGAATCGATAATCAGGTAGCTCGAATCTCTTTCTTCCCTCCTTCATTTCTTTCTTCATTTTTTTCTTTTGTCCCTCTTTCCTTCTTGTTTTGCTACAAAAAGGAAACGAAATTTGCAGACATCTTATTTGATATTTGATTTTAGAATATTATGTCAGTTTCTTGTTTCGTTACAAAATAAAACGGTGTGTGCAGATATCTTGTTTAATCTTTTTTTGTGCAATATTATATAGAAACTTATTTGAGATGATCTGCCGTCGTTACACGGTTCATATTTCACTCACCCTAGACATTGTAAAAAGAAAAAAAAATTAAAGAAAAGGGGACTGCTGCAGGAATCGAACCTGACACCAATAAGATAGCTGCTTCAACGTCGCAATGTTGTCACCATTGAGCTAAACAACCGCTAGTAACGCAAAGGCCCGAATAACTGTTCTCACACCGAATTCTAATCTTGTTTATTCTTGGCCCATCCATTTCTCTTAATGCAACGGTTATGTAGTAAGAAATGGACATATTTAGTACTCAATTCAAAAAAGGATAATCAAATATTCACTTCCTGTTATATACTCGTACAAGTCGGGAGACAAGCACACGTACGAGAGTGTATCAATGTTCGGAACCTGATGCAGAATTATTTCGAATTTTGACCTGAAACTTGCCTTGAAGATATCCAATCAGTTTGATTGATACGCACTACAGAATAAAGTGCATTGACAGAGAAAGTAATCTAAAACAAATGTTTTTTATCGACAGGTTAAAGACATTAATTTACATACGTGCATATCATAAACCTGTACATGTACTTCATATAATGTAGTATGCAATATGGATTGACCAATAATTTTATTGGAGCTATCTTCGTTGTTATTATTATAACGTTTCGGTTCATCTAATCCTCAGGCTTTTTCAATGTGCCTGTCGCCTTAGGTAAAGTTATAGGAATTTCGAACCGAACATATCATCCATTTCTCTTGGTACCAATAGTCTGTTCAGATAGTGTAATGGTTAGAACATCTGCCTCACTCGCAGAAGGCACAATTACCGGTTTGAATGAAGAGCGTAAGAAAACCTTTGTTATGAAGGACGTGCATTAAAGGGGCGTAATAAGAACTTTCCCTTGTCTCGAGATTTGCAAGGGTCACTGTGCTGGCGCTTTCAACAGAAACTGGGACTTTGCAGTCTGCTGTCATATTCCACTGGGAATGTTTCTCATGAGATAAACACTTTACCTCTTTTTCATAGTCGCATCATTGTCATTTGGTAAAGGTATGAACCAAATACTTTTGATAGATCAAGTACCATGCAAACTAATATAACCAATGACATGTTCCTTTGACAGACATGGGAATAGACCGGGACGCAATTGAAATGCAATAAAGAACCAAGTAAAATACTCAGTCATGGGGTAATTTGAATTTGATATATACTTATCATATATTGGGAAATGAGTGACTGAAGTGACTCAAAAGATTATGGAAATGTTTCTAAGTGGTTAGTTTTTAAAGCTGTGAATCTCTCTACACTATATACATAAAACATGTGTTTTTTGTGCGTGTGTGTGTATGCACATGAATATCATAAAATAATTCATTCTTCAAACTCGTATGAAAATCTTTGGGCGTGAAATATATTCACCATGTGTCATTATTATTTATCCATTCTAAGCTCACACAACGACTTGCACCTTCCCAAAATGTATATGAGAGAACGTGATTATTCTTGCTCCCATAAACATGTGACTGAGCAAATATAGCATTTTAATTCTTTGCAAAGACTTTGTGTTTTCAATTGACTTGGCACGAATCGATGGTTTTTAACTGGGGATTCTGTTAGAAAAATAAAATCTTGAATTGATTGCTTCCTTATCTTCCGAAAAGTTTCAAAGTAAAGAACAGACAACAAACAGTGTTATCCCGAGATTCATTTTGACGGAGAGACGTCACTTTGATTGCTATCGTTCCACGTCCGTCAAAATAGTTTGATCAATAATTCTTTCATTCAAATCACAGCAATATGCGTATATCTATATGTTAATGTACGAACAATTCCACTCATAACACACACAAATACGCACAGAGACACACACACAGAGACACACACGCATATATATATATATATATATATATATATATATATATATATATATATATATATAAAGTGTATCCATGATGAAACTGGTCCTTGGAAACAACGTGCCAATGAGATGAGTGGGCTCGTGACTGGAATGTTATTTAGCAGAAATCTTGCAATTTCGTATGAAAAAAAAATGTTTAGTTATTTTCGCTACCCATGCACGATTGAACGTGTATACAGAGCGCTCCTCGTTTTTTTCCTCAAAAATAAAGGATGTTGTAAAGAAACGTGCTTATGTAAAATTCTATTTCAAATTTGGAAAGGCTTCTCTAGAGACTTTTTTAATGTTGCAACAGGCCTATGGCGAAGATGGTCTGAATCTTACCTCATGTCACGGATGATGCCAGGGTCTCGAATCGGGGAGAACATCCTTAAAGACAATGTCAAATGTAGACGACATTTTACGTCGATGATTGCATTAAAAAAGTACGTACTATGATCGGTGTAAATCAATGTCAGACTCTCCATAAAGTTCCTGAGGAGCTGAGAATCTGTGGAGATTCGTGGTACGTTATTCCGATTCAAAAACCAATGGTGTATCTCGTTGCCACCAACTATTGCCACGTTTGCTGACAGATTATTAAAAATTTTGAAACAGCACCAGACAATCCTCGTTTCCCAGCCACTTTATGATCCAAATTTGCTCCCTGCCATTTTTTTTGGTACCCAAGGCTGAAATCCAACCTGAAGAGTCGTCGATTTCAGACCACAAAATTTGTTGATATTACGAAATTGCTCCCCAAAAAGGAGTTACCTTTTTTTGATGGAGTGATTTCGAGAGATGTGTTAAATGTTCAATGAGACACATGAAATGCCAAGTAACTTATCAAATGAACAGTTGGCATTCCTTCGAGCGTAGAGTCTGAATTTCCTGATTAAAATTCTTCCATGGGGTTACTAGGTCGGTCATGAGATGCAATTGATTGAGCTTATTATTGCATGACAATTGAATTCACAATAATGGAGTAAGTCATTCCAGTTGAGAATTTTCGATCAAAACATTACACTTCTCAGCCTAACTCCCCTTGGCACCGAGCACGCTCAACACTGGCAGCTAAGCTGGTCCAAGTACAATATTCTTACTGAGTAGCAGCAGTTAGCAAGACAACGTGGTTTGTTATTACAGCAATGCAGAGTATGATTTTTACTGGTTGCCCTGCCACTGTAACCTCGTAAAGACTAGTAAATATCTGGCTACCTTGCTTTGGAGCAGTGGTTAGCAAGATACTCTAAAAGACAATTATGATTTTAATGAGTTCAGCCCTCGCTTAGTCTGATGCCATCATTAGCCACACTTAGAAATTACATAGATAGGGATCTCTGTTATGTACAAGCAATCTCTGTGATCATTTTTTTAAGGTGAATGTTTAGGGTATCATCGCGCAGGCAAAATGCTGTGATCCCAGGATGAGCGTTTCCTCTTCCATGTGTGTCGATCTATTTTATTTTTTTCATTATAAACGTGGCTATACTTGTAGCCTTAACTGCTTTCAATCAACCCCTGTTTGCTTTATCGAAGACTTGCATCTAATTTCATGACATCTGACACGTCTAGTTGATTAATGCTATGTATAAGCACGTGTAATTGTCCTCCTGCCATGCAAATACGAACAGAAAGAAAATCCGAAACAGATAAGCTCGGAAAATAATGATGGAAGCAAAAACATAAACAAAAGAACTGTTTTGACGGGTCTATCTGATGGCCGTACCATCTGTGAATATTTTCAGCTCATTTTTGGAAACTAAGAAGATTTGTTCTACAAATACTTTTTATTAGACATGCAGTATGTTCTTCGATGTAAAGGAAATGGAATCATGTCCATGCTCAATCCATGTTCAATACATGTTCAATATTCAATACTGTATTACCATCGAGATAAAAAAAAAAGCTTTCTAACCGTTCCGATAAGACCTGGAGATGTATAAAGCGGATTAGAATTGTCACGAAATGATGATGGATAAAATAAAAATTATCAGAAACTTAATATCGTTTTTTTTCGCTTAAAATGGCTTTACTTATTCAGAAAATGTTACTTCCTGAAAATCTATACGGAAAATTGATATGCAATACGCGAAATTTCCTTGAAATAAATAAATCTCAATCGATAGTGTGTCAATGTAAAATTATGGATGGTTGATATAAATTCAGAAATAAAGCATTGTCGTTACTCAAACAGGAACTATAAGTTCAACAATGCGTCCACCGTCCGTGATAGTAGTTACAGGAAAAAGAGGGAGGAGGAGCAAGTAGTTTTTCTTTGAGTCAATTGATTCTCAATCCTATAAAATAATGGATGTAAGTATACTGTGAGTATTATTTCAAGAATTTTCGTCAATTGTCATTTTTGGAGTTTTTTTTCTTCAAAACTATTGGAGCTTTTTTTTCTTATACAAAATTGAGTGCCACGGACATTATATCATGACATCATCTGTAGCTGGTAAAACATTGATTTGAATAGTTTTTGCTTAATGACGTCACACCTTTTGAATGACATCACACCTTTCAATGACATCTCATCTCTTCGTTCCTTTCTGATTTCGTTGTTTAACGTAACGGGAACCATAAGGATCGATCCCATAAGGAATATCTTACGAGACAAACTTGTTGACGACTGCTCTACGGTAAGCACTTTGCTGAGTGATTATTTGATGAGCACGAAGAATGGAATTAGTGGGCCGAGTTCAAACTTGGACAGTTTCTGTTCCCTTTGCACTAATGCTCTTGGGAAAGGCATGCATCCATCTCTACCTCCATAATGTCATGGACCAGCATTGCAGGATATAGCCTACCACTTCCCATGTCTCGCTCTGTGTTCAACAACACACTTTAAAGGCAAATGAAAAAGTTTTGCAAAAGTCTGGCACAAGGTCTTACAAAAATTAAGTATCATAACTAATCATCTGCGAAGATAGCTCGTTAACCGTCACTTCACTGCTAGTACTGGAGTCATTCCAGTACGTAGATATCCATTAGGTTAAGCATAATTTGGAACGAGGATGAGTACTAAAATACCCAGAGAGAGTCAAAAGAGCAGGGCTTGTGAATTGACATCCCAAGTTTTAAAATGTGGATTATTTTTCCATAGGTTTTGTTGCTATCACTTTCATCCTTAAATAATAAAACTGATCCATGTTACGGTAAAGTAATTGATATTAACTTCCTCGGGAGTCCGCTTGGAGAGTGAGACAGTCGTCTATTTCCTTACTGAAGCCATTTATCAGGGTTCAAACGAACATAGAACCGAGAGAATGATTTTCAAAGCAAACAGACAGGTCTTACTATTACTATTCTATTACAGAAATGCAATCAAACTTTCCAGCATTACCATTACCTCTACCCGTTTGGTTCTAGGCTGCACTAAACATACCTTAATGAATGTCGAGTTTTTTTCTCATTAGATGCCTTTCTACTCTGGCCTCTAGCTAGACTAATGTAAGGTTAGCAGATATCGAGTTCTCTTCTCATTGGATGCCTCACTACTGTGGACTTTCACTAGACTGATGAGCTAAGGAAATATCAATGCTTTTCCATATATCTGCATGAAAACTAATGAAGTGTGATTCGGCATTAATGCAAAATTCAGTGGGTAATTATCGTTAAAATGTGCAACTTTAAGTGAGGTACCTTGGATTTAATTTTTGGTTTGAAAGTTTGTCTCACAGACCATAACTGTAGTGAGTTCGATTACACCTCTCTCTCTCTCTCACTCACTCTCTCTCTCTCTCCCTCTCTCTTGGTCCTGTGCTACACTAAGCTAAGCTTAGGAAATATATATACATAGTCAATGTGGTTGTCCAATGTTGAGTATTGGTTTGAAAACAAATTTCACAGATCATAACTACAGCATGAGGTGTGATTCCTCCTGGATGCCCCTGTCTTGTAGCCATGTGCCAGACGAAGCTTAGTTTGGGACATATTAATACGTAACTTACGTGACTGCCTAGCATTTAGCTGTAGCTGAGAAGCGAGGCTCACAAACTATCAGTACGGTGATGAGTTTCATCTTTATTATCAATAATTGACTTTATTTTTTATACATGTTAAATCTACCTACCTATCTCATTATAATTCACTCGACCTTTAGGAAAGAGATATTTATATCAAACGTGATCCAAGATGATGGTGATGATAGAGTATGGTTCAAATCCATGGTCTCTTGATTAGACCCAAGCTTCCATTTGGAACCTTCCGCAGGAATTAGAAAACCCTGCCCTTCCGTGTATGCACTTCAAACATGTCTATCCCGTAATAGCTGAACGAGGGTAAGTAAGTAAGAAGCAGCAGACGGTCTGACGTTTGTACCACTGGCGTGAAACTCATCTTTGTTCAGCATGAACAGATAGAAAAACACATTACCGGAGAGACATGTTTTGTGTAAACACACGCCTATCATAACAATGATGAGTCGTGAGTAAAACGTCGTCCCTTCAGTCAACTCGTTGATAAAAGGTAAACAGAAAGAAACGAGAAGCAACAAGGTCCGAACAATACCTATATCATGTACATAAGCAAAAAACGAAGGATTATCTCCCTTATTTGACGCCAACTCACAAATCTGAAATGGTTTTTGGCACCTCCAAGTGCTTCTTATCAGACAGAAAACACAGAGGCCCTAAACGATGTTCTTGTACATTTTGGTTCACTTTTCTCTCTCTCCCCTCACCTACTTTGTCCTTTTCTTCCTTTGCTTCCCTCCCTTCTCTGGGAAGTTATCCTTTTTTTCATTATGAACGAAGCAAAGCGTATTAGACCTGGCTTAATAGATCTTTTGTTCGTTCGAGAAATCGTTTCCGTAGCAAGAATCTATGACCAGGAAAGACAGAAAAATAAATGAGTAAAAAACTTATTTTAATAATGGCATTCGCCGTTTTGTTACTCGTTAAGTATTTCCTGTCTTCTCTCTTCCGTTGTTTTCAATTGAATACTATACATCATCCTTCTTTCTCTCTCTCTCTCTTTCTCTCACTCTCTTTTTCCTGGTGCTCTTCATCTTTCATTCAGTTCCCCTTTCTTTCTTTCTTTTTTTCTTTTTTTCTTTCTTTCTTTCTTAATTCTCTTTTCATTATTTCTCCTTCGTATCTTTTTTTCTGTCTTCTCTTTCTTTGTCCTTACTCTTTCTTCTCTTTTTTGCCCTTACTCTTTCTTTCATCGTTTCCGTCTCTCTTTCTTCTATTATCAATGCTTTAGTCAATTCTTTCTTGCCTTTCTGTACCATTTCTCGATTTCTTTCTTGTTTTGCTCTTCTCTTTCCCTGTCTATTCGTTTTCTGTTCTATTGACATATTCGGTATTTTGGGCTCACTTTCTAAATTTCCTGACTCCCACCCTTCCTTCTATCTTACGCAACTTTTTTCTTTTTCTCAACTCACTGCCCCCTCTTTTTTCGCATACATCCTTTCCTCCCCTCCGACCTTTCTCATCTTCCATATCATCTCTTCTTTCCTTCTCCTTCCCTCTCTGATCTTATTCCCTTCTTTTTCTCTTCAATTGCTCTACCGTAACCATGCTCTTTAATCTGTCATGGATTTAAGTTGCTTTGGCCAAACAAAAGATTTCTACGATGACGTTCTCTGTTCAAACCAAGTTTGTTCCCTGGGAATTAATACAAAGTAGATTCGGATAGTTTAAAGCGTAAACTCACGTGTCCCTCCTCTCTTAGAATCAACATTCAGAAGAAAATGACAAAAAAAAAACAAACAAAAAACCCCAACCTTTTGGTAAACTAACACAAAGTCGTTAATCATTTAATGGTATTTTATTAAGCTCTTTACGGGGGATCTAGCTGACATTCAATCCTTCGACTCCTTTACGACCAAAGCAGAAACAGATCTTATTCAAATTTCACAATGTATGGTCCAACAGCGCAGTAATAAAAGCAACTGAAAGTTCAGGAAAATTAGATGCAATCATTATGTAGAAAGCACTCCAAAAACCTGTACCTCTACAGACGATATACAGTAACTAAAAACCATACGGAAACAAAATTTAAGAAAAACAAAAACTACGAAGAGAATGGTAAATGTAAAAATATTTACTTATATTTCTTGAAATCTAGATTTAGCCCTTTTATTACTTGTTCATATTTAACTTCCTTCCCCTGCAGAGTAAAAAATCATCTTGCAATTAAAATCAAAATCTGACCTAAAATCCAATCTATAGCCGAACTTCCGTAAAATTTTATTTATTCGGAATTCTCTTTAGACATATGGAACGATAGAGGGATAAATCGTCATAAGGAGGAGTGACAGAATGACGATAGAATAGTGTCCTATTACAACAAGGAACTCCCTGGCTGTATTCGTTAAAAAATCGACCGTATAAGACAAGCTCTGGAGATATAGTATCTAAGAGAAAACAATGTTGAGAAATATACTGATCGGCACAACTCATTCCCAGCAACGTATGTCACAAATGCACTCTTGAGTGTTTATAAGTCTGAGTCGTGTTGTGGCAGAGGTGGGCATCAATTATGGCCAGGTCTTGCCAAAGATAGAATCAGGTAAGATGGCCACTATAAACAATATAAGAGCAGAATTCTTTCTTCCACTGCTGGAAAAAATGTTGGTACACGATACAATATTTTACTTTTGATAAAATGTTTGTTGGATGAAGTATCATGAATCAAATGTATTCAAAATTTTTATGTTTACTTTTTACTTTCATTTCGATTTATTAGTTGCTTCTATTTGTTCAGACTGATCTCCATTCGGAGTGTGAGTAGCGTTGATCGGGAAAAAAGGATAAGCCCTAGGTGGGATTCGAAGCCAAATCCCCAACAGAAAGCAATTTTTAGCCAGTCAAGCTCTAAAAATTGAGGTTCCAGAACTCAACTAGAAGATAAAAGTTGAAATAAATCCTATGAAGCCCTTCTTTATTCAGATCGGCAGTTGTGTTTGTTTAACTGTCTACGACTAATGTATCTTCCCGACAGTCACCTGTGGAGCTGAAACATGGAACCTAACCAAGTATTGACCCTCAAACAGAGAATCATGCAATGTGCAGATGAGAAAATCATACTCAACATCACATGGAGAGATAACAGGACAGCACAATGTATTAGGGAAAAACTAGTGTCCGAAAGATCATAGAATCCATTAGAAAACTCCAATGGCTGGTCACGTTGCAAGAATGTCAGACAACCAACGGATATCACATCTCACGACGTCGATCCCGAGAGATCATATGCGAATATGTGGCCGGCAAAATATAAAATTACGTGACAGAAGAGAAAAATTCAGAAACCACTGGCTCCGCAGCTTCCATGTTAGAGAGGTCAGGTGATTCTTGGGGGAAGGTCTATGTCGAACGAAGGACGTTAAAAGGCTGGTGCTACTGGTGCTGTTGTTGTTGATGTTACTGGTGATGATGATACCATTGTGGCAGTTTCATCATTTGATGCTTAATAAAAGCAACAAATACATTCAATACTTGATAGAAGCAATAGTGGACATGAACATTTAAAATGATTATGGTTGTTAAACTAATCAACACATTACGTATGACTTTGCCCACCTGCCATTAATCAGTATACTATATTGTACAGCATCAAACTTTTAGAATGATCGGTGTGCCTGTCAGGAAATTCAGTATTCTCAATCGGGTCTTTCAATTGAAGACTTGACTACTTACTCAGATTAATTATTCCAGTGATGATAAATTCGCCGTAGAAGTTTGGTCAGTCTCTCACCAAAGTTCTCATTTATGCTATTATATAAAACAGCTTTTAATGTTGAGTGAAATATTTTTGTGAAAATTCTAATAAATTCCGGTTTATAATAGGAGCTCAAAATGTGAAGATAGGCTGGTTAAGTATCACTTTTACACGAATTATCTTATCACTGCATTGTTCGGACATCCTCGTACTTTGCTTAATAAGCTACTCTGTAGAATACCAATTATCAAAGGATCAATGGGTGTAGTTTCTTAGTTGTCATATGTTGTGTTTAGATGTTGTTGGATGACAATTAAGGCTCATCCTTCAACAAGATGGCGTTTTCTCTTCCAGAAAGTTGTAATCGGCTGTTATAGGAACACTATGGCTCCCATTACAGTATGGCTGTTCTGAAAGTCGTCACCTCTCTAAGATGAATGCCTTGGCATTCAGTGTGGCAAGAACAAGCTGTTTTACAAAGGGCTGTTTATGAACCTTTTGCTTGTGAACTGTGAAATCATGATACTTTAAACCCTGGATTAGACATCCTCATTGTCTAGTATATTTTCAGGATTTTGATTTTGTAACACTACTTCAGCATTCAGTAGTAGTATTTTCGAGAGAATTGGGACCCTTTATTTATTGGATCAAATGTATCATCATTGAATTGCTGCTTTCATATCTCTCCTCCATCACAAACATTCATTTCCTTTTATGTAGAAAGGATCTATTTGTATATTGCCCGAAGATTAGCTACATTTTCTGTATTTAACATCTGTCAAGTTTGATAGTTATCAAATGCTGATTAAAAAGCCATCTCTCTTATTTATTCACTCTCCTTTAAACGGTTTGAAAAACCGAGTTCATTCTGGTTGAACATAAGCAAGAAACCGACAAGTAACATAATGTTTTTAATATTAAAAGAAAAAGTATTGTGTAATGGCGACTCATTTAAATATAACTGTCGTTTTACCGCATGGGTGAACTAGTATTTAGCTTTGAAGAGAAAAAAAAGAAGGTAAATTTAAGATTCCGCAAAACTCTTCTTCTTCTGTAGGCGTTAACGGTAATCTTGCCAAGAAGAGGAAAAAAATTGTCCGATACTACATCAATATTTTATACTGCACCAGATTAGCTGGCTCCGACATAGAAAAATGAGTGCAGAATACGAGAATCACCACAGCTGGGTTGGTGTTGAGTGTATGAGGAAAAAAAAAAAAGGAAACAACCTTCTTAAATATTTCTCCTTCAAGTTGACTGCTCCTCCTATTTGTCTTGAGAATCACTTAAAGTATTAAAGTTTGATTGATTATTATTATTATATATATATATTCGATCTTTTGATACAAGTGTCAAGATCTTTTGAAATAGTCCCAGTGAATCAATAATTATCTTTCCTTGATCTCTTCCTTCTTCTCCCTCTTTTAGATTTTCTTTTTTTCTTATGTCTCCATTCATTCCAAGAACTTCCGTACAAAGTCTAGTTATATATATTTTTTCTGCTAACGCTTAGTCACATGAATTTGTATCGCAATACTTAAACCGTATTGCATAAAACCCACGCAATGGAAAACACACTATTCAAGGTATTCCTGCACTAACACTTTTTCCCACCCCATAACTCCTCGTCTAATCCTCCTCCTTCTTATCTTTCCCCGTTTCCTCTCTTACCTCCTCCTCCTCTACCTCCGACTAAGAACCTTTTCCTCATTCTGGTCTTTTCTTTTTCCAGTCCTTTTTTTGTTTCTACTTACTCCCTCTTCTTTATCCATCTCTCCTCCTTCTACTTCCAGCTCCCTCTCTTCCTTTTTCTCTTAATCCTTTTTAAACTCTACCCGCTTCTCTTCTTCTTTTCTTTTGCTACACTTACTCCTCCTTGTCCCCTCCTGCTCATATATCGTTCTCCTTCTAACTTTTTCCTCCCATTTCTTCCATTCACTTTTCTTTCTTTGATTGTTCCAACTAAATTTTCTCCTTTTCTTCGTTTCCTTGTAAAATTATTGTCAAACTCTTACAATTGAGATTTGACTTCATTTTCGTATGTAACAACAATGATGGATGACAATGACGAGACCAAAAACTAATGACGTCCTGCAAAAACAAAAACAAAAAAACTGATATTGTAACGTATGGGTGATTATTGTTTCCTTTCTGTCTCAGACAAATAGTATATGTGGCAGTGTCACAAGTGAAGGGCACCCACCGAAATTCTAAATGACCAGCCTGCTAAGCATGATGAGCCGACCAGCATGTATATGAATTATCATTTACTAACTGTTGCTCAGTTTTCATTCAAGGCTACAAGTATTGGGCACCCAGTGAGGATAAAACTCAATACTCAGTGGAAATGATCTACTAGCTCACTTGTCATTACTTGACGTTGAGCGCGCCAAGAATTGTTCTTGATAAATGCAACTTGGTTTTCTTTCAAGAGACAAGTATGGAGCATGCAGTGAAGATCGAACCCACAATTCAATAGTAATGATCAACAAGTTCAGCTTGCTATCCATTACTCAAAATTTGGAACAAGGTCAGTACAGCATTGTGCATTATCTTTTCTGTCATCTCTCAGTTTCTTTCATGAACCACTCTTTCTACAATAGTCTTGACCCCGTACGAATTCATCATCAGTCTCATATCTTCCATTACCCATCATAACTGTATGAAATTATATCTTCCAAGATGACATTTTATACAAATTATTTGCATTTGATAGTGTTTGTGAGAGAGGTGGGTGTCTAGTCTCGTATGTGAAAAGTCGTTGTTTTTTTTTTCTTTTTGCATAAAATGGCTACCGAAAGCAACAGACGTGTTGTATTGATTCATACATTTCAGGAAACAAATATTAAGATTCCATTTGAGAACAACGCCTGAATAAGAAATCATACTAACATCATTCAAAATGTGGAGGTTCTTGATTTCACCAGTCTTTTGTAGTTCTCTAATAAATTGAAATCTATTCATCTCTTTTTCCCACCTTTTCGTTTTCTCTTTTTTTGCTCTTACTTCACATTCTCTTCCTTCTTTCTGTCCCATTTTTTTTTATCTTTTCTCAAGTTCAATTTCTTTTTCTTCTAGCCTCGTCTTCTCTGTTTTCATATTCACTTTTCTTCTTCAATTACTTTTCCTGCGTTTTTTTCTTCATTCTTTCTCTTTTTCCTTTTCTTCTCCTTTATCGTTTTTTTCTATTTGATGCATAGTTTGACCGGGTGAGAAACTTTTAACATGAAAAAAATCAACGACAAGTAAAGGAGAACCCCCACCCACAAAAAAACTAAGTAAGAAACACTTGGTTAACGATTTCCCGTTTGAAATATGAACAGACATTTTGGCATCTGCGATCATATCTTCCACATCAAACAAGTGGCAAGTTATCTATATTCCGAGTGGGGAAAGATAATATATAAAAACGGATCCCCATGGTTAGCAAAGAGCAATGGCCTTGTGCCAGATTGAAATAAGTTAAGAAACCGAGCATTAGACTGACACGTGGCTTGGATATTTCCATTGGAACCAGGGATCGATTAAAGCGCAGTGGTAAAGCGAGTTGGTATTGCAAACAAATTTGTTAGTCGATTTTTACACTCATTGGTTGACCCATATTTATATCAGCCTGAGGTGAGCTTAGTGAGTAACCATGAGCCAGCATCTTCCTGAGATGATTGCATATCGCCCACTAGCTCCAGTGGTTGGCGTTCAAGTCCAAGTAAAGGCCAAAAAGCTAAATTTTCTAAACAAAGAATTTCTATTGATTCTAAAGATTGGCACAATACTATATTCCATCCCCTATTCTTCACACCAAGCTTTGTGCTTTAGTAATTCAAGCTTGGAGAAATATAATGTAATTGTTGTTTCTTAACAATGTTGTGCTATACACAAAATGTCTGCAATAATCTATTCTAATTGTTAGGAGTAGATAGATACAAACCAATTTCCTGTTCTGTAGTCGAGAAAACTAACTTTATTTGGACAATTGATGGATTGCAAGAGAGGAAGAGGACCGAACAATAGACAAGGTTTCCTTATTTCAAATAGTTTTGATCGAATAAAAACCAAGCTTTCTCATTTTAAATTGTCAGACGGCACAAAAAAGAACAGGGAAGGAGAATCTGAGTGTATATTCTGAGACAAATTATTATTTGCAACATTATATATATATATATATATATATATATATATATATATATATATATATATATATATAAAGCAACCGGTTAGCATTCCTCTCAGAATTATATATACATATATACAGCCAATTTGGCTGAAAAAGCGACAGTAACATAGAGGGGAAAAGCAGTCTGAGTTGTCCAAGAAACATAATTAAGGAAACAGCTGAGGAAGTAGGAGATACAAACGTAAACAACAGTACAGGGAAACACTCAAAAGCAGCATTAAAATTACAAAAAAAGAGAAATATGAAGTAAAAATCAAGGAGGACGATACCAATAGAACAGAGCTTGACAAACTAATAATCAAAAACACGAAAGAAGAGAGAAGTATGAAAAGAATGAAGAAGATAATAGAGGCTGCCACGAAAGGGAAGAGTTTAAAACACGCCTCAGCAGCAGAAAATACCGACAAGCAACAGATGCTCGCGCATAAGGACGAAAATTGCAAAATCATCAAATTTTGGGGCAAGCTGTCGAAAAGCTATCCAAATAATTTTTTTTATAGAAATGAGAATGCTCCAATGATGGAAGTTCCACAAACTGATGAACCGATTGATACTTACGTCCTAGATATGAAAGAAGACAAAGTGATCGTTGCACTACGGAAAATGGAACTCAGGAAAGCTCCAGGCGAGAATGGCATGACGACAAATTTGTAGACGATGCAAATCTATCGCAGCTATTCCCACAGTGCATATGAGAAAGAAAAGTTCGTGAATATTTGTCTAGGAATAAACTCAACACGAAAGCAGATAACTAATTGACTTCGGCAACTACCACCATTATTACCAAAAATGTACAAACTATTATCAAAAATATTTACAGACTAACTAGCATTGTACATGAACCCCTCACGAACAAAAAAGTTGTAAAAGTGGTTATCAACAATAAACCACGTGAATACAATAAATCAGCAAATGAAAAATTCATTAAAATACAACGAACCACTTTTTGGGCCTTTTTAGATTATGCGAGTGCATTTGACTCGGCAAAACATATGGCTGCTTTCAACTTCATGCAAGAACAAGGTTCCAACAAGAATTATATATGGGTCTTTAAGAACATATACGAAGATGGCACTGCGATGATTAGACTATTGAGATACAAACAAGATAAAAGTAGAAAAAATAGTAAGATATGGAGGTACGATATCAACAAGAGAGTCTTGGAAGTATTTTTCAGAAAATAGACCGAAAGGTATTAGAAATCAACATGGACGGAGAATATTTAAAACGATTGAGGTTTGCCGATCACTCTTCCATGACGTCAGAGGCACCAGAAGAATCATAAAATTAGTTGAATGATCTAGTTAGAGAAGGTAAAAAAAAAGGTTAAATCAACAGAACAAATTCTAACAGGATATTCGACGATGTACATTTCTTTTGTTTTTAAAAAAATATTCGCTGCTAACACACACTCTCGCATAAATAGATACTTCACCCTCTTTACCTCTCTCCTTGGACGGAGTTCCAGCAACACCCTTGCTCCATTCTCAAAAAACTCACGAATTCGAATTTTATGACACCCATGGAATTTGAATTGAAATCCACCATATTTACTGGGAAGCAGAGAGTAAAGTCCAGAAAAAAAGAATTACATTTACCCCCAAAAGACACGTACGAAACCAGGTAAGGCTTATTAAAAATTAACACACCCTAAAACCATAACTAAAAAGAATTACTTTCCTTTTTTCACCCTTTAATGCAGACCTATTTTCTTATATATATATATATATATATATATATATATATATATATATATATATATATATTTCTTATACACACACACACTCACACACACACACATATATATATATAGAATGGAGCATTCTGGTAGATGGGGAATTATGTGGGAGTAAATATATCGCTTAATTCGGTCTTATTGACCATCCAGTTCCACGTTGGGCAGGGGTAGAGCATCTGGGTCTGAAGCGAAGGTTTTGACCCCACCTTGCGGTGATAGAAAGGAAACTGAATAATCTATAGCCACACTGAACAGTTGTAATACAATGGAACAGTTAATGTGGATAATACTATTATCAATTATATATATATAGAGAAAGACAGAGAGGGAGAGAGAGGGAGAGAGAGAGAGAGAGAGAGGGTTCAGTCTCAAATTGTATGATACTTTTTTTTGCTTAGGCATCAGCAAATATCAGTGACAGTCTAGTTTTTGTTATTTTAGTTCAAGGAGTGTTTCATTAAAACCGACACTTTTAACGTTAGTATGCTTTTTACTGGCCAGTGAAAAACAATTTCTTGTAAGATATCTCATCTCTTATTCAGATTGAATGGAATTATAGCCGAATAAGGCGGAACAGACGAAATAAATCAGTTTTCTCGTGATGTTTTAATTAAAATGATCGAAATTACACTTTTTACCTGACTCCAGGCACCGATAATCAAACTCTAATGAAATGAAGCGTTCAAAGTGAGTTAATACTCTAATTATCGAACTAAATCTATCAACTAATAATTAAAACTTCACTGAATCGGTCCCAATCGTCGGTTTTCCATTGGCTGGTTCCCCAAAGGCGTAGTTTAGTCTTCTCCATCTCTCATTTAGGGAAAAAGAGAATGTACTGACTTTGCCTGAAAGGAAACGAAAATGAATAAATTGATAAATAAATACATAAATGAAAAATGAATAATATAATCTCCCATCAAGTATCAAAGTCCACCCTTTCGAAAGATTCAGCAGAATATAAAAATTTCACCATCTTTTAATTTCAGATGTCAGCGCAAGACTTCATGAGGCTTTATTAAAGATACACCCTGCTTTTCGATAAATCACTTCATACCAGTTCGGTTTTACCGAAAACCTACATTAGTACAGGTTTTCCTCTGTTGTATGAAATGGATAAAAGTGAAGAAGCAATCACCATTGATTTATATGGGGAAAAAAACTTGAGGGACCCCCTACAGTCCTCCAGAAAATAACCGTATTTCATGTCTGCTTTCCACAATGTTGGAAGTCAAGTTTTAAAGTCTGCTGTAGCTGATACAAATGGCTTGAAATACAACAGTATACTTGACTCCTTAGCCCTACGGATTTTTTCTATCATGCAGTTGTTTGTGGACTCTAAGAACAATCCTTCAAATAAAATGTAAATAAGATGGGTTTCCATACCTGAAGTTTCTGGTTAATCTGGCTTGAATTCAATCGGCATCGTCTCCCCAGTACGCCAGCAACTCTCCAGCGTCGTAAGAGATTGGCTACGGATAGAATAGCGAATGTGTTCCCGAAATGCAATAGTGCTCTGATGAAGCTTAAATTGACCTAGCAAGTCGAGAGTGGATTATGATAAATCACTCAAGTAAAAATGAAGGAAACCAATAATGGACTGACATAATAACCCGACTGCAACTTCCTCTTGCCCACAACATCTCGAGTACAACTTAAGATTTTAGAATTCTTCCAAGCGGAAAGACTATATGCGAAGAAAATTGGAATTCGAAATCCCGGCGTCCACTCATGCTTGATTAGCTCCTTCTGAAACTGGGGAAATCGAATAATTGTTTCAGCCACAAGACAGGCCTTCCCAGTCCGAAACCCCATCCCCAATTCAATTGAGGACTAAGTTTGCGACTGGTTACCTTTTCCCCAAAATCAAAACCAAAATGTACCAGATGAAGACGCAATCATTGCTCTACTTTCGATTTATTAGATATATGCAAATGATAATACCTCTTTTTTTCTGAACACAGTAGGCTGGATACATAGTTGAAAACAAGCTTTCTGCCGGAAACTTTAAAGGCCATGCTTGATATATAAAAGAGACAAATCAGAAGTTATTTGGTATTTTCAGTGACACCTTCCAAAACAGTTAATTATGCTCTCATACTTTCATAGATGCGAAGCACAGTGTCTACGAATATAAAACTCTGAGTGAGAAAAAAAAGATACCAATGAATATTATGATAGTGACAAATTCAGTCATCCGGGACCGGATTTCATAGCTTACAGCCAATATTTGTTATTGTGCGAAAAAATATTCAACAATATAATCAAAAAATGGTTTGAAAGAATATTTGATTTTCAGGATGAATGATGGAATGATCTTGGTGAGGAGAGAGTGCCTGATCAAATAAGCAAGTATTTGCTTCAGCCTAGGAATGTTTCTCTCAAAGGATCATGTAGTCATAGAAGTAGTTTTATTGATGCCGATATAGGAGAAGTAAACTTGGCATTGTCAACAGCATTGGTCTTGCGAAAAGTTTGAAAGGTACCTTATAAAAAGAAGATGCAACAAAAGTTTTTATCATGCATGTTTTGCAATGATTGAGTTATCGGGTCTCTAAGTATTCCGATAGACGAAGATATATACATTCGTTTTTAACTGAAGTCAAATTCTTGATTTTATACAGGTGGGACAAAATATTTCGAATGGGCACAGTGAAAAAGCTATTTACTTACTAACGCACTGTCAAGAGTAAAAATAAAACCCCAAAACACTCGCATGTATTATGTTTGTCAGTCTATCTATGTCAGTCCATACAAACTATTTTTCACCTGTTTGCTCTTATATGAACTAATGATTACTGGAAAATCAACATTTGACGTATGGGTCTTCTGGCGATTAACTCATTTCCTTTAAGAGTCGACCTTCGAAATCTGTGAGAGGTATTTCTTTTCAAGAGGAAGATCCGACTCATTAGAACTGAAAACCAACTCGGACGAAGGAACAGGGAAAAACCTGTGAGAAGATGTAGTAGAAATGAGAGTCAACTGACAATGAAAACCATTACTTGTGAAAAACATTTGAATAAACAAAGACAGGTAGGTTTTAAGCAAGAATTTAGAGTAATCTTGACACGATTTCTTGTAATGGGATGTATGAATAAAAAAATTCGATACACAGCTGACTCCTGTTATCACAGCACCCTCGTGGATTTTAGAGTGTTTCTATAACAAATTTGCTGTTATGGCCGATAGGTATTATTTATGAGCTTATCATTCATTGATGAAGCTTTTCTTTCGAATTCCTTTTCAGATTACGGTGTTACGCAAAGCAGAATCTTTTCAAGGGTTTACTGAATTTAGCTTTCAAAATAATATCTTTAAATCTTCATATGCATCTGCTGAAAACCGATCTCCGACATTATTCTGGCAATGAAATAAAACCAAACGTTCACTTAAAACAAATGTCAGTGTCTTTAAATAGTGACTCAAAAACGAGTGTTCTCAAAACGAATGTTCGCTGCATTTGATCACTCGTGCATTGCTCATTCTCATTGATCTTTTATCGTCTGCCGTTGGACAGAGACCTTCCCCAAGATTTGCCACACCTCTCTATGGGTGTTGCAGAGTCAATACTTTCTGAATTCGTCTAGTTTGTCTCTTCGTCTTGTATTCTGCTGGTCTCCATTGCACATGTGATCTATGGGGATCCATCAGTTGTCCGCCAATCTTGCAACATGACAAGCCCATTCCCAATTGAGTATCCTAAGTTTTCTTTGATATCTCGGACTCCCCCCCCTAATATACTATGTTATCTTGTGATATCTCCACGTGATGTTGAGCATGATTCTCCCACGTAAACGTTTCACGGTTCTCAGTTAACAGGTCTGTCTTTTTAAGTTCCATATTTCAGCTCTATAGGTGACTATCAGGGGTGCATTAGTTATACACTCTTCATTTAATGGGGATTTTTCGTTCTTGAAGGTGGAGCTTGCTTTGCCATCCGAGAGTGACTCTTTGCTTGATTTTTTCTTCTTTTGGGGATCCCATGGAGATTAATTGTCCTGGGTAGAGGTATTGATCCACTTTCTTCAGTCTTTGCAGTTTTAATTTTGATCGTGATTTTACAAACGTGTTTCTTACACACGACTTTTGTATTGCTGTAGTCCACGTGAAGTGTTCAAGATGCGATTTGTTCTGATTTGTGAACTAGACGAAGAAAAAAGATTCCGAAAAAAAAAGACAAAAATTAGTCAGTCTAAAATATGAAAGCCATATGAAACGATTTACTTTTTATTTTTATTTCTTCCATGTTATTTCTGTTGCTTTAAGACCTTCATTTTAGGATCTTTAGTGAGCAGTCCGGATTGGAAATAAGGAATGAGTTTCCAGGATTGAAGATGAGAGCTTGAATTTTGGTGGAGGACTATTCTTCATATTTTGATCTGCACTGCTTATTACAGATCGTATAATGACAGCCTAGGAGTTGCGATAAAAAGCAAGAGAAACGAGATGAAAGAAATACTAATCTCAAATTAATCGTCGTCATCATCATCATCATCATCATCATCAGTCTTTTAACATCCGTCGTTGGACATGGATCTTCCCCAAGATTCGCCACAAATCTCTATCATGGACGTCGCAGAGCCAGTATTTCCTGAATCTGTCCAGTTCATCTCTCCATCTTATGTTCTGCCGGCCTCAGTTTCTTATGTGATCTTTGGCGATCCACGTTGTGAGACGTGATGTCCATCGGTTGACCTTCATCCTTGCAGCATGGCCTGCCCATTGCCATTTGAGTTTTTAGCTCCAATGATTTGGTTTACAATGCTTCATCTAAAAAACTCAGGTAATATTACAAAAGGTATTAAAAATATAATAAAAATCAAATACGGAATCATGACTCTATTGAATATGAAGTATCAACACAAACTACAAAATTGTCATAAATTTTTTCAAAAAGAATAAGATGGTCTATGACTTCGACATTCTGACCGCCCACTCTATTCAAGGGAAATAATCGAGTCTGATAGTCACATACAACGGAAAGACGACCTGTCGGATAGTTAATATAACTCTACCATTAGAACACTGAGTGAAAGAGAGAAAAATTCCGTGATCTGTTTAAAAATACAATCACTTTACGTAACTTTCCACCTTGAGCAAAATTCCATACGAAGTTACCAGGAACTTTTGAAGATATTGTTTAGACAAATAAACGGTATAATATATATATATATATATATATATATATATATATATATATATATATATATATATATATATATATATATCTTCCAACTTTGTTGGCAGGGGTAAGTTATCAAATAACTTGCTTATTAGAATTTATAGATTCGTTCAGTTTTGAGATATTGGATTTTTGATAAACATTATTTTGTGCCAATATATGAGCTCAATTGATTAATTATTCTTAAAAAAAGGCCCAGTATTTCATGTTTCGTTGTCTATTCTCGGGGACACTTAATCATAAACACTTTTCCATGGAAACAAACATCTTGTAAATTTATGAGTGATTAAAAAAATCTGCATTCTTCAGAATAAAAATGTCCACTGAACGGTCGAAATAAATAATGGTTTCCATATTCCTCTTAAAATTAGATTTTCCTGCGTTGGAAGAGCGATATTTTTTTCTTCTTCCCTTGAAAGCTCCAGAGAGTCAAGTGCAGAAATTTTCTATACAAATTTGCTAAAAGATTTACTCAAAGCGTTGAATTACCATAATATTGATTTTTAGACTTTTTGGTGAAAGAAAGAAAAAATCCTATTATATTAAATTCAAGTAAAGACTGATTTTTGCACAGAAATGTACAAAGATTGAATTAAAATCTTTTGACAAAATCATTCAATTAGGATTCAACGTTGGCCAACCTATAGAATAAGAAAAATACATTTCAAGTTTGTTTTTTTGTATAGAAATCAAAGTATCTATATCAGAGAAAGAATATTCTAAAAGACATACATTTTTATGAACTATAAAAATAATATTTATGCGATATCGCAGGTATAATTTAACAAAATAATGAATATCACCTAGAAATTTTTCCATATTTGCAGCTGTTCAGACCGTAATTTTTTCGCTCATAAATACAAAATACGGATTGAAAATGATGGATAAGCTTTCAGCGAACTCTGAGCTCGCTTTTTTCCCTTGGAAAGTTCTTTCGGCCGTGACAGTTGCTCAATCAATTGAGCTACGAACACCAACGACTGTAGAAGATAGAATTTAACTATGTAGCCTTATTTCTTATATCCCCCGAACTGCTAGTTTCCTAACCATCGAGTCACTTTATCCTTCGGTGTGTTATAGTTTCTGGTACAAGACTGCAATTTTTGGATACCCAGTTAGGATCTATTTTAGTAGAGTAGTGTGAATATCTGAGAGAAATTGGCTAATCATTGCTACTCGGCGAGACGAAAAAATATAAATGTGAGTATTTATGATTATTCACAAAGATTCGGGCCTTACCAATTCCAAATTTACATGTTCAGAAGGGCCTGGGTTTTATGGTAGATGGAGCAGCCAAAAATACTTGTCATGTACAATAATTTTCTGTCCGTCTTACGAAACTACGGCTTTCGAGCGCCCCATTTTTTGTTATTTCCCTGGCAAAAACAATGGAATCAGCACACTTTGAGGGTGCTTACCCAACCATTTTTTTTTACCTAACAGCAAATAAACAAATCACAGAAACGACACAAACATGTTTCGTAAATATCTAAATATTTTGATTTCATGAAATATTCAGATTATCTAAATGAATGGCATATTTTTCTTCCTGGTCAAATAGAGGAAAACTAACGAAATCATCCAATGTTGAGGAAAAATATCCTCTCAGGGCACTAGTGCCAAAGATTTTGCCAGGGCTAGTATACATTTAGTTGAAATACGTCTTTGTACACAAATTACCGAATAAACGGATTATTATATTCAGAAACTCCTACCAGTTTCCTGGACAAAATCCTGACTTGATCATGGGGTCCCAACTCATTCAATCCATCAGTTCTCTTCTGTTGACTGAGCAACCGTTGGTAAACCCGGTGGTTCCGTGATTTTGTAAGAGAAGACGAATCTTCTTTATGCCGCTATGAATCAAATATTGACCATTGCAATTGTCAGTCGATGAATACTTTTATGTTCATTGGATTGATCAAATTATAGCACGGTATGACAATCGATACAGGTTTCAGCTACATAAATGGTCGCTTATCATATCCAAAAAATCAATGGACGGGTTACTTTTTTTTTCTCTCGATGTATCGATATCTCTGTTTCTTTATTCTATAGATGCTTTCGAGTTATCCACTGATTTCTTTCATTTTCCTCTTTTTCCTTCACTTTATTTTTCTTCCAATGTTCTTCTTTTTCTCTTTTTTTCTTTCGTTCTTTCCAACATTTTCCGTTTTTCTCCTTCACTTTTTTCGCTCTAGTCTAACTTTTTTTCTTCCAAAGTTCATTCTTTTTATAATTTTGTCTTCAATATTCTATCACTTCCTATTTTTTCCATCACTTTAGAAATATATATATATATATGTATATGAATATACTTCCTTTCTCTTTTTCTTCTCTTTCTTTAACGCTTTATCTCTTTTCTCTTCCTTTAAATTTCCCCTTCTCGTCATGGTGCTTTTTTCATTGATTCTTTTTCATCATCTCTCTACTCCTTTTCGTCTTCTTTGTTCCTACCAGCCTGTAATTCGACTATTTGTCTCTTCCCTCTTCATTTCCATATGACCATCACAACAAAATTTACAAAACACTGAAAAGCAAAACTTTATAATTATCTGCTCATATTTCCACTGTTATATTTGACATGAAACGCAATTACGATTTCCTTTTCCGGCCGTAACTCGATACGTGGTCACCGGATTCGATAGTCAACAATGAAATATCCATAACATTGGAATTCCTTTCATGGCGGAAAGTCAGTGTTTTCGTAGTGTAATGTTTTAGAGAGGTGATTAATGTGTAAATTTAATGGATTTGAGTTCAGTACAGGCATGTAACTTGATGTAAGAAAAAAAAAACCATTTCAGGTGGGTCTCAATCAAAATATTTTCCTCTAAGAGAAGAAAGAAAAGGAGCAGGTAGAAAGTATTGGAGAATTAAATTCAACTGAACGAAGTTCGTGATTGAATAAAAATAAAACTTCGCACAAGGAATCCCAACAATGAATGTGGACCAGACGGAGTACGGAAATTGCTGCAAGACTTTGTGAGAATTACCCTTTGTGAGATCGCTGTATATCATGGATTAACTCATTTTCCCGATTATATGACGCATGGTTTTCAAAGGTATTCGAGGGACTACTGCTCACTTCAACTCACCCAAGTTCCGTAGCTGACCATTTCAAACTCCGATAGACAATTCCTTTGTCTCAATGCCAGCACATTGCGCTGTGAAATATTTAATAACATGAACATTTGAAAGAAAAAATTCTAATCTTCACCCCATTTCCAACACTTGCTTGCACCTACTGCATCAGTACCGTAAACCTCAATGACCATCAATGTCTTTCCTCCACAGCACTCTTGAACATGAAGAGCGAACAACGACGGATGCATGAACATTCCATATCAAATCCTGAAATTCACAAAATTAAACAAAGGTATAATGTATCCACTGACAATTCTTGAAGTTTATGCAAGTTTAAATGATAAATATCTTGGTAAACTTCAAATTTAGATCGTAGATTTCTATAATATTGTGCAAAATATGATGCTTGGAACTTTTGAATCAACCAAATGATTTTGTTGCATGTAAAACTTGGTGATAAATGATATCGTGATGTCGCAGGAATATGATATGTCTGTATATTAACCAGATGTGTGTTTTAGTTTTGGTTTTTATAAACATTTACTGAAAACAAATTATAATGTGATAACGATATACCACAATAAAAGACAACAGTGAAGAGTCCGACTCAAATAGAAAAAAAAGAAGAGAAATTCTGTATTTGGAGAGTCTGCTTGGTAAACAAAAAATATTATGATATCTCGCAGTCATGCGTGACTTTTAATTTGATAACAATAAATTAATTCAGTCAATGTGGTGAAAGCAACGGATGTATTTATTAAAACAAAATGATTCAATATTGTTTTACATATAAATTACAGTCTCTAGAACTATTCTCTCTAAAGAGACGTACAAACATTCAATCATCATCAACATCATCATCCACATCCACACATGCACATGCTCATATGTATACAAACACACACACACACACACACATGTATTCTGAGTTTGGTGATTTCATTTATGTGAAAAGAGACAGCAATATATTGATATAAACATAATGCTCTTCCATAGGAATAGAGCACTCTGGTGGATGGGGAATATATATGCTAAATGAATATATCGCTTATATTCAACCTTAGTCAGTACGGATGGGTATAAGTGATCCAGTTCCGTGGTGCAAATGTAGGATACTGGCCTCTGGGTCTGTAGCGAAGGTTTCAATCCTACATCGTGGTACTGGATGGGATAATGGATAGTTTATAGCCACATTGAGAGGTTGTAATACAACGAAATAGCTGTCTGTAGATGACACAATAATATATATAATTATTGTGTCATCCACAGAGAGCTGTTTTGTTGTATTACAACTCTTCAGTGTGTCTAAGGACAATCCATTATCCCATCCAGTACCACGATGTAGGATTGAAACCTTCGCTCCAGACACAGAATATATATAGTGTGGAATTAGGGTGATCTTACAGAATGTTGGTAAAATGACATCTGGAAGGTCAGAACAATTAAGTGAAACGCTTCTTCTCAATCAGTGAAGAATTTTTAATCTTTTTCTAGACGTAAAAATGAACGTAAAATATACCATTTAATTTCTTACGTTCACATATCTTTGTTTTCATCCTGTGCCAGGCGTCTGCGCACATTTTTACAAGCCAAAATTTCGTTTATTGTTTTAAGCAATTAACAAGATTTACACGCCATGAATTAAGATAGAACAATGAGAATTTAACTAGGTCCTTCGCTTCGTTTGTCTTTTCTTTATCAATAGTTTTTCCAATATTCTCAAAGAAATAAATTACGAGTTAGTGGATAATCACAACGGACCAAATAATGTTAGTAATTTCAAAATAAGCGTTTTTGTTCTCTTACAAAACTGATAATGAATAGCACTTATTCTCAAATAAACATTTCCTTCTTCTATCCTCGATCTTTTTCTAATCTATATATATGCTCAGATTTTTGAAAGTTTGTAACTATGTTAAACTTCTCCCTGTAAATAGTGAATGACAGCCGGAGTTGATTATTCAAAACGAGCAGGATTAAAAAGTGTAAAAATTTTTGACGTCGATTGTAACATTTTAAGGGTTTTTGAGAAAGGTTCTATTTACTGAATTATAATGCTGGGTTCTATTTACTTCATTTTCTCTCACTTTTAGAGGTCAAAATTGAAAGGGGGATCTTTTTTCAATCGTCGGTATCAATATCGAGTATGATTGTACTTTCTGGTCGGGCGATTTTCTGATATATTTGAAATGTCCGAAATTTAGGAATCAACATCGAAGGGGGAATATTTGAAATAAAACAACTAATAAAGCTCAAAATAGCGGCGGGGGAACTTTTTTTTCTCTCAAGTGTCAAAATATAAGTGGTTTTTATTTCACTTCAGGGGAAAAAAAATCTAGGGAAGTTTTTTTATTTTTTATTCTATAAGTCAAAATTTTGATGGAAGGATTTTTTCTTCCTCTTCTAGGGTTCAAAATTATGGGGTAACTCTCTTTTCTATCTTCAGAAGAGAAATTCGGGCAAGAATGTTTTTGACTCTTAGGCGTCAAAAGCACAGGGCATTTTTTTTACAATTTTATCTTGAGGACAGTCTAAAGCAATAGGAAACAATGTTGTTATATCTGCAGTTATTTATCCACCTACTTCGGGTAAAAGCCAGGTACTATTGATAATTGCCAATATTTCATTCGAATATGATATATGATTACCTCTTAGCAACAAAGGGTTTTTGAATGTGAATTCGATATTTACACCATAAAATGCAAGATCTAAGAATTTGAACAGTTTGATCAATCTGATTATCTGTCAAATTCCTCAGTGTTTTCCATATCTTGCTTGGCAATGCAAACAGCTGATGAAATTGCTCGACCAGAAAATGAAAGGCCTTATATTTTTAAAAAGAATTTTGCGTCTAAAGTTCCGTTAACTTTCGGGTACCACCTAGTTAAATTTGAGTCCTATCCAAATAACTATATCTGTCCACTTCAAACTGGTGTTGACTTTAACTCTGTAAAAAGAACAATCCTCACAAAATTTAGGGGAGTGAATCATCACTGTTTGTCTATTCCACCGAGTTGAACCAAAAGAATTTTGTATTTAAAGTTCCATTTACCCCCAGGTAGCACCTCGTTAAATTTGAGTCTAATTCACTTAATCATATCAGTCTAGTTCAAACTGGTGTTGACTTTTCTACCGTAGAAAGAACGATTCTCACCAAACTTAGAAGAATAAACTTTTCACTGTTTCTTTATTTCATCTCGTTAAACCAAACCCATCGATAAAATTAACATTTCTCTCCTGTGGATTGAAATAACGACCGAGTGATTGATTTGTGGCTTCTAACCAATTGAGCCAAAATGGAGAATCTTATATACTTACGAATTTATTTATTATATATACAATACAGAAGCTGCAGCAATCATCTTCTGTTGGAATAGATGGAGGAGTGGAGTTAAACCCTTCAGCAACCAGACTTTTTTCTGTATTTGATGTCAAAATATCCCAGTGATCATAGAGCAGCTCTGGAAGCTGGAGACAAGTCAGTATAATCGTTCAACTGAAGATTACTACCGGATCTAATATTTTGCCTTGACAAGGAAAAGATATCTTGACTGATAATTTCATAATCTAAAAATAAAATTTTCAATAATTCTATATAATACGGAAAAAATCCGTCGCTTCATAAATTATGAGAAGTATTTCGACTTTGATTATTTTCACCTTTAGTTTTACTTTATCTAATTAATTTTACCTTTTTATCACAACATTCTAGTTGTCATTGTCATATGTCATTTATTCAGCGATTTGTCACTTCAAAAGTCTAAAACATCTTCTGATACCGGTTTGATATTTTGTCGAGGGCACAAGTTTCAACACCTCTGATCCAGTTTTTAGGAACACTTCCTAATCAGCTTTCTCATGTTCCAGGCAGCCTTATCGAAATGAGAACACAACATAAACAGATAAAAATTAATTTATCATTCATTCCGTCTATGCCCCCCTTCGGATGTGCCCCCCTTCTTTATAGGGAATAGCTGTTCTGAAAGCTCTCTCAGGTGAATAGGGGTGTTTCGTTACCAGTCACCTCAATCCGTAATACTAATCTATGTATAATGCGCAAAGAGATTTCGAATGCGATTTTTTGATAGAAGAGCATGTTACTCGATAAAAAAACACAGAAATGACATTTCAAGTTTATTACTTGGATGTATCGATCATTTGATCTTTATTTCTTACGGGCTGATCATATCTTCTTTTATGTCTCACTTTCCACCTCGATTCAAATCTGTCGATATTATTTCAATTATCTATCTTGGCAACTAGCTTGCTCAGCCTATTTAAATTGATTTTTCCACAAATTGCATCTTAGTCTGATCAATCTATCTATCTATCATCTAGTGACCAAACGACATTTCTATCGATCGAAGTCTGTTTATTTATATGGATATTTCATATTC